>ML682006.1:31160689-31174452 GCA_007922195.1 Podocnemis expansa
CACTAGAGCTGTTCAAAGAACATATGTAGAATTTTCCAATGTGGCTAAACGTATCTTTATCCTCATTGCTGGAAACTACTGTATACATTTGCAACCAGTTCAGAGCACGTACATGGCATGCAGAAGTTCAGGTGAAACTGTTAGTTTGGTAAAGTTTTGTAAGCAATTGAAACAGCTTCTTATCATGGGAAATATTGGGCAACATTAATAAAGTGGCACTGCTGGTCCTGATTATAGTGTGTGTATTTCCCACTATTATCTTTTCATCTAGATGGTTGAAATACTCTTTCATTATGCTGAGCGAACTTTGAAGAAATGTCCTGACCAGGGAAAAATCCAAGTTATGGAGCAACATTTTCAGGTACAGCGCATCAGATGCCCTTTTGGACAAAAGTTTGCATTTCAGAATAAATGTGATTTTTCTGAAGTCATTGACTTTTTTAATATAGTAGTTAAATATTGACGTTTAAGCATTCATGAGGTATGTGATTTCTTTGAGAAATTAAGTATTAGTGAATAATAGGTATTCTTAATACAAGTATGACTAATCTCATTTTCACCATCTTTTAATCTACACTTGTAGAAATTGACTGAATCTCTGGTGTGCTGTGTATGTTGTGATCCTCTATAGGCCACTACCATCATTGTCTTGAGAGATGTGTATTCCCATTTGTAAGACTGATTTTTATAATACTCCAGAGCTGAAATATTGTGATGTTAAACTGATCTTCCAGAAAGCAGTGTGCTTTTGGTACATAATGACCAGAAAATGACTCAATATTGTAATTCTCTGGATGAAGTGAAAAGTGATTCACTCTGCATTTGTAGCATTGTTGTTGCTTTTGGGAGGTTGCATTCAAATCTGTTTTTCAGGTTGTTGCATTTTATCTGTTCTTTTAAAATTTGAACCTCTGAAGGGTGGCATAACTACACCTTAATTCCACCCTGGCTAGACAGGTGAAGATTAATGTCAAGAGATGAATTTATGGAATTCTGGGTACCAGTGGCAGAGACTTGAGGGTTTCACAAATGAATGTAATCCCTTTTGGGAAAAGTGAAAGCTATGCTGAACAAGGTTCAGAAGAGTGAAGCTACTTTGGGCTCAGCCCCCAGACTTGGTCATCTCAGACATTCCATAGATTGGTGTCCAGACTAAGCAGGTGTATGTTTAGGGGTTCCTATAACTCTTAGTAGGGGGGTAGCTTTAGTGACTGAATCAGGAGAAAACTAGGTACATCTTAGTGGACTAAACAATGTCTGCCAGCTCCCATCTTTCTGTGTTTAGTTGACATTGGTCACTTGGTTTCATTTTATTGAAGATTTATTGCACTTTTTCTCAGAAATGAACGTTCTGTGTTCTTAAAAAAAAATCAGTAAAACCAACTCCAGTACGTCTGTACTTGCTAATCTTAGTTCCCAAGTGATCAATTTAATGTTGAGTTTCATAGCACAGTGATTAGACAAAGACTTAATGTCATGCAATCCGTCTCTATCAAAAGTCACTTAACTTAGACGACTTCTTAATACTGATAAAACAAGTGTATGGCCCCCTGTTCTATGCATGGTTACATACACAGTAAGATGACATTCATTTGCATGGAATTGTATGTACTTCAAATGGGATTATGTAGTGCATTAATACCTACTGAAAAGACAGGAAATATATTCAACTACTGACTCACCCTGAAATTAGATAGACCATTTAAAAAATCTCTTGATTTTACCTATCATTTTTCAGGCATCATAATTGGAAAGCATCAAGTTCCCATTGGCTTTCTGCAGTGTGAGATCACAAAGATAAAACTTGTGCACTGCTGCTCTGTACATCGCATTTGGCCATCAAACGCTTTTAGACTTCCCAGATGACATCATCTTCAACATCTGGTGGAGAGGCTAGGGAATTGTGTTGTCAGCTATACCAGAAGAGGGGAGAAAACTGGTTTGGACCCCCATCCACCCCACCTGACCATGGAGCAAAGAATAGAAACCCCCTTAAAGATTTTCCAGTATCGTGTAGGACAGGGAGGACTGTTCCTTCATAACAGGGTGAAGGAGGTTCTTCTGTTTCACCACTCCCAATCTCAACTATGGAAGACTTTTGAAAAGTCTTGAAACTTGCAAATTGAGATACTTGTGTTGCTGTCATGCTTTGTCTTCATCCTTCTGCTCTACAGTTGTTACATCTTTGTCACATTTTTGTCTATGTTGTGTCTGCAACATCCTGCATTAATAGAGCCCACTTCTTTGTGAGGTTAAAGTCTTTGGAGACTGTTTTACTAAAATAAGTAATTTTTATTACTGCTGGAATTTGGAAAGACCTGTGATTCAGATAGAGCTTTGAAGGTGTTATGGCTGTGATATAATAGTATCGTTTTGTCTAGGAAAATCATGTAATTGGGCGCTGTCTAAATGTGTGAGCTACTTGCCTGACTATGATAATATATGCTGTTTTGACAGTACCTTTGATTAACTTACTCATCCTTTCTTCTTGGTCTTTCTATAGGCTATGGTGCCTGTCATAGTCGATTACTGCCTTCTGCTTCAGCGGACGTAAGTGAGAGTTCTCATGTTTGTTTGTCAGATTCATGGAACCCAAGGAATAGTAATTATGATCAGTCCAATGGCCTATCTAGACTTGTATGTTCTGCTCCTTGTGACCTGGAACAGACATTAATACGTGATAGCTGAGAGTTATGGAATAATATGCCAAAAGGGGACGTCTGGTTTTTAACCCTCCTCCTCATCTTCAAGCGAGTTATGCAATAAAGCAAGGAGGGCTTATCACTTCTTATTTTTCTAATCATGCCTAATGTAACTGACGTTTCTGTATACATGTAAATATCCAAGACTTTTACTATCTAATCTTTATAGATTGTATTATGGAACTAGTCATCACAGTATCTCAGCACCTCCATTCTGTGTGGCTCTTCCCCCCCCCCCCCCCGTTAGCACTACTGTGAAACTGATGTATTTTTTCCTTTAAAGCATTTTCTACATTCTCCCACCCAGTAATTTCTTGTCATTAGAACAAATGACCTTGAGGTTATGAATATTCATCTCACTTCATAAGTAGTGTTTTTGGTTAGTTCATGTTTAAACCCTTCAGTAAAATTTATTAAACCACAGTTTAGTCTGTGTAAGAGCAGGAGGAAGTCACATCAGGAAAGTGAAAAGTGGACACTTTTTTTTGTATTAAAATTTTCCTCGTTTCCACTTAGAACCCTGTAAACAGATGTGATTGTCTGGTGTAAGTGCACATTGCTTTCCCACAATACTTTTTACTTTCCCCAGTAAATCATCAGTAACCTGCTTAGGAACTAAGTGCTGCTTTGATATAACTCCAAGGATTAGCTGAGATAGAATTACAAAAGATTTTCTAGATCCACTCGTCCTTATCTCTGTTATACTGTAGGATATTCCCTATATGTTAAATGCTTATCTGGCCTTGTCTGCAAATGAGTTATACCTCTTATCTATACCAGTCTAGTTAAAGTGAAACAACTCTGTAGCATGGACACATTTAAATTGGTGTAAAATGCTTGCACTTTCTGGTTTATTCTGTAGGGTAGGGGAACATGGTCTGAGTATCTTTAGGCTGATATAGCTGCATTGAATCCAGGAGTTGTGCTGGTGTAACTGTTTTGTTTAATAATCACACTGCTAACCAAAGAAGTTATACGTGTACAGGAACGGCATGTGGACATAGTGCCTCTCTGGCTTTGTTTGGAAGCACTTTGCTGTCTATTTTTTTGCAGTTCCTTGAAGAAAGTATCTAACCAGTTTTTAGTGTTGGACATAACTTTTGTGTTCACTATGCTAAATTCTAGTGTAATCACACCCTGAAACAAAATTAAAAAACACATACAAAGAGAACATTTTTATAATGAGAGAGCTTGAATGGGGTGAGGGCTCAAGGCCATACCTCAGCATTGGCCACCCTGGAGCCTTGCTGGTTACTTACAGTGGCAGGAGAGATCCTGCCCAGGGTGTGTTCCCCATCTGTATCTTGCTGATCAGTGCAGGGAAAGGCCCTGCTATGAGCCTAGTGTTGTGCCCCTGAGACTCTGCTGCCTAAAGGGTGGGGGATAGAGGTATCAAGCTCCACTCCCTCATACCCTGGACATATGCATCCTCTGGCTGAGTTCACTCTTTAGGCCTCCCTAGCAGCACATGACTCAGATGACATTCACAGTGCATGGCTGGGAGAAGCATTACCATGATGTAGGTGCTGGGCTGTGGAGTACATGTGGTTCCCTGTGTAGAGGAGTGAATGTGATTCCCTGCTAAACTTTGTCTACATGGGTGTTAAATGGGGTTTTCAATTGTGAGGCTGGGAAATGCAGAACACTAATCACTTGGGTTTGTATAAAAAGCAGGTAATGAAAATATTTAATAGCTTTTTAGCAAGTAACTGTCACTTCTTTCCCTCTTAGTGATCTTCTGTTCAGCCAGATGTATGACAAATTGAGTGAGAATTCAGTGGCAAAGGGTGTTTTTCTGGAGTGCCTAGAGCCGTACATTTTAAGTGATAAATTGACAGGAATGACAGCTCAAGTGATGAAGGACCTGCTGCTTCACTACCAAGATAAGAACCTAATGGAGAACATGGAGGCCTGCATTGTGCATATGGATATCACCAGCCTAGACATACAGCAGGTGAGCTGCCATGTTAACATAACCTGTGTTGTACAGGAGGTTGAGCTAGGTGATCACAGTGGTTCTTCAAGAGATTACATGTCTCCTTTCCATATCAGGCACGTGTATATCCAGTGCACCAGAATTGAAGTCTTCTGCCCTGGTAGCTGTTACCTGTCATGGCATTATATCACTGAGCAGTGGACAGGGCACATGAAGGACAGATCTAACCCTGGCTGCCCTCAGTTCATTCTGACCTGTGATTGATAATCACAGTGTGTTAGCCAGTGTCTGCTCTCCTTTCAGGAATTTTCTTCCCTCTGGTGTATAGCTATTGGTCCTTGTTGCATAGTTAATTGGTGCATTATTGTAAGTTTCATTTGCCCTTTCTTATCCCATCAGCTCCTGCATGTTCTGGATGATGATTCCAAGTACCAGAACGTGCTTTGGTGTCTCTGTGCTTTCAGCTTTTCACTGTCAGTAAGGCATCTGTGCCAGTGCGTGATCCTCATTCCAGGTGCCTTTTGTGAGGGTCACATCCAGGACCAGTGTCAAATCTGTAAAGACTTCAGGTCCTAACAAAAATGGGCACAGAGGTGAGACTACATCACATTCTCTTGGAAGCCATCCTGTATCTACCGTCCCGACCTTCCTGCTCTGTAACATCAGTCAGGATGCTAACAAAAGCAGTCAGGGCCATGTGACAGAGCATGGGCAAAACTAAGCCTGGGAGTAGCAGAAGCATTTGTAGTTGGGTTCCGGTCTGGTCAGACAAACAAATACACTTCTTTCCAAGACAAACTGTACTTGCGTATCATACAATCACAGGGTTAGAAGGGACCTCATGAGGTCACCTAGTCTAACCCCCTGCAGAAAGAAGCAGGACCACTCTCACTAACACATCCCAGCCAGGGTTTTGTCTAACCAAGCCCTAAATATCTCCAAAGATGGAGATTCCACCTCTTCCCTAGATAGCCCATTCCAATGCTTCACTACCCTCCTAGTAAGCAAGTTTTTTCCTAGTATCCAACCTCGACCTCCACAGCTGCAAGTTGAAACCAGTGTTCTAATAAGGACAGTTGAGCTTCGTCCTCCTTGGAGCATCCCTTCAAGTAGTTGAAGGTTGCTATCAAATCTCCCTTAGTCTTCTCTTCTGCAAGCTAAATAAGCCTAGTTCCTTCAGTCTCCCTTCGTAAGTCTTGTGCTCCAGCCCCTTGATCATTTTTGTTGCCCTGTGCTGGACTCTTTCTAATTTGTCCACATCCTTTTTGTAGTGGTGACCCCAAAACTGGACACAGTATTCCAGATGTGACCTCACCAGTGCCAAATAGAGGGGAACAATTTCATCCCTTGATCTTCTGGTTGCACTCCTACTGATACAGCCCAATATGCCATTAGCTTTTTTGGCAGCAAGAGCACACTGTTGACTCATATCCACCTTCCCATCCACCATGACCCCGGCTCCTTTTTTACAGTGCTGCTACTTAGCTGATCGCTTCCCAGCCTGTAGCAGTGCATGGGGTTTTTCCATCCCAAGTGTAGAACTTCGCACTTGTCCTTGTTGAACCTCATGAGATTTCTATTGGCCCACTGCTCCAATTTGTCTAGGTCTCCCTGAACCTTGTCCTTGCCCTCCAGGGTGTCTACCATTCCCCCCAGTTTGGTGTCATCCGTAAAGTTACTGAGTGTGCCAGTTATTTGCCAAATATATTTTAAGAACAAAATTCTAGCACATATCCATAACTCTTTGTGCACAGCTGGCACGTACATCACTCAAAAATATTAATTAATGACCAGTGAGTTAGACTCATAGGTCAGAAGAGAGCAGTATGATCATCTAGTCTGACCTCCTCCACAATGCAGGCCTCAAAACCTCAGCCACCCACTTCATCAATAAGCCTCTAACCTGTGACTGAGTTACTTAAGTCCTGAAATCTTGATACAAGGACTTAAAGATACAGAGAATTCAGTGGTAGGTGAGCTGTTCCACATGCTATAGAGGAAGGCAAAAAAACCCCAGAGCCTTAGTCAATCTGACCTGGGGAAGAATTTCTTCCTGACCCCAAAAATGGCCATCAGTTAAACCCTGAGTATATCCCTGAGTTGCTCCTTCCCCATCACATTCTTTTACAAGGACAAAATATTGTTTTGTCTACATTCAAAGTTTTTGACTTAAGTAGTTCTGTAATTCCCATTCGATCAGGCATATACCTGTCCACTTTCTTTTCTAAGCCCCATTCTCATAAGGATTGTAGTGTTTTACTTGGACAGAAACAGGGTGTTTTAGGTAATCCTCCCAACTGTTAGTGTCAGTCAGAGATTGGATAAAAGGCCGCCTGGCCTCAACCTAGAGAATCTTGTCCTGAATTTTCTTCTCCATTTGTCAGGTACAACATTGCTAATGTAAGCTTTCAAGACAGAGTGATAGAACAGTCAGCAAGGTCTCAAGTGTCTGCAGCTTAACTGGTTCTGGTACCTATAACAGATGTTTATAGAGCTGCAACTTGGTTTGTGATAATCATAGAATCATAGGGCTGGAAGGGACCTCATAGGTCATCTAGTCCAACTCCCTGCCAGAGGCAGGACCACTCCCACTAAACCATCCCAGTCATGGTTTTGTCCAGCCGGGCCTTAAACACCTCCAAAGATGGAGATTTCACCACCTCCCTTGGCAGCTCATTCCAAGGCTTCACCACTCTCCTAAGAAAAAAAAAAAAAAAAAAATCTGATATCCAGCCTGGACCGCCCTAACTGCAACTTGAGACCATTGGTCCTCGTTCTGTCCTCTATTACTGAGAACAGTCGAGCTCCATCTTCCTCAGAGCATCCCTTCAAGTAGTTGAAGGTTGCTATCAAATCCCCCCCTCAATCTTCTCTTCTGCAGACTAAATAAGCCTAATGCTTTCAGTCTTTCCTCATAGGGCTTGTGCTCCAGCCCTTTAATCATTTTGGTTGCCCTCCTCTGAACTCTCTCTAGCATGTCCCTGTCCTTTTTGTAGTGGGGAGCCCAAAACTGAACACAGTATTCTAGATGTGGCCTTACCAGTGCAGAATAGAGGGGAATGATCACATACTCTGATCTGCTGGTAATACTTCTTTTGATGCAGCCCAGTATGCCATTGGCCTTTTTGGCAGCAAGAGCACACTGCTGACTCATATCTAGCTTCCCATCCACCATGACCCCCAGGTCCTTTTCTACACTGCTGCTACTTAGCTGAAATGTTTCCCAGCCTGTAGCAGTGCATGGGGTTTTTTCATCCCACGTGCAGGATTTTACACTTGTCCTTATTGAAGCTCATACGATTTCTATTGGCCCACTGTTCCAGTTTATCTAGGTCTCCCTGAATCCTGTCCTTGCCCTCCAACATGTCTACTGGTCCCCCCCATCTTGGTGTCATCGGTAAACTTACTGAGAATGCAGTCTATTCCATCATCCAGATCATTGATGAAAATGTTGAACAGAACTGGCCCCAGGACCGACCCCTGGGGCACACCACTCGTGACTGGCTGCCAGCTAGACATGGAACCATTGATTCCTACATGCTGAAACCGTTGATCTAGCCAGTTTTCTATCCACCTTATAGTCCACCCATCCAACCCATACTTCCTTATTTTGCCAATGAGAATGCTGTGGGAAACTCTATCAAAAGCCTTGCTAAAATCAAGGTATATCACATCAACGGTTCTTCCTGCATCCAGAAAACCAGTCATCTGATCATAGAAGGAGATGAGATTGGTCAGGCATGATTTACTCTTGGTAAATCCATGCTGACTGTTTCTGATCACTTTATTTCCCTCTAAGTGTTTGAGGATGGATTCTTTGAGAATCTGCTCCATAATTTTTCCAGGGATTGAGGTGAGGCTGACTGGTCTGTAATTCCCTGGATCCTCCTTTTTCCCTTTCTTGAAAATAGGCACTACATTTGCTTTTTTCCAGTCCTCTGGCACCTCCCCCATTCTCCATGAGTTTTGAAAGATAATGGCCAGCGGTGCTGCTATCTCATCGGCCAATTCCCTTAGCACTCTTGGATGCAGTTTGTCCGGCCCCATGGACTTGTGCACATCCAGCTTCTTTAAGCAGTCCCTAACCTGACCTTCTGTCACCAAGGGCCTCTCTTCTTCTCCCCAGTCCCCCGTACCTAGTGTAGTGGGCTGGGAGCTGACCCTGCTTGTGAAAACAGAAGCAAAAAATGCATTGAGCACTTCAGCTTTTTTCTCATCCTGTCACAAGGATGCCTGCCCTATTCAGCAAGGGGCCTACACCATCCCAGATCTTCTTGATAATTAACATACTTGTAGAACCCCTTCTTGTTATCCTTTACATCCCTCGCTAGCCACAACTCCATTTGTCCTTTGGCCTTTCTGATTTTATCCCTGCAGTCCCTAGCAATATCTTTATATGCCTCCTTGGTCATCTGACCAAGCTTCCACTTCCTGTAAGCTTCCTTTTTATGTTTAAGCTCAGAGCAGAGTTCTCTGCTAAGCCATTCTGGCTGCCTCACATGTTTGTTCTTTCTCCTAATTGGAATGGCAACTTCTTGTGCCCTTAGCAGGGTTTCTTTAAAATATAACCAACTCTCTTGGACTGCTTTCCCCTTCAGATTAGCTTCCCAAGGGATCCTGCCCATCAGTTCCCTGAGGGAGCCAAAATCTGCTTTTTTGAAGTCCAGGGTTTTTGTTTTGCTTCTTTCCTTCCTTCCTGTAATCAGGATCCTGAACTCAACCATGTCATGGTCACTACTGCCTAGCTTGCCATTTACCTCTATGTCCCTGATCAATTCTTCCCTGTTTGTGAGCAGCAGGTTGAGCGGTGCAAGGTCCCTAGTTGGTTCCTCTAGCATTTGTACTAGAAAGTTGTCCCCAATATTCTCTAAAAAGTTCCTGGATTGCCTGTGCACTGCTGTATTGGCCTCCCAGCAGAAGTTAGGGTAATTGAAGTCCCCCATCATTACCAGGGCCTGTGATCTAGAAGCTTCCACTAGTTGTCCATAGAACACCTCATCCACCTCTTGCTTCTGGTCTGGTGGTCTGTAGCAGACACCCACCACAACATCCCCCTTGTTGCTTTCCCCTCTCAATATAACCCACAGACTTTCTATTGGCATGCTTCCACTTCCATAATGGAGCTCTGAGCAGTCATAGAGCTCTTTTACATATAACACTACTTCTCCCCCTCTTCTTCCTTGCCTGTCTTTCCTGAACAGTTTATACCCATCCATGGCAAAGCTCCATCGTGCAGACTATCCCACCACATCTCCGTTATTCCTATAATATCATAGTTCCTTGTCTGTGCTAGTATTACCAATTCTTCTTGCTTATTTCCCAGGCTCCTCGCATTAGTGTATAGGCACCTAAGATACCCGGCCGATTGCCCTACATTGTCATGTTGATTTCCAATTCTATTACATAAACCTCCTTGCATTTTTTCTTGGAGTTCTCCTCCCCCACTCTCCTCACATATTGGGGCTTCAGTAGAGCACTTAAGACATTTATTTGACCACCCCCCCCCCCCCCATGTTCCAACTACCTTCTCTTTTATTGTTGTTGATATACAGTCCCAGCACCAACCCCAAGTTCCATCCCTTCCCCCAGATCACCCACATTGTCACTTACCTGTGGGCTTTGGTCTCCTTCCCCCATTGAACCTAGTTTAAAGCCCTCCTCGCTAGGTCAGCCAGTCTGTGCCCAGATATGCTCTTCCCCTTCCTGGACAGGTGAAGGCCATCTCTGCCTATCAATCCTCTGTCCTGAAACAGGACTCCATGGTCAAGGAAGCCAAATCCCTCCTGACCACACCATCTTCGCAGCCAGGCATTCACCTCTAGGATGCATCTGTCTCTCCTCAGGTCTCTAGCCTTGACTGGAAAGATCGAGGAGAATACCACCTGTGCTCCAAACTCCTTCACCCTTGCTCCCAGAGCCCTGAAGTCACCTTTGATCTGCTGAGGATCACCTCTTGCAGTATCATTGGTACCCACATGGATAAGAAGCATGGGTTAGTAGTCTGAGGAGTGGATGATCTCGGATTACATCTCGGATACGGGCACCTGGCAGGCAGCATACCTCTCTAGAGGCCTTGCCAGGGTGACAGATGGGTGCCTCCATTCCTCTCAGGAGTGAGTCCCCAGTCACCACAACCCTACGTTTCCTCTTAGGTGAGGCGGCTGTGATCTGCCCAGCTTTTTGAGTGGATGGCATCTCCTCTACCTCCTTCATTGTGTCCAGCACCGCATAACGGTTCCTCAGCACAGTGGATGGTGGGATGTGAGCAGGCGTGGAGCACTGTCTACTGCCAGAGGTGACCAGCTGCCAGTGTCCTTCCTCTGCCATAGGCATCCCATCTGTTTCCAGAGCTGTGGCAGTAGCCCTTGGCATTGGGATAGGGACCTCCTCCTTGCAGGTCTCATCGTGGACACTGTCAAGGAACTTTTCCAGGGCATAGATACCCCTGAGTCATGACACCTCCTCCTGTAACTCTCCTACCTGTTTCTGAAGAGATGCCACCAGAAGGTACGTATCACATAGGCTCTCTCCCTAGCCTGATCATCAGTGGCAGGAAAATGAAGGCCACACTCCCTGTAAATCCACACCAGGGTCTGGGTGGAGATATCCATGGACAGTCTGTCTGGCTACAAACAGAGGCAAAGGAAACAACACGGGTGCTGGCTCCAGCAGTACGGCTCCTCTTCAGCATCTTGGCCTCCCCAAACTCCCTCGCAAACTGCCCTGTTTGCAGTCCCCTGTTTGCAAGCTCTCTCTGGTTGCTCAAGCAGTGGCTTTTAAAGGCCTTCTCTGCCTAGGTCAGCCCTTGCCCCTTGTTAGTCACACATGGGCAGGCCAATCACAAGGCTGCTAGAAGCTGTTGATTAAAGGTGATCAGGGAACAATGGTGCAAACAGCCCCCACCCAATCGCACAAGCACAGTCGCACAACTAACAGCAATCACCTGTAGGGAAAAAGACACAGCAATCACTTCACCTTGGACGCACCTGGCACCAGCTCCTTCCCTTGCAAACTCCCCTGTTTGCAGTCCCCTGTTTGCAAGCTGAACACCTTTACAACACATTATGCTATATGTCAGAATGTTCTAGAGATGAGGCCAAGCTTGAATAGTCATTCAGCTGTTGCCCAGATAGACACCAAAACCCAGCTCTAGGTTGTACTGTTTGTGAGTCACCTGAAGTGAAATGGACATGTGCAATCACTGGATGAAGAAAGAGCTACTAAACTTTTATATAGCTGTTCTTCTTTGAGATGTTCTTATCCATTCATGACCCACCCTCATATTCTACATGGGTGTTTCTGGTTGGAAGGAAGTGAGGGGAAGTCCAAGTTGGCTATACTCCTTACATTCTCTCACAGCAGCATAAGACAGCAAAGATGGAAGGAGCTGCTCTGGTGAATATCACTTAGAGAAAAATGTGATTCTGGTGCACTGAGAATGCACACAGCTGAATTGGAATTGCATGTGCAACACATCTCAAAGCAAGAGCTGCAAAACAGGTTAGTAACTTTTTTCTTTCTGGCCTTGGTTATTTGTGCATGGACTGCAGCTGCTGTACAAGGCAGTATCCTGTATAGCTGAGGGTACTCCTTTGTAATCTTTTTTGTCTGCTCACCCAGCCAAACAGCAACTGGATTTGGGAAATCAAGCTGTTTTCTTTCTTCCTTCCCCAGCATCATCAGTATAATAATAATAAAGTCAGTGGAGGCTTAACTCAAACTGTATTGTACTTAAGCAAGATCTCCCACTGGCCTGATGCATGGCAGGGAGAAGAGTAGTTCTTCTTCGAGCAGTGTCCCTGTCTGCTCCACTCTAGGTGTTTGGCCAGCCCCGTGCCTCAGATTGGAGAGTCTTAACAGCTGTGTCAGGGGCACCCTGCGCACCGCAGCAGGGGTCAGGAATTCCATTGCTGACGTGCGCTGGCGCCCCCCCTCCCCTCAGTTCCCTTCTTACCGCTTCGGCGTCCAGACGGAGACGTCCACAGCTCCCGCTGATAACCCACCAGCCATTTTAACGGCCACCGCTTACCTGAAAAGAAAAAGGAAAGAAAGAAAAATAGAAAGCAACAACAATCAGGGCATTTTACGTCAGAAATGCCATCTCCTCCAGGGTTTAAATGCTGCACCTCCTGCCGCGACGCTATGCCAGCGTCTGACAGCGATGATGAATGTATAAGGTGCCTGGGGGAAAGCCATCTGATACACAAATGTCCTCACTGCAAGAGGCTAACTACTAGAGCTCACAGGGGGAGACAAATGAAACTAAAACTACTTTTGCTGGAGGTCTCTCTTGAGCCTGCGTCAGATCCCGGCCGGCAGCCGTGCTCCCCTCAGCCGCATAAGCGGCGGTCTGCTGCTTCCTCCCCCACATCTTCTAAAAAGGCTAAGGGTGAAGGCAAAACTCATAAGCCTAAAGGGGCTTATTCTGTCAGCTCCCAGGGGAAGGAAGATTGCCCACCAAGCGCTAGAGATCAGCGTGGGCATGATAACCCAGCCACAGGGAATACGCTTAGGCTGACCCCAGCTGCGGTGTTTAGCACAGCACAGGCATTGGTGCCCGCGGCACCACCGACCCCGCTACCAGCACCGTTTTTAGATCTGGCACCGTGTGCTGCTGCAGCTACCCTGTTTCCGATGGCAAGCACTGGGAACAAGGCAGCGCCGAATGCCGCGGCACCCAACAGTGGAGAGTCAAGTGCGGCACTGCTGTCAGCTGCCATAACAAGTGTGGCTCCGCGACCGCCAGACCAGCACGGGGCAGTGCAGGGGGAACAACTGGTATTGCAGCAGGGTAAAAGGAAAAGAAAGGAGCATCAGATCGAGAGGCAGGAGGGGACTGACTCATTCTCCTCTCCCATATCCCCCTTGTTTAGCATACACTCCTCTGATGAGGAAATACCTTCTCTCAGATTCTCCAGTGAGAGATCTGGGCAGTCAACCTCACGATCACCAAGTCCTGAGTCACCCAGGGATGATCTTGATCCTCCCATGCAACCACAGGCGAACTCTATGACAACTACACCATGGCCATACTGGAATATGCTGTGGCCATACCCCTGCCCATGGTTAGGTTGGGGAACTTGGCCCCAGATGGGCTCCACATCAGCTGCTCCTTCAATGCCTCA
>ML682006.1:31182278-31246299 GCA_007922195.1 Podocnemis expansa
TCTACTAATGTGGTCTATGCCATCATGTGCAAGAAATGCCCCAACACCTTATATATTGGACAAACAGGACGATTGCTCCGTAAGAGATTGAATGAGCACAGAGCTGATATCAGAAATCAAAGAACAAAGAAACCAGTTGCTGAGCACTTCCATCTTCCTAATCACTCAATGATGGATTTGTTAACGACTGTCGTTAGAGATGTACCTGGGACATCAAGACTCCAGAGAGAAACAGCTGAACTCGAATTAATATGCAAACTAAATTCTGTGAAAGCAGGACTCAATCGAGATTATGGGTTCTTTTCACATTACAAAGGGTAATTTGACTTCAGGCTTCCCATTCTTTAAGCCTGTAAACTGCTCTGATTTGCTGTTACTTTATGACCTGATCCTATGTTTTACACCCCCTTGCATTTACTTTCATTCCTTTCTGTAAGTTCACCCATCTTTGAAGCATCTGAGGAAGTGGGATCTTCTCCCACGAAAGCTCATGCAAAAAATAAATCTGTCAGTCTTAAAGTGCCACACAACTGCTGCTTGTTTTTTTACTGGACTAGACTAACACGGCTATCCCTTTGGAAACTGTCAATACTAGGCATATCTTCTGTGGTAGGACATAGTAGAGTGATAAGGCTGAAAACAGAAGAGTGGACTCCACTGTGTTCTTCAAGTGCTGTTTCTTATGTGTATTCCATTGTGGGTATGCATGCCTAACATGCACCTGAGAACAGAAAATCTTACAGCCTTTGTCCATTGATCCATACATCCACACTGGATCTCCTTGCAATCAGCACCCAGATGATAAGGGGAAGCATGGACTAATTGTCTCTTTAGCTGCTTCCTGCTGCCAGATGGCCTAAGTTAGAATCTTCTGCGTCCAGTGCTATTCTTGCTTTCTCTTCATATGTGTAAAGATACCTGTATAGCAACTTGGGATTTGTACAGTATTCTTCTAGTTAATGTAGCCTAGTTTTTACCACCTTTGGACCCTCTCCTCCTCCCTCCACTCCCCCTTTTCCATGTGAAGCTATGCTGAGACACCCAGGGCTTAAAAAGTGTTCTTGCCTCTACTTGGTCAATGAGGACCACTAGTACTGCCTTTGCTGCACTGGGTAGGCACTTATCTCTGCCAAGTGCAGTGGCTGTCACTCCTTCCCACTCAGGACCTATGAGGAAGAGGGCTATGACTGAGGAAGTACCTCAGGGAAAGCCCTGAGGCTGCTACAGTCAGATCCAGGCCAGGGAAACCCCCACTTCCTGCACATCAGCCACACTCCTCAAGTAGCATGTCTCTGAACACAAGCTGTGGGGCAGAGGCTGGAGCAGATAGATCTCAAGTCGTTATCTTGGGCTTCTCATAAGAGTATGGAATGTTCTCACAGACACAAAACCAGATTGTTCCTCTGTCTGTTTCCAGGAGAAATGGTCTCTTTCTGACTTGTTCCAACTGGGTGAGTCTTCACATGCAAGAACTCAGGGATATAGATCTGTCTAAGCCTCTCAAAAGGAAAGCCTACAGGAGTAGGGCTCAACAGAACTAGGCCTGGTGCCATCTGTGATCTTTAGCAAGCCAAAGAACTGTATTCTATCAGTACTGAGCAAGAGCTCCAAAAGTAACTCTTTTGCCAAAGGGTGCTGGCTTGGTCCTATGAAAATCTGTCAACCACTAAGTCTTTCATGGCACTGGATTTGCTGGAACTGATAACCTTGGCCTTTGTGTTTCAGGACAGACTGAGAGATATATTATTTGAAAGCTAACTTCATTTTCCAAAGCTCAACTTCTGGGCCTGGTTCTTCTGAGGGATATCTTAACCTCATACAATCATACCATTTTACAGAAAAGGAATTACTCCTCTATTCCATCCATGAGCTGGAGCTTCCTTTATGGCTGCTTACAGTATTGGTGATGAAGACAGAGCCAGCTTTCATATTGATTGAATCTAGTACCCAGAATGAACCATTCATTGCCTCTTAAACAAGTTAGCCTAGAGAGGGCTTTGAGAGTTTCCTGGACTTGTCCTCTGCGCAACATGGTTTACCCTCCAAAGGACCACTAGTACCAGTGCCTTGTTCTTCCCCCTTTAAGGCTTGCATCCTTGAAACTGACCCTATTGGGGTCCCTAGGACCCTGATGCATGATATTTTAAACCTGTGTGGTCTGCTAGAGAGTCATATTGTCTGCCTTCTCTTAGGCAATATGCTACTGTGGATGGATATGTGGAGGAAGATGATGACACAATACTGACAGATTTCTTCACCCAATGAGGCAGTTGCTCCATTTTCACCATCCATACCTGAGGACGATAGCTAGCCATAGTCAGATGGCTCTCCTGGTGCGTGAGGCCATTATAGAACCACTAGGGTGGTATGGCATATACTAGCAACGTATACTGTTATCCCTGTAAGGGCCCAAAAGGTTCTTTATGCCAGCAAAAGGAACAAAATTCTTCACTAACAATGCCCTCAACTCTCTAATAGTAAAAGGACCCAAAGAAAGATCCGGGCAACACCCTAAAACTATTTTTGTGGACAGGGGAGCAACCCCCCTGGATCTTCTGAGGAGGAAGTTATTTACATCCAATAGCTTCCAGTTCAGAATCTCCAACTCCCAGGCTCTTTTAGTGAAGTATGACTTTATGAAATACTTGAAGTTCCTGGAATGAAAAGACAAAATCCCCCAAGAGGACAAGGCCCAATTCTAAACCATTGTTAAGGAAAGTAGATTCATGTCTAAAGCCTCACTGCAAGCTGTGGTGGATGCAGCCACCATTCCATCAAGGTCTGTAGCAACCCCTCACAGTGAAGTGGTGAGAGCTGTGCTTCAGTGTTTGGGGCTTTTCAGAGAAGTTCAGAATACCATTAAGAAATTGCCCTTCAATTATACCAATCTCTTCAGTAAGAGAAAAGATTAGTCTTTGCAGTCCCTAAAAGACTTCAGAACAACCCTCTGCCTGCCAAATACTTATACCTTAGCCTCAAAGAGGAAGCATCAAAACATGTGTGAGTGAAGACCTTTTCCATAGCCTCTCTACGTCAACCATATGAACCATCACATAAGCATTGGAGTACGGAGGCTTGATTGTGTATAGCTACATCAATCTCAATAACGGCCACACACCACAACATCCACACGCTAAAGGTTACTTTTGATGGGGTGCTCGAGAGTCTGACTTTATAATGTCATCCCCACTTGTTTCAAATCTGTTATCTTACTTTTGCCTACAACTGGAGGACTAGCCCTTCCCAGTTAGCCTTCAAGGGGTGTTGTCATAAGGAGATTCCCCAACAGCACCTGGGACTCTCCCCTCAAACAAGGAGTTGCGTAGAATGAGTGCAGTCACATGTGGGGAGAAGGGGGGAGAGGGCTTGACCCATAGTATTTCATAGCTGCCAAGAAAGAAGAGAAGGTGAAGCCCACTCTTGACCTATATCAGCTTAATATTTTTATTCACAAATTTGAAGTTCTACATCATTAGGGTGGATTCAGGAATTTCCTTCTTGGAGGAAGATGTGGTTCTTAGGTCTCAACATGAAAGTTTACTTTAATGTGAAACAGACAAGTACTTGTGTGGCACTTAAAGACTAACAAATTTATTTATTGCATGAGCTTTCACGGTAGAAAATCCTACATTGTTGGATGCTTTGAAGATGGGGAAAGTTACAGAATGGGAGAAAATAAATCAGGGAAGTGTAAGTCATGGGCTCAGGTCACAGTGTAACAGCAAATCAAAGCTGTTTAAGGTTCAAACACTGGGAAACAGCATATAGAGGAAGAGGAGGTCAACTCACCTCTTGTAATGAGAAAAAAATCCAAAGTCCCAATTAAGCCCTGAAGTAATGCAGTCAAATTCACAAATATATTCGAGCTCTGCAGCTTCCCCTGAAACCTTGATCTGGTATTCATATGTCTGAGCACAGCAATTAGTAAATCATCAATGAAGTGATCAGGAAGATTGAAATGCTGACCCACTGATTTTAGAATGTTGTGATTTCTGATGTCATTTGTGCCCATTTATTCTTTTGTGTGGAGCCTGTCCTGTTTGTCCAATATATAAGGCATAGGGGCATTTCTGGCTCACGATGGCATAAATTGGATTGGTGGATGAACAGATGAATGAGCCTTTGGAGTAGCTGGTTTTATTAGATTCTGTAATAGTCTTTCATGCAGATATGTGGGCAAAGATGGCACTTTGGTCTGTTGCAGGGACATGTGACTGCTTTAATGGTTCTGTTGTTAGGTCTGTAGTTGCTGGTGAGTATCTGCTTAAGGTTGGGGTTCCTCAGGTTTTGGGAGGACAGCAATGCTGCCAGTGCAGTGTACTTCAATTGGATTTGGCAACATCTCCCAGGATTTTCATGAGGGTCTCAGTGGTGACAGCATAGCTGAGGTCTTCACTGCACTGCACTGATGGGAAATATGTTCCTGTTGATACAGCATTATGCCAGTTGAGAGGGTGATTTTTCTTGAATTGATCTCCAAATTGGCTTAGTGGGTCTTAACTGACCACTAAGTCAATCGGGAAGGATTGATCTGAAAGAGGAAAATTTGCTGTCCTCAGTGCAAACATGGTCTGAGAGAAAGTGGCTACCATTACATGAAAGGGGGTTACACAGTTCAACATCCCTGGTACAGTTGCTTATCCTCCCTGTGTAGTTCCACAGACTTTATTGCTTGTTAGAGTGGCCAGCTAGCCTCTCTTTAATGGGTACTCTAGATCCCTGGGAAGCAACTATGCATTACTAGAGGGGAATTCTAATTTAACAGGGCATAGCTGGTGCTGGGCATAGGGAGCACAAGCTCTTAGTCTCAGTGCCAAGGCCCCAAGTGGTGGCAGCCCAGCCCATCCCCATACTCATCCAGGGCTCTGGAGCGGGGCCACCTGCAGCGGCAGCTGCCATTGCAGTCGCAGTGCCCGTCTGGGGCTCCAGAGCCAGGCTGCCCATGGTGGCGGCCGCTTTACCTGGCCGGGCCGCCTGTGGCAGTGGCCACCTTTCCTGGCCACAGCCAGGGATCCGGGGCTGGGGTGGTGGCAGGGCCCCAGGGACCGAAATTGGGCTGCAGGGGGCAGGCTCTGGGCGTTTTTTCCAGGGCAGCCTTGCCCCTGGCAAGACTGCTCTCTTGTAGAGTGTAGCAGAATTAGCAGATGGAGAAAACGTTTCCTTTGGCGCTAGTACATTTAAGGAGCCTTTGCCGTAGCCTTTTTTTCTGTTCCTTGTTTTGCTGTAAAATGCAAGACTAAGTTAGAACTTGTCCTTTCTTGGGGAGGTATCCTAACAGGCTAGGTTGTAAAACTAGGCATTGTTTTATTGTTGTCATAGATTACTTCTCGTTTTCTGACACTTTCTCTAGCTTTGTGTTCATTTTGGGCTCTAAGCTCTTTGAGTCAGACACTGACTCAACTTGTTTACGTATTGCTGGCCTATCTTTTTGGCATTTAGAAATAATGTGATGTATAACAATTATGAACAACACTGGAACTTTTCTCTCTTCACTGTTATTGCAGAAATTGTTCAAAGTCATTGCTCCTCCACTTAGTGCTGGGAAGTCTCTCACAGGTACCAAATGCTTTCCACTAAGTTCTTATAACTTTGATACTGTTTAACATTGCTATCGTCTTTAGTCATGAGTTTAATGGGTCCTTGATGACGTCTAATTAGGGCAGAGGGGAGAAGATGGTGTCACTGTTTAGTACTCTAGACTTTGTTTAAAGTAAACTATAAGTACATCTTAAGTACTTTCTTAAAAATGTCTTCACATTGTTTGAGAAATGATATAGCTTGAGAACTAACATGCTGCAAAAGTATAAAGTTATGGTGAATGGAAAAATTTTGTAAGACTGTATTGCCATCACTTCTGTTGTGAGTAACAATGAATGACCAAGGAGAAGACATTTTCCCTTCAGGAAACAAAGATAAGATTCTATACAGTTGTCTAGTTATTTGGATAAAAAATGACAGACTTTTTCTTTGTTCTTAGATGAGCAGGTGGTTATGGGGAACAAGCTCCTTGTGTATATAAGGTAAAATACTTCCATAGTATTTATATATAACACTTAGAATGCATTTACATGTTGAAATCACTGTACAGACACACATTCTCCCAATACTTCTGTGATGCATGGTAGGTGGAATTTTGTGTCATGCAGGAGTTTAGAATATATTATCATAATAGTCCCTCTGCCTTGCAATCTATGAAAGGTATTAATATCTACTTTTTATAAAAGGATTTAATGGAAGCAAAGAAATGAATTAACTCATAGAGCCACACATCAAGTGGCACAGGTGAGATTAGAATTTGGGGGGCTCTTAACTCAAGCTTCTGCTTAGCATTCTGTCTTTAACTTCCTATACTGTAGATTTGGTGGTGATGCCGACTTCCTTGGAGCAGAACACTCCCTTGTCCCAGGACTTTGTAGCCCAGAAGTCCAGTTTTTTAAACCCTTCATGTTGGCACCCTTTGGAGTGTGTACTCTGTGGTTTTGCTTGTTGTAGTAAATTGTGTTTCCTCTGTTGACCTTCTGTAATGATCCAAAGTTAGTAGGCATCATCAGTGCAGAAGAGGGTCTGAATATTGTACAAATGATTTGGGTTCCCTTGAAGATTAGAGTAGCATAAATGGGATAAAATTCAGTTTGGTAGTACAAGTGCGGAGTCATGCACATGAGGTCTAATGATGATAAGAGTTTAGCATCCATGGGCTGTAACACCTCAGTTTAATTTGAGTTATTGTTGGTACCTGTGGTCTGTGATATATAGGAAATCAGACAAGATGTACTGTTAATCCCTTCTGACCTAAATTCTCTGCCCCTGTAACCAATGCCTTTTGAGATTATTGGTCAATAGTAGTGACACAGTGCACTCCCCACTCCTTTTTCCGGGTAATCTTGGAGATGAGCTCTGCTTGGTGTTCTCTCCCACCAACCGTTCAGTCGTGTTTTTCCTGTTGTCCTCTCATCCTGTGAACTACTGTTGCACTCAGACCTGACAGTCTCTTTCCCATCATTCTTGCTCTGGGAACTGCAACATCCATCTTCATGACTCAGTCCTCCAGTCAAGTCACCATACATTTTCCATTTTTCCAGGGTATCAGTCTCTTGACAAATGTGCTCAGGTAGTCTTTCTGCTCACTGCTGTGCCAGTGCCACTCCAGCTGCAGTGGTTAGGGGGACCTGGGCTTCCCTTCTGCTCCCAGTCCCAGTTTAGTGGCACCCTGATTGACAGCTGAGGTTTGATTCACCCCAAACCTTGCTGCTTTCCCCTGGGCTTGCTTGTCTTTCTGACTCTTCCCTTTCTCTGGGCTTGCCAAGCTAAACTCTCTCCTCTTAGAGATTAATGGCAGGCTAATTTTCCTAGCCCCTGATAGACCTTTTCTCCCAGGGGTGACCACAGATTCCTTTCCTGCTGCCTCCTCTCTTGCTAGCTTCCTGGGTTACATAGATACTTGAAGCTGAGCATTCTTCCAGTCCATTCCCTGCTCCCTGGTTCCGCTTCTGTGTGCAGTCTGGGGAGCTAATTGGTCTATCTGGTAATTTTAATTCTTCAAGACCTCATGTGGGGTGAACACAGCACAAGTGATTAATATTCAGTGCCCACTTATTGAACATGGAGAAGGCACAGCCAGGATTCAAGTGACTCTGAAAAGAGATTTGGTGTTGCTTGGTCTAAATAATGGTGCTCACAGTATACATTTAGGAAGCATCCTGTTTCCCTTCTCAAAGTTCTAGTCTCTCCTCTGTTTCCTGTGCAATGGCTCTGCACTAAGTCTTAGGTTTATGGAGAACACTGTGATTCCCTTGTGATAATAGCACTGTTGTTAGGGATACTTGCTTACTTAATTTGGTGCTGTGATATGGAAAACGGATGTTTTAAAAAATATGTATTCAAGACTAGGCATCTCTGAAAAAAATCCCAGAGGTGCTATTCAGATCTGTTTAAGAAGTACTAGAGAAGTATTAAGTCAATACTTCGGAGTAACTGACGACTTTTCTTTTCTCACAGCTGCTGTTTAGCAGGTCGGGCTTATCCGTTGGGTGATATTCCTGAAGATTTGGTTCCATTGGTTAAAAACCAGGTGGGTGTTAATTAGGAGGCACAGTGTTCATCATAGGGAGTGAAGCACATTGCAGGAATGTTTGATAAAGGATGAAAGACTACCTTGTAATCTTACCCACTTTTTATCTTGGGTATGTTTATGATAGAAAACTACTGCACCTTCGATAGCTCCAGCCTTGTGAACTTAACACACCATTGATTACCACATAACTGTTTTGGAAAAGGCGGATGTTGAGCTTAATATTTCTCTTCCTTCCTTGAGAAGAGGGAAAAAGTGCAAACTGCAGTCAGTCTCTAGGCAAACTTTGATGATATTAGGTAGTGTATGAGTATAGAAATTAAAGATGGAAAAACTCTAGGTTTTAAACTTCTCATTGCAGGTAACTTTTTAGGATCCTTGAGATGAAGTACAGTTAAAAACTGAGCCTTGAGAGACAGTGTGGTTAGCCATGCATGCAGTATGCAGTGAGTCAGTGTAGTGCTCATGAATAGTACTTTAATGACAACAGTAGAGACATTCAGGGCTTTTCTACATGGGCGAAGTTTATGTGCGGTAAACTAGGGTGTGGATTTAAAGTTAACTAGGCACTCCACAAAAGCTTCTTGTTTGCATGATCTTATTGCTCATTCAGGGCAGCTTATCTTGAAATACTTGCAAAATGTAAAAAGCTAATGAACATGAAGGCGCTCCTAGTGCTCATTAAGATTGTCTGCATGGGGAGTTAGCTGGTGCATGGTTCTGTCAACTTTTTCCCCATATAGACAAGCTGTCAGCTACAGAAATGGGTATATTAAAGGCCTTTGCAGTACAATCTTCAGCATCCCTTACCCTGTATCCCTAATGCTAAAACCTTGTTTCATACCCTAGGCTTCTCTTGCCTAAACTGCTGCAATCCTCTGGTTTCCCCCAATGCTCCTATTTGCCTTTTAAATTCTGCTGCTAAGTCATTTTTGCTTGCTGCTCCTGTTACAGTACTTTTCTTCTTCAATACTGCTGCTTGTTTCCCTTCACCTTTAGCATCTCCTCCAGATGCTGTATCTGCATGTTCAAGATCTTACCTAACCTAGGATATCTTTCCTCTTTTATGTCCTCTAGCAATCTGTACAGTAGCTTACTCCTCTCCATAGCACTTGGAGGCAGGCCACACCTTTACTGGGCTAATGCAGAAAGTTGCTTCCTGGCCTTTAGAATTATATAGGATTCTTTACTTCCAACATTGTCCAAGCAGCACTCATCAATTTGTGAACCCTTTACTGGCTCTCTCCTGTGTTTCTGGTCAGTATTACTTCCCTGACCAATTTTTAAATTTGGTCTCTTCAGATTTTATCATTTTGGATCCAGAGTATGAGAATACATTTTTTTTCCCCCTTTCTCCTGAGGGATGGTGCTTGCTGCTGCTTGTCAAACTAGAAAACATGGAGGAGGTGAAGGAGTGAACCAAACTGCCGTAAAAATGGGCCAAACTGGTCTGGCATGTTACGGCTGGCTAGGTGACTAATAGTGTTTCAGATAGCCAGGACTAACCTCTAAATGAATGTTCAAGCCAGGTTTGCCCACAGTTGCTGTGGCAGGCATCAGACTACATACGAACTACAATGCTTGGTCAGACCAATGGTTCATCTATTCAGTGTCCTATCTCCCTAAAGTGGCTAGCACCAGATGCTTCAGGGGGAATGCACAGAACAGGGCAATTTTGAGCTGACTCTAGCATCATTCTCCAATATTGTCCCAGATTTTGGTAGTTGGAGGTTTAGGGACATCTGGAACATGGTTCCTGACCATCTTGGCTGATATTCATTGATGAACCTATCCTCCATGAACTTATCTATTTTTTTTTTTTAAAGCAATTGTACTCTTGGCCTTTACAATATCCCCCTGACAGTGCATTCCACAGGCGACTGCAGTGTGTTGAACAGATTGACTGTGCATCATATGAAGAAATATTACTTTTGTTTTGTTTCTAAACTTGCTGCCTATTAATTTCATCGTTATGTGAAGGGTTAAACAACACTTTCTGCATACTATACAGGACAGACTCAGATACTTTTCTCCCACTGTCTTCAAGAATGCCATGTTCTGGTTCAACATCTAAATTAACATTGTAACAATGGCTCTGGTAGCCTAGAGCAGTGGTTCTCAACCACTGCGTTAGAACATGTTACTGTGTCACCACAGAATGGTATGTGTGTGTTTCCACTGGAGGGAGTGGCCTAATATATCCTATAGAGTCTCAATATGCTGCCAAGTGTGTTAGGACCCACAAAAGTTTGAGAACCACTGGCCAGAGTGCAGCATAGACAGTACCTCGATTTTCCAGCAACTGCAGCAATTAGGGTAATTTTACCCTATTTGTGCTCTCTTCCAGAGTTGTTCTGACAGCTATAGATTGGCCTCAATGATTGTGGTTTTTGGAACTTAAAGCATTGTGTGTATTTCAAATACAAGAGGGCTTTCTGTTTCAGGGTCTGATATTTCACCCCATTTAGGCCATTATTCAGCAGCTTGGACACTGAGAAGCGCTGATCATTACATTAGGGTACTCAGCCAAGGTCATGGAATAGGATCTAGACTCTGGTATTGCTCCCCCTGAAGAAAAGGCCCTGGCTCTGCCTTTTGCCGTGTGGCCCACCCCTGGGGCCCAAGCTAGTGCCAGCTGATGCCTTTAAGATTCATTGGCTCTGACTGCTGTGAAGTTGTCCAGAAACAAAATTCCCAAATTGGATACTTTCTGACACTCAAATGTAGTTTGCTGAGATTACTGTGCTCATCATTGGGGTATAGAGGCACAGGACTAAAAGCCTCAGATCTTTCTGCACACTTGTTGTCAGAACTAGACTAGGTCATTCTACTTACCCAGATTAAATATTTGTAAAATAAACCTAATGTACTTATTGACAGGAGATTGTGAAGGTTAATGTTTGTACATCTCTATGAAGGTGTAAATTGTCCTGTGAGACTGTTTTTTTTCCTACAAGGTTCATGATATGTTTCATTTTTTAACTTACAGCTTTGTGGATGACTTGTGATCACATCCAAGTTCACTGCTGATTCCTGGCAAAATTGAGATTATGTGGTACTTTAAAAAGTTTAGGAAAAATATTTCAACTGTAGATGCTGTAAGTGAGGAACCTGAATAAGTGGCCTAAACGTTCACCTTCAGCTCCCATAGATTTCAGTGGGGAACTGCACTGTGCCACTTACTTAGATGTCTAAATAGGGGTCCAAGTGCCTTAAATTAGACATGCAGGTCTGAAAATGTTGGCTGTAATCATTTTGCTCCTTTCGTGAATTCATCAATTGGTGAGCAAATAGATTACAATAAATTATCAATCAACTTCTTAAAAGAAGTTGTGGTATTTTAAGCTGTAGTATTTTATATATACTTGTACTACTTGCTTGTTGAGTTTATGCTGCAAGGTTAAACTTTCACAGTGGTGTACAGTGCTCAATACCAAAGTACTGTGCTGTGCATTCATCCTATGCAACTTAGGACACTCAAGTAGAAATGGTCCCACTAACTGGTGTTCCAGTATTTAGAACTCTTTTTATTCAGGCATTCAGCCACTGACAATTGGGAATAGTTGTTGGAAATTAACGTTTATATAAATATTCATTACAGATCTTTGAATTTCTTATCCGCCTCCATTCAGCTGAGGCATCTGCAGATGAAGAAGTCTACCCCTACATTCGTACACTGCTGCACTTTGATACCAGAGAATTCCTTAATGTTCTTGCATTGGTAAGAGGCAATTCAAGTTCAGCAAAGGGAAAATAAAAAGTAGGCTGCTCTTCTGTTCATCTGTCATTGTGACACAAACTCAAGTTGCATCTTTCTAAAAGACAGGCAATAGCTAAACTAGAAATTACTGGTTTGATGCTGGAATCACTTGGGGTATGTCTCTTCTGGAATAAAAAAACTGCCTCATGCTTCTGCACAACAGTTTTACAGCCACACAGTCTGAGCCTAGCAAGCCTGAGTCAGGTGGCATGGGCCACCTGTGAGTTTTTAATGTCTAAGCCTTGTTGACGTTATCTGGCATGTATTTATAAAGAAGGTTAGAGTAGATGACATAAGTCACTTTTGGCTTCAAAATCTGACTCTGGTAGTGCCCTGGACTAGCCATTCTCTTACCTATCTGTTGCTAAAATTTCAGGTGGGATAAAAATAACATGCTTAGACTTGTCCTTTCAACAGGATAATATTTTGATAATATTTTTTATTCATATTTTCTCTTGCCCTCACTTCTTCCTGTTCCCATTACATTTGGCTTATATAATCAGTCTGTTTCATCAGTGAAGTATGAAGTGGCTTAAAACTACTCTGGCAGGCCAACAAAAGAAAAGAAATGAAGTGGACATTAGGCTCCTGAAAGATAGCGGTAGGGAAGCATGCTCACAAGAAATGTGAAACCACCCTTTTAGCAAAACCTCTTGCTTATATTTGCTCCTGTTTACTGGAATAATTTTGAAAAGCTTCTTCCCAAGTTGCCAAAGAATATTGTCGTTCAAATTTTCTTCTTTAATGCAGACTTTTGAAGACTTCAAGAATGACAAACAAGCAGTGGAGTATCAACAGAGAATTGTGGACATCTTGCTAAAAGTGAGTGCTTTTAAGCCTTTGAATTTCATTTACACTGGACTATTTACAAAGTGATTTCATAAGGCAATGTACAGGTAAAACTAGTGGTCAGAACAAAGGACTGATTATCAAGTCTTTTGCTTTCAGTTTCCAGTTCTGTCACCTGCCTTATTTTGTGACCTTTAGAAAGTCACTCACCCTATCTGACCAACCACTCACCCATCAGTATGGCATATGTTGGTCATGCTGTGGTATCTGCTTCTCATGAGTGTTGTGAAGTTTTCATGTTTGCATCTTAGACCTTGAAGAGAAGCACTGTTCCAGATATATTAGTGCAAAGATCTGGTTTTTTGACTGAAATGTTGGTCCTAGTGTAGTTTTGTTCTCAAAACCCTGCATCCAGCCAGCTTTCCCTTGAGAGTATATGTTATTGGGCCTCGAGCCCAAAGATCTCATAGTTACAGATAAGTTAAGTTTCCTTGAATAGTATCTTCTGGAATCTAAAATAAATGAATTTGGGGCTGTTATGAGTAAATACGTAATCACATGTGTAAGTTACATTAGACTGATTTTTTTTTTATTCTAAAAGTTCAAAGCCATACAACTAAAGCAAATGAGGCAGCTCAATGAGGAAAGTGGTGTTTTGATATTTTGAAACAAAAGTAAACTCTCATCTAGTTAGAAAGTAGTTTTGCCTCAGTTCAGTTCAGGAGTCTGAGTTACAGGGTAAAGCACCAATACAGTATTTATTTATTTTTGTCTTTTTTTTTTTTTTTTTTTAAATGCAACAGCTCTAGGCTTTGGTACTGTTCAGTTTCCTAAAGATTGATGCAGTTGTGGTAAATGCCTAAAATGGAATACAGTGGGGAGCAGCCTTTGGGAGTACCATGGCTGGTGAAGAAAGCCTCTTGTAGCATTCGTTAGCAGGGGTAAGAAGTAGCATCAGGATGTGAACTGGAACTACTTTAAGACATGATTTTTGTCAGTGCTGCTTTATATACTGATTGAATCCCAGCCACTTTTTGTACTTTCAGCCTCACTGCGGGAAGGCTGTGTCCCACAATCCCCAGTAACAGTAACATGTGAGTGTCCTTCCAGGCCCTAAACTGACTCCTTAGAAGAGCAGCCAAGGACCCTTTCCATTTCTCCACTAAGCACCGGGGACTCTAGGTGCCTATCTGCCTTCTCTTAGTTTCACAGTTCATCTTAATATAGAGGTGTGGGGGGCCACATTGAAGGGCAGGACATCTGTTACGGGCCATATGGCCACATGGGCTCCCAAACCCTTTCCCCTGCCATGTTCAGAGCAGCAATTCCCCTTCCCCCTCCCCAAACCTACAGGCTCTCACACACCTTCCCATTTCCCTACCCTGTGAGCTCCACTTTGCCAAGCTGGCTCCCTGACCCCCCCCCCCTTCCTCTTATTGTGCAAGTCCTGGACCCTTCTTCCCCTGCATGGCTACCTTTTGGACCTCCCTTTCCATTTCCCTTTCCACTTCCCCTATCATTCTGACAGAAGGCAATCAGTCTCAGTCACAGCCACAGGCAGGCTGGGCTCCTGCCTCTCCCTCCCTTCCTCCATATGCACTCACTGTCAGTCATTCAGCATGATGGCCTTTGGTTGGCTCAGTTCTGGCTTGCCTTGGATTGGCTCATTCCCATGTGGGCGCCAGCCACTTTTTCCTTATTTGTGATTCGTGCGATGTGCAGTCACTCAAATTAGCATGCCAACTGACTGTCAGTGAACAGTTGGGGTGGGGGACGGTGTGGTGGCTCTCTGGGAGGCAGCCCAGCCTGCTGTGACTGAGACTCTGATAGGTTAGCAGACCACAGCAAAGCTGAGCTGGAATTCGGTGGAGTGCTTCCTTTTGTTTCCCTGTGCTGTGACTCACTCACATGATGAGAGTCACAAGGACGCCTAACTCTGCTCTGCTGGTGACAGCCTGTCTTTTTTGTTTGCTGCTGCTGCTGCACAGAGCTCCCAGGCACAGCCCAGGCAGCAGCTTAGCGGGCTGGATCCGGTCCACAGGCCGTAAGCTTTGACACCATCTTTTAGCAGGCATCATCAGTACATCCCCTTTCCAAAGTGCATGGTTTCCAACTCCAGTAGCATAAGTAGGATCCTTAATTTGAGATTCCATCTGTTGTATCTTGATATATCTATTGTCCTGAGCGCCATTTCTCAACCAGCAAAGGGTTGGGCACCACAAATTTGACCTAAATTTCTCCCAGTTGGAATCCTAATGTTTCCATTTAGGAGACCTGACCTTTCTTCAGTAATTTTGGGATCAAAATAGAGAGAGCAGCCTTCAGGAATTGCTTAGATATCTGTTTCTGATGACAAGGGGAGCAGACACAGAATTCTTAGCATGAAGATTTCTAGAAGTTTCAAGAAGCTTTTGAAATCATGCAGTCTATCTCCAAGGTGAAATGCTAAGGTCCTTTTTACCCTGCATCAGGATTAAAGAATCCTTTGCTGGGGTGAATTTGAGAGTGAGCAAAGTTGACAAAGGGTAAGTGGATTCTTCTCTGCCCTTCAGCTGATTGGTCCTCGAGGGTTTATTATTAATTGGAGGTCTTTCCCATTGGAGTCCATAGCAAAACACTTCCTGATTGATCCTTTATCTTTCATCTATTCATGGCAGTTTTCGTTAAGGAACTGGAATTGTTCCAGTATCCTTAGCCAAAAATAGTTATTGCATACCTTAATACCAGCAGCATGTGTGTTTCATTATATATGTAATTTGTGGTGAGAGAGATTACACAAAGTATTTATTTAAATTCATTTAACCAGAGATTGCAGGACAATCTGGGGAGAAGAAGAGAGGCCCTTGGTGACAAAAGGTCAGGTTAGGGACTGCTTAAAGAAACTAGATGTGCACAAGTCCATGGGGCCGGATGAACTGCATCCGAGGGTGCTGAGGGAGCTGGCTGATGAGATAGCAGTACCGTTGGCCATTATCTTTGAAAACTCGTGGCGAACAGGGGAGGTGCCAGAGGACTGGAAAAAAGCAAATATAGTACCTATCTTCAAGAAAGGCAAAAAGGATGATCCTGGGAATTAGACCTGTCAGCCTCACCTCAATCCCTGGAAAAATCATGGAGCAGCTTCTCAAAGAATCCATCCTGAAACACTTGGAGGAAAATAGAGTAATCAGGAACAGTCAGCATGGATTCACCAAGGGTAAATCATGCCTGACCAACCTCATCGCCTTCTATGATGAGATGACTGGATTTGTGGATGCGGGAAGAGCCGTTGATGTGATATACCTTGACTTTAGCAAGGCTTTTGATACGGTTTCCCACAGCATTCTCATTGGCAAATTAAGGAAGTATGGGTTGGATGCATGGACTGTAAGGTGGATAGAAAACTGGCTAGAACAACGGTTTCAGCGTGTAGGAATCAATGGCTCCATGTCAAGTTGGCAGGCAGTAACAAGTGGTGTGCCCCAGGGGTCGGTCCTGGGGCCAGTTCTGTTCAATGTTTTCATTAATGATCTGGATGACGGGATAGATTGCACACTTAGGAAGTTTGCAGATGATACCAAACTGGGGGGAACGGTAGACACCCTAGAGGGCAGGGACAGGATTCAGGGAGACCTAGACAAACTGGAGCAGTGGGCCAAGAGGAATCTCATGAGGTTCAACAAGGATAAGTGTAGAATCCTGCACTTGGGACGAAAAAACCCCATGTACTGCTACAGGCTGGGGAGTGATCAGCTAAATAGCAGCACTGGAGAAAAGGACCTGGGAGTCATGGTGGATGGGAAGCTGGATATGAGTCAGCAGTGTGCTCTTGCTGCCAAAAAGGCCAATGGCATACTGGGCTGCATCAGAAGAAGTGTTACCAGCAGATCAAGGGATGTGATCATTCCCCTCTATTCTGCACTAGTGAGGCCACATCTGGAATACTGTGTCCAGTTTTGGGCTCCCCACTACAAAAAGGACATGGACAAATTAGAGAGAGTCCAGAGGAGGGCAACCAAAATGATCAAAGGGCTGGAGCACAAGCCCTATGAAGAAAGACTGAAGGAACTAGGCTTATTTAGCCTGCAGAAGAGAAGACTGAGGGGGGATTTGATAGCAACCTTCAACTACTTGAAGGGTTGCTCCAAGGAGGAGGGAGCTCGACTGTTCTCGGTAGTAACAGAGGGCAGAACGAGAAGCAATGGTTTCAAGTTACAGCTGGGGCGGTCCAGGCTGGATATTAGGAGAAACTTCCTTACTAGGCGAGTGGTGAAGCATTGGAATAAGCTGCCTAGGGAGGTGGTGGAATCTCCATCTCTGGAGGTGTTCAAGTCCCAGCTGGACAAAACCCTGACTGGGATGATCTAATGGGAGTGGTCCTGCTTTTTTTGGCAGGGGGTTGGACTAGATGACCTCGTGGGGTCCCTTCCAACCCTATGATTCTATGACATGTGAATCTCTAGTCACTGGAGTCCAATTGTAAGTATTTAATAAGTGGACATTTTACACTATAGCTCCTTGTTAGCTAGGAGTCTGGCAGAGGGGCCTTCGGCATCCTTGAGAGCATCACCTGAGAATTTGAGTTCTTTGAGTGATGCTCCCTATTGTATTGCACTGTGGGTTACTCTTGTGCACCATGTGGCCAGAGAAATTTTGAAAATGGTGTCTCTTGGTTCGCATGTGCACCTTGGCTCACCTCATGCCTCTGGGATAGAGGTGGAGTGAATAGAAGACCTGTTCAGTTTCTCCTCAGAGCCTCATGGTTTTGGGTCAGAATCTTCAGCGTCCATTGCTTAGGGTTTATCCTTCAGAATAAGAATTATGTAGTTTGTAAATAATTTTAAGTTTTAAAAGTTTTACAGTTCAGTATTTACAGTAGTATCTCTGGAGATGTGCCACTCCCGTACCCCATTCAGATACCAGACTATGCCCAGGACTCCAGGCTTCAAACTCTAAGCTTCCTGCCTATGATCCTTTTCCATCAGAAATAGCCAGCAGGGCCTTGGGGAAGTCTTGTTTGCAGTGAGTTGCAGTATCTGCCAATCATTCCCTAGCAGCACCTGAGAAGGGCAGGAGTTGTGTCTCTGCAGATACCTCATGAAGACAGCCATAAGGCCCTAGTCAGACCCAAACCTGGGAATGCCCCCTGTATGTTGGCCTGATTCACCAAGGAGTGTGAGATCTGAATCCATGTCTGCCTCCATGACCTTTTCACTCTCTTTGATACAGAATCTTCTCCTTTATTAGGCCTCTCCATCTCCATCTCCAAAGAGATATTATCATCCCCAAAAGAATCAATGTTTTGAAAGAGTTTATCATCCATCACATACACAAAACACATCTCTCCTTCACTGGCCCTGAAGGTGCTACCACTAGAACCAGAGTTTTCCTCATCAGGAGATTACGGATCACCCTGTGAAACTTCCTTCACCTGCCCCGGACATCTTCCATTGCCCAACCCCCACTTCATCTAATTCTCAGCTGCTGGTACTCCCATGCCATTGGCTTATTCATCCCCTCATACTGGAGCTCAGGGACCAGTATTCCACTGTCGAGCGGATCTTCCAGGGATTCACTCTTTGCCTCTCCTCTAAGGTGTTGCCCATCCAGGGAGTCACCTTAAGGGGGTCCTCCCTAAGGGGAAACTGAGATTTGCTGCCATAGAGGATGGTACTGCCATGAGTTCTATCTGACAGGATAGAGCATGGGTCATCTTGATTGCTCCCTGCTGGTTTTCCAACCTCCTGTGCAGGTCACCCTGAACACCCAACCATTTTCTGAACATTTCCCAAACACCTGACTTAGTGGAGTGGCAAGATCTGTGCCTGTTCCACCTCAGAGCTTGATATTTGGATGGACATTATCCAAAGAATTTTCATGTTCCACAGCCATACGAGAGAGTCTCCCTGATAGTAGAAATGACTCTATTAGTAAATATTACATAACTATATGGAAACACTTGGTCTTTGGGGGCACATGAGAGGCATTCTCCCAGAAACTCTGGCTGTTCCTTTCATCTTGGACTATATCCAATTTTCAAAGATATCTGGTTTGTCCAACAGCTCCTTGTGATTCCACTTGGTGGCACTCAGTGTATACTGTTCCCCAAACCAGGAATACTCTGTCTTCAAACATCTACTGATGAATAGATTTTGGAAAAGCGTGATAAATACATTTTTTTTTTTTTAACCTATTCAGAATCCTGCTCCCCAGTGGGTTTGCTGCCTGGTTCTCTTAGTATTCTCAAAGCTCCGTTTTTGACTCCACTATCTTGCTTCATGTCTCTTCTTTCTGTAAAGGTCACTTCCTTGTAGCCATAACTGCAGCTACAAGGGTTGGCTGGCTTAGAGCAATGGTGGCAGACTCTCCATACACTGTATTCCATAAAGATGAGGTTTCTTTGCCTCTCCACACAAAATCCACCAGTGAAGTAGTTTCAGAATTTCACTTTAACCATTCGATTCATTTATCTGTGTTCTTCATTAAACTTCACACTTCCTCAAAGAAATGAAGATTCTACTCCCTCAGTGTTCACTGGGCATTGGCTTTTTTGCTGCCAGAACAAAAGTAATCCAGAAAATCCTTGAGAGTATCTATCGCTATAGAAAAGAGAGTCAAAGCACACTATCTCCACTGAGAAAAATCTCTGGATGGATTTCTAGCTGCGTTCTACTATATTGGATATCACATCTTCCCCCCACAGGGGAAGAGCTCGTTCCACCAGAGCACAAGTGATGCTGATGGCGTCTCTTCAGGGGGTATACTTCCTGTACATTTGTAGAGCGGTTGCATGGAATTCCATTCACGTGTTTGGAAGACATCTTTCCCTGATGCAGAACTCTTCTGCTGATGCTGCCCTTGGGGTTGCAGTACTGTGTTCAGTACTACCATATTCTCACACCTTCCTCCTACTTAAGTACTGTTTGTCAATCATCCACAGTGGAATGCGAAAGGGAACATCACTTGAGGAGGAGGAGGAGGTTGGTTACCTGCAACTGGAAGTTCTTTGAGAGGTGTGATCCCTATCTGTATTCCACTATCCACTCTTTTTCCCCCTTCTTTGGGTTTTATCTGATTCACAGTAGAGAAGGAATTGGATGGCCAATCAGTCTGTGCTGCCCTTTACCCATATGGATGAAGGAGTGAGGTGAGTCAGGGCACAGGAACAGATCACCAGACACTACTTTCAAGTTCTCTGGCTCTGGACACATGGTGTGCATGCATAATGGAATATAGATTGAGACGAAACATCCTGAAGACCTCCAGCTACGAGTGCATGACCCTCTCTTTTAATGAGCTCACAAATGAGGCACCATTTGACTGAGGTACTCTGGGTACATCTGGTGTTGTCAAAAATGCTAATGTTTACTTGTTTTGGGGAAAAATCTGTCTTGCTAGTGGACAGGATGTCAGCCTACATGTTTTCAGTAATGAAGGGGATGAGCCATTTCATGTAAATAATGGTGAGAGCTAGAGCCATGTGAATGTTGATGGAAGGTAGGAACGGGGAGTCAGAGGGGCTGGAACTGGAGCAAAAGAGAATGCAGTGGGGTAGGAATGGTGTCGTGAAGAGACCCCTGTGAGTCAAGTGGCCTAGGCAGCACGTTAGTTGTTGCTGTGCCAGTTATCAGTGGGGAACTGCATCTGTGTTACTGGCAGGTATCAGGAAGAAGTAAGTAGTTGTTTTTCAAGGAAAGGAAGGAAAGGCAGATGGGAAAATAGCAGCAGAGCTGGCCAGAAGGGCTGGTTTTGTGTCTATTCAATGCCACAGTGTTCCCAGCTTTTAAATCTTTTGATCTTGAATTAGTTCTTTCACTAATTAAGTGGTGTGTTGAAGTGAAAGGATTAGAATTGTTGCCTCTCAAGCCTTACTCGCATCCACCAGCCTTCATTAGAAAGCTTTGCCATGTAACATGAAACAACAGAAGGTGCGGTTTTGAAGGTCAGTCATAGTGATAATGCAACAGTGCAATCTTCAGGGTCAAATCAGGCTTCTCTACCTCCACAGGACATTGTATAGGCTAAGCTCCTCAGGGTTACTACTTGGCAACTTTTTTCCTTCAGAATACTTCATATAAAAATGGATTTTCTCTTTTCCTGTAAATGAAGGTATATCTCACTTGGGTGTGGTCTAAAATCAATGTTGCTATGTTGAATTAATAAAACTGGAGGAGAGTGTCCACACCACACTCTGTTTTCTGGCTTCTTTTTTCCCCATTGCTAGCTGTTACTTAGTTTTTAGAAGCATTGCATTGCATATAGGTGTCCCACAGTGTAACAAAGTACCCACTCCCTGCCCTAGTTCCAGGCCACTGGCTAGTTCCTCCAAGCTGTGTGAACAAGAATCCTCCCAGGTGGGAACCCTGATAACTGGCCAATATGCAGCATATCAAGACAGACAGAATTACAAGAACAAGGAATTCTGGGGTAGAACTCAGAAGCCACTAAAATCACATTACACTGCTCTCTGTACACAATGATGTTAAACCACACTAATAAAATCACATTAAACATTGTGCCTCCTGCGGGGATGGATTTACAATGTTGACTTGCAGTAACAGTTAACTGGACTTTGCAATCACGTGAATGTGTATGCAGGCTGCAGAAGGTTGATGTAACTGGTGTTATGTTGACTTAAGCACTTAGAGCAGCCCTTAATTGAGTTTCAGAGAAAATTTGCAGGGGAGCATCCATTTCTCACAGTTGGTGCAGCCTGTGGTGCCACCTTCCTCATGTGGCAGAACAGGAATGGCCAGAGCCACTGCACAAGCAACTACAAGACTTGCAAGTTAAACTTGTTATGCTTTATAGGTGGGACACATGCACACTGTCATTCTTCTATTCAAAAAAACCAGCTTAATCCAAAATCAAGTATATACATCTCACAAACAGGGATGTCTGGGTCTGCCCACAGCATGAAGGAATTGCCTGTCACCCTAACTCGGGCAGAAGGACTCAATCAAGAATCATTTGACTTCCTCATGGATGTTGGAGGGATAAGTAACAAATTTCTTTCCATTGAGGTTTTGGCAGTCTGAAGAATTGCAGAATTTCACCAGAGAATTAAAAATGTTCCTTGTAGTACAGATAAAGAGCTAGAAGATTTTGGTCATCACAGCTAGTTCCAAAAGTGATATCCTTTTAGCAAGCAGGACCAGCATTCCGAGTACAGCATGGATTGGTTAGCATGCAGTTGTCAGGAGACAAGCCACCGCGACCACGTGTAAAATGGATCACATGTAAACAAGACCATGGTGAAAAGTGTTTGTTTTTAGGCTAATTTCTGGTTTTAGATACTGTGTGTTAAAGAGTTCCGCATGTTAAATTGGTAGCTTTAGGGGACGTAATATGAGCACGTGCTAACCGAATTCGTGGATAATCTGATCTCCGGTAAACCGATCCATGCTGTACCTGCTTTTTTCCCTGCAAAGATTTCTTGGTACTCCCCCACTGGCTTCCAAAATGTGTGAAAATTGTAATAAATAGATCATATGCTTCATTTACATGGCTTCCATCATAAAATAACCTGCCCCATGCAGTCACAAGTCAGCAAAAGCAAGTTGAGAGCACACGTGGTGACCATTCCTTCCCTCCTTCTCCAGCTTTACCCCTGCCCTCAGTGTGAGCTATCGGAATCTGATCCAGAAACTGTTCTTTTGGAGGTTGTAAATGCTGGCTGGCTGAGACAGCTGACAGGGTTGGAATGCAGACTAGAACCTCTGAAGAGGGATAAGTGGGTGTAGACAGTGAGGCTGTAGGTAGGTGATGCTTGTTTTCAACACATAGATGTTGCCTCCATATATTTGTATCTATTTTTCTAGAGGCAACAGAAAGGCTCAGTTGGTTGAGAATGAAGGCAGTGAGAAAAATACACTTCTGGTAATACTCAAAGAGCCCCTTTTTGAACAGCTCCAGTGCCTCAGCAAATTGGGATGGAAAACAGAAATTGTATACATAGGTGTGCTTCTGTTGTGGTGAAAATCCTCTTTATGGTCTGTTAATTGCTTTAAAAATTGGACTTTGAGCATGTATGGTACTTTATTTTTAGGAGCTCTGATGTTTTACAGTCTCCTGGCGTTCTGCAAATGTGTAGTGTCATTAGAACAAAAGGGTGTGCAGAATTATAAATTTTATCAAAATCTTAAAAGTCCATGCCTTTCAGAGTGCTGGTGTGTATTGAAGAAGCCATGGTCTGGTTTCACTGAATGAAGCTCCTCCGCAAAGAGCATTCTAGTGCCATCTGAAAACTAAGTAGTTCCATGAAGTTGAGATTTTTTGTTCAATTTTTTAAAAATTATACAAAACCAAAAAATCCCTTTTTTTAATCCTGTGTAAAGCAGTGTTAATACTGCAAGCTCCAAAGCTATTTGCAGCCATTCCTGCTCGTACCATCTGTAACACTAGCATGCTGTGTGCATGGACAGGAAGCGAGTTTTAAGAAACAAATGTAAGCCCTGTCTTCCTCTATTAAATCTTGCTTTAATCCCTGAAAACCTTCATTAAAAATGTGCAGATGTCTGCCCATGTGTTTTTTTGAAAGGATATGTTGGGAGTATGAGGAGTGAAAAGTTTTTGACCTCCCTTTCAGTGGGTACATGCAAGTGTTCGCACTGCTTTGCAAGCTGCTGCAGATGTGCTCCACAAACAGGTTCAGAACAATGCTGCTGTTAGATATGGACAGGCGGATAGTGAATGTATTTTTCATTGTTTGGATTCTAATTGATCTTTTTTGGATGTATGTGCTGGCAGTGAATTAGATGGGATGTTTTTAGATACCATGGTCACAACCAGTCTGCAGGTGGCAGGACTGGAGTGAGAAATCTGATGAGAAGATGACATTGCTAAGTTTTATTCATACTAGGACTACATAGCCTGTCCAGCTCAGCAGACAAAAACTGTTTTCTGTGCATTGCATAACATGAGTTCTCAGCTCCAGAGACAACTAGCACAAATTCTGTGTGAATTTGTGAACGAGGAAACCTCCCTGTCAGTGATCTGGTTTATTTGAACAGAGAAATATTTTAAAGTTGTTAAGTAACATTTTGTCATACAGTAACCTCCACAAACCATTTTATGGATAATCAAATGTGTTTAAGGAAAAAAAAAAAGGGGGGGGGGGAATATTGGTCTACTCTTGAAACATAATATGTTGCTGTTCCATGAATTGTCTCCATGACTGCCCCTATCCACCTTACACTAATTAAGATGACCATTAGTCCCTTTATGGACTTATCTGTCATCCTGCATTCTTTGTTCATTTTATCATGTTTATAGGGTCCCATGCTTCATCCAGTGTTGCTCTTTGGCACCGAAGCTTGAGCACAGTTGAGTCCGGCCACCTGTGCTTAGACACTGCCACCCTCCATTATTCATTTTTGCCTTCCTCCCAAGTGTGAACAAGAATCCTCCCAGGTGGGAACCCTGATAACTGGGGTGAGACAGAATGTTAAGTAGACATAGACTTCTTCTGCCATTGAGTTCCCGAAACAAGCAAATGTGCCTGAGCAACGCTTTCTTGAATATAGGGTAATGGTGGTTATCCTGAAAGCCAAATATATTTCTCCAAGGTCTGGATACCAAAACTACTGGTTTGAGATGTATTCTCTCCCTTGCTCTACTGCAGTTGTGGTGCTCAAGTGACACACAGGGAAGAAGTACCTGGGGTGCCTCTGGCATAGGAGAGCTCATACTGAGCATGGAGTTGGCATAGCACCCACACTTTCTTCCTGTGCAGTGTATGGAGGGGGCAGTGATGCTGCCCTCTGTCTTTGGCTGGCATATGTTTTCTTGCCAGCTGGCCTATGTTAGCTGAGAAACAACAACAAGCTTTACAGCTTCTCCTCTTCCCCTTTTGCTGGACTCCCCTTGCTGGCTGTGATGGGAGGGTGAGCCATCCTTTGCTAAGTGCTCTACCTGGGGCTCCCATAGCTCATCACAGAAGCTTGCAATGGAGCAGACAGCATTGTTTTCCTCCCTTCTTTGATTCAGCAAGCAGGTTGTGGGAGAGCTGTTGAGCAGCTGCAACAAGGAAGGCAAAACAGCTGCACAGAATGCTCCTGGCTCCCTGGAGCTGTGCTGGAGCTGCTAGGAGGAGCAAGGAGGCAGTTGGGGAGGTCATGCCTACTATGTTGGCAAGGCTGATTTTAAATACCTCAGTTTAACAATCATAAGGCACAGCTCAGGAAACTCTTGGGCACTAAGCATCCCTATATTCACATCCTACACACTACTGTAATAGTCTTGTATAAAATACACCTTGTGAGGTATCATTTGCCTCCTGGTCATTGAACTTTGGGAGATCTAAGCAAGGAGTAAAGCCATCTTAGGCATCTATCACTGGGAAGACACAAGAGGTCAGAGTTCTTACAAGTTGGCAATTGGATCCTTCAAACAAGAGGGAGGGTTGAAATCTCTAGAACAGAAAACTGACGACAAATCTGCTTAGGCAAAGATCATTCACCTAAGAAAGGGAAGCCAGTGCCTTGTACTTTTGTGAAAAGTCCTGACTGAGGGAGAGTCAGCCATGACTTGGAAGAAAAGAAAGAAATCACCTTGGACAAAGTCTGTATTTGCTAGATTTAGTTCTAAACATTTAGATTCAGGTTTCTTTTAGATCCTCATAACCCTTTCTAACGTTACCCGTTTTACTTAATTTCACATAACTTAGGTCCTATTGTTAATATATTTGTTTTATTTACTATAAACCATCTTAATACTGTGTTTAAAGGAAAGGGTGTATTTCTCAAAGTATGAGCAGGAGTGTGACTTTGTATGTTTATAGAACCTTATTTCTCTTAGCTGTTCAGGAGAGGCCTTGGCATTCAGGGCACACAATGTTGCAGTAATTTGGGACTGAAGTATTCTGGGATTATCTTGCTAGTAGAGATCAAGGCTGATGAAAGCCAGAGTGTGATTGTGGTGTTGGCAGGCTGCTGGACCAAGGCTGTAGTTATACACAGAGACTCAGGGTGTGACCTATGAACTGGGAGACTGGTTTTGAAACACATACTTGCCTCCACAGGTTAGGAACTACAACTGCAAAACACTGTGAAGCACCCAAAGTTTCAGAGCAGACAGTGTGAGACAACCCCTCACTGGTCTGGTTTCCATTCCAGAGTGTCTATACCAATTCATAATCTAAGTTTTTTCTGGAGGGGTGCAATTTATAGTCTCTAGGGCCTTGGGTTGGGACACCTTTTGGTCTGGCTTCTTTGGATACTGAACATGGCTTAAAATATGTTTCTCTTAATTCAGCTGTTTCCTAGGCATTCACACTTGGGAGTGGTACCCTTTTGTACACAAGCACAGGCAACGAGGTCCTCCTGCTCATTCAGCAGCTTGTTTCCCAGAACATAGCCTCAGATTCTTAGGTAGGAGTCCTAGGCTGAACAGTGAAGTATAGGTGACTGTTAGTTTCACCTTGTGTGGTTCTATTTCCAATACAAAAGTACGTTATGTCAAATTGGCACCTGGCAAAGTGGAAGGCTTTACCACTAGACAGAGCTGTGGTCCCACAACTTGGGAAGCTTATAATGCTGCTCTTTAAACACTTCATGATTCATTCTGGTGCAATTAGTGTTTCTTTTAGTGCATCACACTGTTGTATCTCATTCTGTTTGTTTCAAATGTGGTTGCATATTGGATAAATCTTGTTTTGTTTTTTCTCCACTCAACAGGTTATGGTGGAAAATTCTGATTTCACCCCATCACAAGTTGGGTGTCTTTTTACCTTCCTTGCACGGCAGCTGGCTAAACCTAACAATACACTCTTTGTAAATAGGACGCTTTTTGATCAGGTGAATGTTCTATTTGGAGGTCTCTGAAATAGTGGCAAAATAAAACACAAATTACACTGTAGACTGAGGCTTTAATGAAGATTGTTACCTAGAGGGTTGGATGGTGGCTATGGTTTCAGAAAAGGCGAGGGGAAGGTGTAACACAAATGCCAAAATTTTAAATATTTGTTCTTATCTCAGCCTACTGTATTTTGTGTGAGATAGGAATAAAACCTCTGCTTCCATCCCTGCTTCACATCTGCTGAGGTAAAGATGGTGTACAGTAATTGTTTGTTTGTCTTCACAACCCTGAGTCTTTCCTTGCCATGGAAAGACCAGGCTGCCATCCATTTCTTATGGAGTTCTGTGTATATTTCAGGAAAATGCAGTTGTAGGGAAGGAGAGAGCCAAAATGTTCATCTTTTGGCACTAGCAATGCTGCAACCCTCTTTCTGAAAACAGTTTAGACATACCACTTACTTACAAAGAACTGTCCAACGGATCATCTGATTTAAGCATCTGTCAACTAAGTATAATGTATATGGGTTTCTATAAGGAAAGGTCTAATGTACAGCATGTTTCTGTACAGTCTAAAACCAGATCTGCTGTCCTATGCTAGGCGTTTGCACCGGTGGACCTGCATTGGTGTAGCTGTACCAGTGCATACAAACCCTAGAGCAGGTAAGTCTATAGCTTGATTTGGTAGGTCTGCACCAAGGATAATAGTCAGTGTTTTTAGTGAAAGAGTTCAGAGCCTTAGAATAAGGCCACCCAAACATCTGAAAGTTCATATATAATGAAAATAATTCTTTCTTCCTGACCAGGTCCTTGAATTTCTGTGCAGCCCTGATGATGATTCCCGACACTCAGAGAGACAGCAGGTAACAAACTTCTACAGGTGTATTTTATTAACTGTAAGAGGCAAAGTGATAAAGGAAAGAAGCACTAGGAATTATCAGTCTCTAGTGTAAGGTTAACCTGGCCAGAAACTAGACTGAGTGACCATGGTCTGTATTGGAGCTAACGTGCCAAAATGGAGGTTTTCACCATCGTGGGGGGAGGTAAGGGGATAGGATGGAATGTGAACAGGGCATGGCCAGGAGGAGTGGCAGAACTGGGTCTGGAGACTGCTACCAAAGATCCCAGCTCATGGAGTGTACAGTAGCCTCCCAAAGAAAGAATGTGCCTTCCTCTCCTCCCCAAAGGAGCCAGGGCCATTAGAACTTCTGTAGCTAGGGGAAGCAGAATGCATAACACTAATGGAGTTTACAATGCATTTCTCTTTGTTTAGTTGAGGCAGCACATTCCCCACAGACCACAACTGTATCTGCAGTATCTGGGCTCAGATGTTTTACTTCAGTTCCTGTTTATCCTTCAGCCTTAGTAGGACTTAGGTGTACCTAAGTTGTCATTTTCCTCATGTGTATAGCCTGCCTGTCTATGTAGAAGAAGAATTGATACCATGGGAGAGCTGGAACTGTAGTTGGAGTAGAAAATAAAAATGTTGGCATTTAAAACCAGAATCAAATGTGCAAATATTAAAAAAACAAAAAAAAAAAACAAAAAAAACCACACACACAACATTGGAATTAAATCAATGCAGGTGTCCCACATAAACAAAGAATTAGTTCAGTGGCTTTTGTTGAACAATTTAATTCACCAATTTGTAGCCTCCTAATTATTTTCCCTTAGCTTTTCAGCTAGTTCTCTCTCCCCCTTGGTGGGTCATGGCTTCTCTTCTCCCATGTTATATTGTATAACTGGCAAGATTCAGGCTACTTGCTTTTCTGTCTTCAAAGTTCCTACAAATCTTCTGTTCCCTGTTGCTAGGGTATCGCTGGCAGAGGTGGGGGCACTTATTTTCCTGCACTTATAGTAATAGCATCAGCAGGGATATTGTAGGGAAACTTGTCACCTTTAAATTGACTGTGACCAAACTTAAATAGAGTTTGGTAAATAAGACCCAGCATTAAAATTCAGTTACTTATGTTATGAGCTATTTCAGACTCTGGGATCAGAGACCTTAGGTACTACTACAATACAAAAAATTAATAATTGTATCTCCTCAGGTCCTTTTAGAATTGTTGCAAGCTGGAGGAATAGTACAGTTTGAAGAGAATCGGCTCATCCTTATGGCAGAAAAAGCTGAATTGTACGTTTTTTGGTTTTGTTTTGTACAATGTGTAACATTTGGGTTTTTTTAATATCCTTCATCTCAGCCATTCTAGCCATCACTGCAGTTACGTGGTTGTTCCAAGTATTTTACTACTGTCATGTATCATGCTTGGGATTACTTTCCCCAAATATATTTGCTTGTATTTCTTCTTTGAAACTTCACATCTAATCTCTCTCAATCCATTTGTATTGAATGTTATCGTGAGTCTTCAGTTCTTGTTACCGTAACAGTACTCTCTGTGGCACTAAACTGCAAATCATGTGAAGCTCGACTAGCTTTGGATTTAATTCAATCATAGAAAGTAATGTAGTCAGGTTTCACCTGGGCATATTGTAATGATGGGTGACTATGGGGTGTCCACATTCTAAAGGTATTCAGGAGTATTTTGAGGATGCAGATCTGCCCTTGGGTCTCCCAGTGCTACAGCAGACATAAGTCCCTCTATCAGAGGTGTTGAGAATTTCCAGCATCTCCTTTGGTTGCTTCACCACTCTTGATAGTGTTCTGAATCTTTATTGGGTTCAGCCAGTAAATTCTCATCAAGCCACAACCTCAGACACAGTGAGTTGTTCCTTTTACACTAGGAAGGGTAGAAGGGTTGAAAATAAAAACTGGGGTGATATCAGTCTAGCAAAGGCAAATGCTCAATTCAGCCTTTCAGTAGTTTACAGAATAGTCACTTAAGCAATGTTGTCAGTCTCTGATAAGACTTGTAGATGCCTCAGTGATAGTATGTGTTTAAGCAGTATTTTAAATTGTTGGTAGCTTTGGGAATCAACTTGGACACCCTTGCCTAGAAGAGATCAGATGGCTGTACCAGTGGAGTTTCTCTATCATGGGGCACCTCTTGAAACATTGAAGGGAGTCCATCAGCAGGCTTGAGGCATGGCACACAAATGATGCTTGCCTCAGTTTGGGACTGTTTTTATGTAATCTTGTCTTGGCTTTGGAAACAAAAAACATTGTTAGATTTGAAAGCTGGCAAACAATAAGTGGCAGCACCGTAATATGCTGCATGGTGGAGTGTATTACTCAGACAGTGTGGCCATGTTTTGGGAATAAAAACCAGCAAACTCCTTCTTTGCTGCCCATCACTGGGAGGTTGCCCATTTATCCTACTGTAAGACCTTCATGTGGGAGAGGGGTCAGAGGATTGGGGGCTTGGACCAGTCTTGTGACAGGAAGGACTGGCTGGAGCATGGCAGGTCTTCATTCTGTGGTGCTTACCAACAGCTAAATGGAAGAAATGGATGAGATTTGGGGAAGATGGCTGACACTCGATTCATTTTTTGGGTCCTATATTGTGATTTATAGAGCTAGTTCTCCAAACTTGCACTGTTCAGCTCTGTAGATGGGTGTGTCATTGTTTTGGTGTGCTTTGAGTGAAGAATTGTTTTGAAGCTAGATACATTTGAATTAGAAATATGGTGCAAATTCTTAGTACCAGGACATTTGTTTTTTTATATAGTGAAAAATTGTAATTTTGGGGGAATTTTGTGGTGTTGTCCGCACAGGGGTATCAGGTTCTGTCTCCAGGCAGGGGAGTGCAGATTAAGGTAGGCCTATCTGCCAGTAGCAAGCACTGCAACTTGATGCACGGGGTTGCAGTGCCCTTTAATTTTGGACTGTCTGTCTCTCCACCATCATGTTGGAAGGACAGTCAGGCCAAATCTGAGCAATACTGCAAAACTGTGCAGCTGGTTACAACTCCTGGAGTGGGGAACCAAGGCCCAACCAACAGGGCAGGAACCAATGCTGCAGGGTGAGTGTTTCATTTGTATTTTGTTTTATATTGTGGTGTTTTGCTTTGTTTTTGTGCTGATCTGATTTGTGTGTTTAAAAATAAAAATTAAAAAATAAAACAAAAACCAAAAACCCTGGAGTTCTACCAGTTTTTAATATTGATGGTAATGAACCATTGGAACAGTTTACCTAGGAATAATGAGTTGGATTCTCTCTATCAGTTTTAAATTGATTGCTTTTCTCTTCCTAAAAGATCTACGTTAGCTCAGCTAGAAGGTTCTGTACTTGATGCAGGAATTACTGAGTGAGAGTCTCTGACTAGGAGGAGGTCGGTCTAAATGTTCATAATAGTCTCGTCTAGATTTAAAATCTGTGAAAAATGGCAGCAGGCAGTCCTGGAAGAATTCTTTATTCTCTGATCAGTAAGGTACTTTTTGAGGGGAAAACTCAAATTGTAGACAAGTGATTGGTTTATTGAGTGGTGTGAAACCATTTTGAAATACCAGGACAGAAACAAAATGCAGCAGAGCTTCCCTGCAGTACTGCTGTTTTCCTTGCATCCTCAGTTTCACGTCTAGGTTTCTGACCAAGAACCTAGGATAACCACTCAGTCCCTTCTCAGATTATTGGAGATAATGAGCAGATTTCAAGGGGCAGTATCACTTTCATTTGCAAAAGCAGCAGTAAAATAATATTCCAGGAGTATTTAGACAAGAGTTCATTAATAATTAGAATTGTGCTTCTAATGCCATTATTATTTTTAAATTCATATTTATCTCCTTATGTCTGAGCTGTGTAATTATATTCTGCTGCCTCACGGTTGAGAATTATGTGAATATTCTATAAACCATTTTTTATCTGTCACTGAATAGCCGAGTCTTTTTAATATGGAAAATCTATTTTTATTTCAGCTACCAAATTTGTGAGTTTATGTATGAACAGGAGCATCTCTACGATAAAATAATTGATTGTTACTTACGTGATCCAGTGAGAAAGGTAGGTAAATATGTGATGCTCTAAACTTCTCCTCAACCCAGAAGAGAATAGTTTCTTCCCCTGCCCCAAACAGTTAAACCAATCCTGTCAATGACCTTGGGAGAAGATAGAACTCCCACCTCTTCTGTCAATCCTAGGTGCACATTGTACATTAGCGAGGCCATCTGGTTGTGTGTACCAGTTAATACTTCTGTGCTTATTTTCATCATGGCCGCAATACCCATCCTGAATAACTGTAAAGGTTGCTTTTGTCTCTGTAATAGGGCTGTTTACACCAGTCCAGGAGAAGTGGCTGCCCATTGTCGTTCTAATACCAGTAGGCCAGGGGTAGGCAATCCCTGGCACATGTGCCGACAGTGACACTGAAACCCCCTCAGAGTGACACACGGCACCCTCTGCAGTACCACAGAATTTGCCACTCCTGCCACCGAAAGCCACTCTGGGTGGCTTTCTTCGGGTGCAGCTGGGGCACAGGGGGTCACTCATGCCTATGCCTCCATGTGACACAGAAGAAAGCTACCCAGGGTATCTCCTCTCTGTAGTGTGATGCTCCCCAAAGGAGCCACTCTGGGCAGCCTCTTTCTGCAGCATGCCTGGGAACCTCTGAAAGGAGCCACTTCTTTTCCTGGTATGCCTAGGGACCCCTGTTCCCAGACACACTGCCAAGATGAGCCATTCTGGGCGACTTCTTTCCATGGCATTCCTGAGAAGCACTCCCACTGCAACCGTGACCATACTGAATTTTCAGGTAGCTGCCATGTTTTTTCAGCAGAGGGGGCTGCCGGCACCAACTGAGGGTCAGGGAGAAAGGGACCGGCACAGGGGTTGCCAAAGGTTGCCGATCCCAACAGTAGGCCATATTCTCCTTAGCCAACTCTTTTAAAACCCTTGAGTGTAAACTATCCAGTACTGTGGACTGACTTTTTTTTTTTTTTTTTTTTTTTTTTTTTTTTTTAACTTCAGTAGATGCTATTTAACATCCTCCATATGGGTCTGGTTGGAACGGATATTATTTTATCATTATATGAGTATATAATCCATTGTATTTCCAACTATACAGTAAAATTGTTGAATGCTTCTGCCTTGTTTCTATTGTTGTTGAAAATTTATTCTCTTCATTTAGTTATGAACCTGAACTGTTCTTAGGTTTCCTTTTGTTCCTAGTATGTTTTTTAAATCTTTTTTTTTATTATCCTTACTTTAGCTGGCCATGCATTTTTCATTTTATACTTTCATAGATTTTAAGTTCAGAAGGAGCAATTATGATCCTCTAACCTGACCATCTGTAATACTTTTATCAGTGTCTGGTTCTTCTCTTCTGATTTTATATTTATTATTACCTTCCCCTTTTTTCCCCACATGTTATAGATTATTTGTTTTTTATTGTTGTTTGCTTTACTAAATCAGAATTTTTTAAAAACTGATGCAGCATTCTTAAATGATTATGGGCGTGCATATTTATTGCTATTTAGTATAATGTCTTCAAAATCTCTCAATTCTCATTTACATTTTTATCTTTAAATTTTTCCTCCCAGTTTGTTTTACAATTGATCTCTCTAATGGAGTCAAAGCTTCGATTAGTGTCTAAAAGACACCACCTTCTTAGGGTTTGTCTTTGTTGATGTAAAATAGAATGTAAACCTGAAATTAGGCTTGTTCCTAAGTTTGGCATGCTTCCAATGTTTCTCTCTGCAGTTTCCCTCTGTCCGTGCCCATGAGCCTCTTTTCTGAGGGAGACACTTCAACCACTTTTATTTCCTCTTTGCAGTTAAGTGGTTTTCCATTAGGTCAGTAAAAACTGCTTTCTATTTTTCTGCAGCAATGTTCCCTCTAAGGTTTGGCGGCTTGTGTGCAAAATTTTGAACCCTTGTACAGAACTTTTTCTGACTAAAATTATTGAAAAATCTAGAACAATGAGAAATTAATGAAAGTTTTATTTAAAGGTGTTTTTATTAATTAAAAAAACACCTAAGTTATTTAGCATTTACCCAAATTGCTACACAATCAAAAGAAGCCACTTCATGGCTTTCAAATAACCCAAGACCAAAGTTGTATTCAGTCTGGATCCTAGATGTCACACTTCTGCCTAATACCCTCATCTCCTGTGTTCTACATGCAGAGTTACAGGGAGGCCAGCTAGTTATCACTGACAGCATTTAAGATGTCTTAATGGTCCCAGAACAGTGTCCCTTCTAAGGATTGGGATGTCATAAACAAAAATTTTAGTTTGTGAGCAGAAATTTTGCCTTGTGGTAACTTGTGAGTCCAGTAAATCAAAACTTCAAAGAGAAACAGCTGGATTAGAATTGATATGTAGATTTAATTATGTGAAAGCAGGATGAAATCGGGACTGTGGATTCTTTAGCTATTACAACAGGTGATTTAACTTCACCTGTGTCTACGTGCTGTTTCCTAGTGTTTGAATCTTAACAACTGCTCTGATTTGTTGTTACTGTATGACCTGATCTCATGTCTCACACTCTTGCATTTATTTTCATCCTATTCTGTAAATTCCCTCATCTTCCAAGCGTCTGACAAAGTGGGATTTCGCTCATGAAAGCTCATGCGATAAATGTTAGTCTTTAAGTCCCATGAGACTCCTTGCTTCTCTTGTACAAAATAGGCCTATGTTTTAAAATGTGTTTATTAAGATGACTGTTTTAAAATGTGTTTATTGTAAATAGAATTAACTAATTGGGTTTGTTTAATTGAATTTGTGTGAATTTTTATTTGAAATTTAATTTTTAGAAAGCTTTTAAATTAAACTAATTTTTAAAGTTTTTTTTAAAACTGGAGAGAAGGAAAGAAAAAAGGACTATGAGGAAGAAAGGAAGAGGAAGAGAAAGAAGGAAGAAAAAGAAAAGAATAGGAAAAAGAAGGAAAGAGAGGAAAGAAGAAAGCAAAAACGAAGGAAGGAGAAAGATGAGAGGAGAGAAGGAAGGAGGAAAGGAAAAGGAAAAAGAAGGGAGGAAAAGAGAAAAAGAAAAAAGGAAAGAGGAAAAAGAGAAAAAGAAAGATGGAAGGAAGAGAGACAGAAAGAAAGAAAAGAGTTGGAAAGAAGAGAAATAAAGAGAAGGGGGGGGGGGTGCAGGCTGTGTGTCTGCCAGTGCCAAGAACTCCCTTCAGGCACTGCCCTGCTCAGCTCGGCAGCTGAAATCTGAGCAGCTGGCTGGCAGGGAGACAGTCACCTCCCAAAGCCCCGCAGCGAGTGCTGTCTCCAAGCCTAAGCCTCCTGATGCAGCCAGTCTCACGCGTGTGCACTCTCCCTCTCCCTCCCCCACCCCCCTGCCGCCGCTCAAGCCCAGCGGTGCCGTGAGAGGCTTGGAGACAGCGCTTGCTGTGGGGCTTTGGGAACTGACAGGGTCTCACTGCTGGCCAGCCACTCAGATCTCAGCTGTGGAGCCCTGGTGCTGTGCACTGCCAGCCAGTGTGTGTGCACTGGGGTCAAAAAAGTTGTGTGCAGGCACGCACCCATGCATCTTAGAGAGAACAGTGTTCTGCAGTGTAATCTCCCGTGACAGCAGCAAGACTCACCAAAAGAGCCTTGCTGCTTATATCTTTTTGAAATGTTAGATCTGATATTGCTACCTCTTACAGGTCAGCAGGCTGAAATCTATATGAGAGGAGAAAAGTGTAAGTGACAAGAAAAGTGGATAGTAGAGAGAGAGAAGAAATAGACTAGAGTGATAGATGGAAGGGAGAATTGATGGGCTGTTGAGGACAGCACAGAAGGGTTTTTGAGAAAATGTGAGCACTAGCAAGCAATGCAGTGGGAAAGGGAGAGCAGTGACCTTCCCCATGACAGCGTGCTCTTTTCTGTTTTCTTGGCAAAAGGGTCACATTCCATTCTTACCAGAAGGGAAAAAGATGACATTTCTAATAACTGAGGAGGTTCAAATAAAGCTGCTCTTTGTCAATAATCTCAGCCACTTCTCCTTTTCACCTACAATTCAACTCCTCATACCTTCCCTTTGGTTCCTCAAGAACTACTTAAGGTCTAACTATAACTATTACCAGTAGCTGAGATGTCCAAAAATGCAGTCCTTGGAAAGGGCACTTCCCGAATTGGGCTAGCCTTAGCATTGCTTCTGAAGTATGCTCCTTGCATGACAGCTTGTGGTAATTCCTTGACTGGGGCCATTATTTTCAAACCACCCTAGTAATTTATCTTCATGTCTTAACCACCAAAGAAATCCATAAACTGTCACTTGTCCACGTTGCAAATAGAATTCAGTGGTTAGCCTGAAAATGACTGCATCCAAAAAAGAGCTTGCAAGTTACCAGTGCACTTCCCAGATGAATTTACACACTGTTGCAACAGAGCATGTTCTTCTTCGAGTGATGTCCTGTGGGCGCTCCACCTTAGGTGTTGCGGTGTCCCTGTACTGCTGCACGGAGTTTCAATAGCAGTTCAGCTCCCTGGCCGTGCTTGCGCAGAACGCATCGGTGGCTGCCTCAACGAGACCTCAACGCACATGGCTGCTTCCCCTCAGTTCTTTTTCAGTCGTCCCCGGCTCTGCCATGGACCTTTGTCTCTCCGCTTTCTTTTCCCACAGTGAGTCTCTTCTCCTCAGAAAACTTACCTTTTCCTCAGTTTTCATTTCTTTACCCTAGAAGAGAGAAAAAAAATAAAGAAATTCGGTAGTCGGACTCTCCTGTTCACTGCTAACCCCCCCCCCCTCCCCAGGTGCTCGTTCCCCAAGGGAAATAAGAACACTTCATATGACAATCAGAGAAGTCGAAGACTGACCGAAATAAAAGCGTGGGCAGCCTAGCACGGAAGATGTCAGCATCCACTGGGTTCAAGAGGTGTGGCAAATGCCACAAGGCTATGCCAGCCTCAGATGGTCACTCCCAGTGTATTCGTTGTCTAGGAGAGAGACACGTGCCACAGAAATGTACCCACTGCCTCAGTCTAAGCTCCAGAGCAAGGAAAGACAGGGAGCTGCGGCTGACGGTCTTATTGATGGAAAAGTCACTAGCCCTAAAATCAGACCCGGTGTCTAATAGACCAAGTGTCACTCACTCTGACTAAAGCCATAAAAGATGCAAATTGGCTCATAAGGCTGCACTGGTGCGTAAGAAAAGACGGTCAGCAGAGCCAAAGCCCACGGTAACAAAAGCTGCTCACGAGGCTAAAGGCTCCTCAAGAGCTCCGGCTGCCATGCTGCATCGGCATGGAGAGCCACCTAACGGCTTGTCACCTGGCAAAGCCAAGCAGTCGGCACCGGCAAGCACCTTCACTCCTTGGAACCCTCACCCCCCAGTTCCGAGTGAATGTTTAGCTGCCTCAGCCCTGCAGCCAGCGGCTGCAGAAAGCACCGCACCAAGCGCGGACGCACAGGCTGAATCTGCTGCAAATGCTCTCATTTTGTTGGAACTGCCTTCTGATGACACTTGCGCTGTGGCAGAGACAGACATCAATACTGAATCCTTTATGCCCGCTATTTCACTGGATGGCACTGGTTCTCCTAGGAGCCCACGACCCTCCACACCAATAAAAAGATCACATAAGCGACATCACTTATCGTCGCCCTGCTCTCTCAGTTCCTCCTTTTTGCCTTCGTTTAGACAATTCAGCAGATGCTCTTCCCTGGGCATATGTCACTCAGCTTACAGGGCGTGCTCTCACTTGGGCCAATATTCTACAACAAGATCTTATCACCATACCAGATCAAGATCCTCCTGTTGCTGCTCCAGGCATTACTATCGTTCATGCTACCACCCCCATTCGTCTACTCTCATCATCAGTACTCAAAGGGTTATAGCACAAGCTGCAGGGTTAATTATTCTACTTTGCCTGATACACGATCCAGCCGTGGCAGGCAGCACAGACTGCCATCCTTATCTACAAGATCACCTTCTCCAATACATTCAGAAGTGGCTGCTTCTGTTCACACAGTTAGATCGCAGCCATCTCCAGCACGGGACAGTGATAAGCACACAGATAAGGAAATTCTAACACTTCCAAGAGTCACTCATGCAGATGATCACAGGCAATTTAATGAATTGTTTAGGTGCGTTGCCCAGCAACTAGAAATACCTCTTGATGAACTAGCTGAATCGCAGCACAAGCTCTTAAAGATTTTAAACACCACAGCTTCATCCAGGATAGCACTTCCCATGGACGACGCGATTATGGATCCCGCTAAAATAATCTGGCAATCACCAGCATCAATCTTGTCAACTAACAAGCAAACTGATAGAAAATATTTTATACCATCCAAAGGAATGGAGTTTTTATTCATCCACCTGGTGCCCAACTCTTTAGTTGTAGATGCAGCAAACCAAAGAAGTAAGAATCCTGCCCTTTAGGTCCACGCCAACGGACAAAAATGGCAGGCATATGGACAATATGGGAAAGAAAGTATATTCATCTGCCACCATGATTATGAGAGTGGCCAATTACCTGGCTTTTCTTTCTAATTACAATTGTACTATTTTTGAGAGGTTACTACAGATAGTATCTGATGCTGCAGAAAATAAGAAGGAGCAGTTTTTGTCCTTGCTTACCGAGGGTCAGCAGGTCACACGAACGTTCCTCCAGGCTTCCATGGACACTGCAGACACGGCAGCCAGAATTATCATCACAGCAGTGGTCCTCAGGAGGGCAGCCTGGCTACAGACGGCAGCACTCCCACGTGATCTGCAAAACAAGATAGAGGACTTACTTTTTGAATGTGATCAATTATTTTCACACAAGACAGACCAGGTACTACACTCAGTGAAGGATTCCAGGGCCACCCTGAGAACACTAGGCATATTTGCCCCTAATTTTAAGAGAAGGCAATTTAGGATACAGCAATACCAATGCCGGTTTCAGAACCAATATCAACCTCAATACTAAACTAGACAATTTGAACAATGTAGAACAAAACAGTGTTCCTACAAGAGAAAACAGGCACAGATGGCTATAAACAATCAGGCCCTACCACTTAAGACTCACAGATATGATGTCTTGGTCAAGGGTGTCTGAGAACATACACCTAACAAGCAACATACACAAATATACTAACAACTTTGTAGGCCAATTAAGAAACTTCTTCCATAATTGGGTAACCATCACTACAGACAAATGGGTCTTAGACATTGTGAAACAAGGCTTTTCTATTCCCTTCACCAAAATCCCCCCTTACCTTATCCCTCCCAGTCCCTCTTCAGGGACCCCGGTCATGTGCAAGTCCTCGGGGATGAAGTCTCTCAATTGCTAAGGGTCAGAGCAATCGAAAGACTACCTCACCATACATCTAAGAGGGCTTTTTATTGAAGATACTTCGTAGTCCAAAAGAAGACGGGGATGGAGACCAATATTGGATTTAAGGCCTTTAAACAGATATATTAAAAAGGAAAGATTTAAGATGGTTACACTTAATACCATTATACCTATGTTGCAACAAGGGAATTGGTTCTGAGCCCTTGACCTAAAAGTTGCATATTTTCACATTCCCGTCTGTCCTCCCCACAGGAAATTTCTGAGGTTTATTCTCGACGGACAACATTACCAACACAAAGTTCTTCTTTTCGGCCTCTCAGCAGCACCACGGGTTTTCTCCAAGGTCCTAGCCATAGTTGCTGGATATTTACAGACACATCATGTGACCGTTTATCCATTTCTAGACGGTTGCTTGATCATCGCAAGAACATTCGAGGAAGCTTTATTTGCCACAAGGTTCACCATCACATTGTTTCAAAACTTAGGACTCACAATAAATACAGAAAAGTCCACTTTAGTCCCTTGTCAGAAAATCGAGTTTATAGGGGCACTTCTAGATGTGAGATCAGGCACGGCAGTGCTACCAGACGCTCGTGCAAAGGTAATAGCCGAGTTCATAGACTACCTTCAAATGGCTCCTGGGGTTCCAGCAAGGTCTGTTCTACAAATGCTAGGCCACATGGCAGCTACTACAGCTGTTGTGCCTTACGCAAGATTACGCATGAGACCTTTTCAGTCTTGGCTAGCAACAGCCTACGGACCACATCGACACCCATTGCACACAGACCTCACTATACCTCTCGCTATCAAACAATCCCTCGGATAGTGGAAGACCCCAAACAATCTTTGATCAGGCGTTCCCTTCACAAAATCTCAAGCATCAATAACAACAGATGCCTCCCTTATCGGCTGGGGGGGCACATACCGAATCACGCAAGATCCAGAGCAAATGGACAGCAGCCGAAACATTATTGCATATAAACATTTTAGAAATGAGAGCGGTCAGGTACGCCTGCAAATTTTTCCTGTCGCAGATAAGTGGTAGGACAGTCACCATAATGATGGACAATACGGCGACCATGTTTTACATAAATCATCAGGGTGGTGCAAGGTCCCCCTCTCTGTGTGCAGAGGCCATAAAGCTCTGGGAATGGTGTCTATCCCACTCAATAATGCTATCAGCTGTCTGTCTACCAGGAGACAGCAAATACACCAAATACAACCAAACTCCTCGTCCATTCCCCAGATACTGGACTATTTGCTGGAACACAAATCATCACGCCTGTCCAAAAATTCCATCAGAGTATACCTCACTGCAATACCCACCTTCCACGACAGGCTCTTGCACATACCGACTCGAATAATCCCATATTGAAACGTTTTTTGGCAGGGCTCCAAAGATTATACCCAAGCATACGCCCTACTGCAGTACCATGGGATCTGAACTTAGTGTTAAAGGCCTTGATGCAACATCCATTCGAGCCCATGTCATCCTGCTCGCTATATCATCTGTCATTAAAGGTCGCCTTCTTGGTAGTAATCACATCTGCATGAAGAGTAAGTGAGATCAATGCTCTTAGAGCAGATCCATCTTATACAACATTCTATAAGGACAAGGTCACATTGAGGCCGAATCCGAAATTCTTGCTGAAGGTCATATCAGATTTTCACATCAATCGGGCCATATACTTACCTACCTTTTATCCAAAGCCACACCAGAACCATCATCGCGCCACATTGCACACCTTGGGGGTAAAGCGTGCTATCACATACTATCTCTACAGGACCAAGCAATTTAGATAGTCAAATAGCCTATTCATCTCATTCGCAGAACGCTTAAAAGGCAAATCCATCTCGAATCAGAGGTTGTCCAACTGGATCAGAGACTGCATTTATCTTGCTTACCAATTATCAAATTGATATTACCTTCCGACATACATGCACATTCCACTAGAGCTATGGCCTCCACAATGGCGGTCCTCAGTAACATCCGCATAATGGACATGTGTAAAGCAGCTACTTGGTTGACAGTGCATAGATGCATCTCGCATTACGCACTGGATTTAGAGACGGCCAAGGATTCTCAGATGGGCAAGGCAGTTCTCTCCACAGTAAGCGGAAACCCACCTCCAGTGATGGAGAACTGCTACACAGTCATCTAAGGTGGAGCACCCACAGGACATCACTTGAAGAAGAAAAAGAAGTTGCTTACCTATAGTAACTCTGTTCTTTGAGATGTGTGTCCTGGGGCTGTTCCACCACCCTCCCTACCTCCCCTTTTTCCTTTGTATAATCTATTTCAGATGCCATGAGGTCGAAAAAGAACTGAGGGGAAACGGCTGTGCACGCTGAGGGCTCATTGAGGCAGCCAGCAATGCCTTCTGCTCAAGCGCGGCCAGGGAGCTGAACTGCTATTGAAACTCCATGCAGCAGCGCAGGGACAACGCAATACCTAAGGTGGAGCAGCCACAGGACACACATCTCGAAGAACAGAGTTACTACAGGTGAGCAACTTCTTTTTCTTTATTTTATAACTTTCAGGAAGAAGTTTTCAACTACATCCACAATATCCTGTCCATTCCTGGGTACAGTGCCGAAGAGAAGCAGTCAGTATGGCAGAAGGCTATGAAACACATTGAGGTATAGCATAGACTAAGTTGCTTGTTTTTTCTGAACTTAAATTGGTTTCTCGCTTATCCACCTTGTGCTTCTTCATACGCAGGGAGAGTATTGCCTTCAAAATGACACAGCTGATTTTGGTAGGGTTTGTAATAGAGGAGTTTCCAGTAATACTTCAAAGGGAGAGCTGATACCTGCCATATGTTTTGCCTTTATGTGTGCATGCATATTTTCAGTTCTCACACACAGTGCTTGTCTACTGTGCCTTCCATCCAAGCCCTCAAAAATGCACAGTGAATTGGTGCCTTCTGAGGAAGGTAATATCCTTATTTTATATAGGTAAACTGAGGCAAAGAGAGGTTGTTAGGTGACACAGCACATCAGTGGCAGAGTCAGGAATACCACACACAAATTGTGCTGTCCAGTCCTCTGCTCTAACCAGTAACAAATCTCTTATCCTCTTTTTCAAGGTTCAGTACAAATACTTAACGTTTAAAAATGCTTAAGAAAAAAATTTCAGCTATGTATATAACATTGGTGTCACAGAGCCCAGCAAAGCACTGTTAGATCCCCTCTGTTCACAGCCAGTCAGGACTCTGCCATGGTGGAGTCTTCTCCTGTCCAGCACCCGAGACTCCACGCTTTGTGTATTCTGCTCCCAAACCCAGGCTAAGAGGGTCCAACCCTTGCCCTGTCTGGCCTCCCTTGGGGGAGGGTTCTGCCCTCCAGGAGGGCCGTTACTTTCCCAATCAGCAGTAACCCTCAACCAGTGTAGAAGTCAGAGGGTTTATGAGCAATCCAGTTTGCACAGCAGCTAGGATAGTTGGCTTTCAGATTAAACAGGAGATCTAGCAGTTAACTGCCCGGATGTGCTCCGGAGATCCTGCCTCTTCAAGCATTGTTACCAACCACCACCTCCTCTCCAAAACCTTTGTTCCCATCCCCAGCCAGCAGACCTCCCCCTGGTCCAAACTGGCCACAACCTGTCACCCACTTGGGGGTCCAGATAAGGTCTGTCTAAGCCCCTTCCCCCACAGTGGTTTGTACAGCTATCATACCCTGGTGTCCCATCACCAGAATACCCATACCACATCACCAAAGTACAGGAACAGAAAAGAACATTTGGATATCGCCCTTGGTAGCCCAAGAGGTTTTCTTACTTCATCACAGTTGGGATGATGGATATTATTTTATTCATTTGTAGGCCAAGTTGCTGATAAATATCTTGTTTTCAGGTTAGCTTTCTTCATCAAACCTATATTTCAGTGGTCATATAATTATAAGTTAAAAAACTATTTGTTCTTCATATGTTGTTTTTCATGATTGTTAGCTTGCATAATGAAAAATCTCTTTCCAAAGCAGGCTGAGAGGTTTAATAATATACCAGATTTTCTTTAAACAGCTATCATTTTTCAGTTATTTAAACTTAAACTCAAAGCTTCCAATCATTTAGTTTCTGGTAACTCTAAATTATGGATCATTTTGTATGAAGCCTTGGTGAAAAAAGTCTTACTGACTTAGTCAAATTTTCCATTCCTCATATGAAAAGAATATTTCTGCCAAAGTTCTGGGTAGTTGTAAAATAGGTTCTCCTTCGAGTGCTTGCTCACATGCACTCCTGTGTGTGCGTCATGCACAGCCGCCAGGAAGCTTTCCCTAGCTGTCCCCCTCCCTTTCAGGGTCGGCAACAGACCCCCTGGAGTCACGCCTCCCTAGTCCCCCTTATATGGGCTTGCCGACTGTTACTGCCTCAGTTCCTTCTTCCCGCCATGACAGCTGGTCAGAGGATAGAACTGGATGGTTTCTTTGAGGCACTCCCTAGCTAACTTTCATAGATTTCTATTTAGTTCTTTTTCTTTTCTGTTAGTTGGTAGTATTTTCATTTGTCACTGTGCCTGAGTGCACGTTGTTTTTCTCCTGAACTCACCTCAGGTTGGGGCATGCCTTGGTCCCCAGGCTTTAAAGCCTGCAGTGTATACCACAAACCTATGCCCAGGAGTGACCCTCACAGCACTTGCCTTGAGTGCCTGGGCGAATAGCACCTATCTCTGAGGTGCCAGGTCTGTAAATCCTTCTGTCCCTGCAGCAGGAAGGAAAGATCAAGGAGAATTAAACTCCTGCTAATGGAGGCGGTGTTAAAACCTCCTTCCAGCATGCTGGAGCCGACTCCAGCTCCCACTCCCTCTCAGCCACACTCCACACTGAGCACTGACAGCTCAGGCCCCAAAACGGAGCTAGATTCTGGGCATCACAGATCCTCGGTGCTGAAATCTGTGGACAGGGACAGATCGCGGTCCCTGGTGCCCAGGAAGAGGTACTGGGCTGATCCTAGCAGGTCGCTGATGCCCAGAAAAGCAACGGGAAAGCCACGCTCCACTTTAAATGGCTCTGCAGCACTGTGGTCAGTACCTGCGCTTGCAGTAGAGCCAGCACCGGCATGCTCAGGCGAGCCCGGCACAGAGCATGGCAGAATGGGCAGAGGAGGAGGTTGACCTGTTTAGCTCCCCCTTCTCCCCCAGCACCTACAAGGCAGCGAGGGAGCTGATAGAGGCGACGATACTGCCTCCGACAAAGCCCACAAACACTATGTGCCTCGGCTTCCACCCGGTCCCAGGACAAGCCCACTCCATTACCTCACACCCCCCCCCAGCACCAAGTTGCAATGACGGTCCCAACAGCTTCTCAGTGGTCCCCTGTAAACCACTCTCTCTTCCTGCCAGTGATATTGAATACAAGAACTCTCATGGCTCTAGGTCACTGTCAGGGTCCCAGCAACATCAGCACTTGTCACAACTATTTGCAATGCCATGGGTGCCCAATTGGCCCTTCTGGACACCTTGGTCTTGTCATCAGACCCAGGGAGTGTACCTGACATACCCCAACTACGTGCCACCTGATGGCAAGTGGATGGACACCGCCACAGGTCCAGCTTCAAGACTGGGGCTTCACCAGTACGTCTCATGCACCAGGTTCAACCCGAAGTTCCAACAAGCGCTGTGTCTGACACAGAGTCAGAGACGGGCTGAGGATATGGAGTTTAGGGGCAGTGTATTGGCGGACTCTGATTTTGGGAACCAGGCTATCTCTACGGGCTCTCCCTCTCTGCCTCATGATGACACTGTCACTGGATCTGCTACTGCAACCCCTGTGGCAGACAATAGGGCTTATCAGGATGTCCTTAGGAGAGTGGCTCAGAGACTAGGGTTAGAGGTATCAGAAGTCAGTGGGGACTCCTCTGACTCTATGGTAGACATCTTATCACCCTCAGGCCCATTTAGAATGGTTCTGCCTCTTATTAAAATGATTGACAAGACCATGAGGGCCATCTGGCAGTCACCCACCTCAGTGCCAACGACCCCTAAACAAGTCGAAAGAAAATACTTTGTCCTGCCCAAAAACTATGGGTTTCTCTACACTCATCCCTCTCCCAGGTCACTGGTGGTAGCAGCTACCAATGACAAAAGAGAGACAAGGCCCCCAAGCACCATCCCCTAAGTCCAGAGAAGCAAGGAGGCTGGACTTGTATGGTTGGAAGATCTACTCTACAGGAGGCTTACAGCACCAAGTGGCTAATCACCAGGCCATCCTGAGGCAATACACCTTCAACACCTGGATCTCACTGGAGAAATTCTGAGGGGTCTTGCCCATAAATTCAGCAAAGAATTTATGGCTGCTATAGATGGAGAGTAAGGCAGTGGCTAGAGCCAGCTGCCCAGGGTGCATTGGATGCAGCTGCCAGGGCTGTGGCTTCAGGCATTTCCATGAGGCATACCTCCTGGCTGCAGGCACCTGGTCTCCCATATGAGGTGCAGCAGGTGGTGCAGGACCTGCCGTTCGAGGGGAAAAATCTCTCTTTTTTGGAGCAGACGGACTCAACTCCATAACCTAAAAGACTCCAGAGCCACCTTGAGAACCCTTACTCGCACTCCCAGAGCACTCAGAGACGTTGCTTCAGACCTCAGTCCCTGCCTTGTCAGTACCATAATCAGAGACAGGACTCAGGGAGGAAGAGATCAAGATTTATTCAACATCCAGGCTCTGGTAGAAGAAGGTCATACCCTTCATCGGGCAGAGCCGAAGGCTCATCTAAACAGGCTCAGGGCCCTAAGCAAAGCTTTTAAGATTACATACGAGGACAAAGTACCAAGCTTCACATTCCACAACCACTTATCCCTCTTCTACCGCACGTGATCCCAGATAACCACTGACAGAGGAGTGCTACACATGATAGAACGGGGATATCCTATCCAATTCCTCTCTATTCCCTGCTCCCATCCCCCTCCCTTCCAGTCTGTCTTCAGGGACAAATCTCACAAACAAATTCTTATATCGGAAGTACGCCATCTCTTAGAGCTGGGAGTGGTAGAGGAAGTCCCTGTGGATAGAAGTGGTCAAGGGTTGGTTGTATTCAAACTATTTCCTGATCCCAGAATCAAAAGGAGGTCTCAGACCAGTCCTGGACCTCAGGAACCTTAATAGGTTTATAAAGAAGCTAAAGTTTTGCATGGTGTCCCTGACATCTGTTATTTCCTCCCTGGATCACGGAGATTGGTATGCTGCCCTCGACTTGCGAGAAGCTTATTTTCATATGTTGATCACCCTGAACCACAGGAAGTTTTTGAGATTCAAGGTGGGCAGTAACCGCTTTCAATTCATGGTCCTTCCTTTTGGCCTTTCTACAGCGCCAAGAGTCTTTACAAAGTGCATGACAGTCATGGCAGTGTTCCTCAGGAGAAACAGGGTGCACATCTTCCCTTGTCTGGAAGATTGGCTGGTGAGAGGCTCATCCAGAGAGCAGGTGCTCTCCCACATAACGCTGATAAGAAGCATACTCAATGACCTGGACCTGCTCATAAACAAAGAAAAGTCAGTCTTAGTCCCAACCCAAAGAATATTGTTCTTTGGAGCCATCCTCAACTCAACCACAGTGACGGCCTCTCAATGCTTCCACAGCGTTGTCGATTTTAATCAACAACATCTCTGCCCCCCCCCCCCCCAAGTCAGTGGCCTGGATTTATCTTCGCCTGCTGGGACACTTTGCAGCATGTATGCTGGTGGTCAAACATGCCAGGTTACATCTAAGACCCTTTCAAATGTGGCTTAAGTCTGTTTGTTTTCCATCCTTCGAGATACTCATTGGACCGCATTGTTACAGTTCCCCCCAACGTCTTGAGCTCTCTACAGTGGTGGTCAAACCAAGAGACTGTCTGCACTGGGGTTCCATTCTCCACTGACCTACCTTCGACAGTCTTGGTGACGGATGCATGAGACCTCGGATGGGAGGCTCACCAAGAAGAAATGACCACCCAAGGACGTTGGGGCACCTGGGACTTGCTAGAGCATATCAATGTGAGGGAGCTCAGGGCGGTCAGACTGGCATGCCAGGCCTTCGAACATTATCTTCATGGGAAACACGTGGTATTAAAAACAGACAATACAGCCATGATGTTGTATATAAACAGGCAGGGGGAGCATGCTCCCTTCCCCTTTTCCCGAGAGGTGATAGCCCTATGGGAGTTTTGCATACCCAGGGGTATCCACCTGGAAGCTTCCTATCTCTCGGGGTCCCAAAATAGCCTAGTGGACTCCCTTAGTAGGGCCATCAACACCCACGAATGGTCTCTCAGACAAGATGTGGCACTTTCCATCTTCCGGAAGTGGGGTGCTCCACGGATAGACCTCTTTGTCACCAACGACAACACCAAGTGCCGCAGGTTCTGCTTGTTCCAGGGCATCAGCAGAGGCTCCCTGACAGATGCTTTCCATCTACCTTGGAGTGATGCTCTGGTGTACACCTTTTCCCCCCTTTCCACGGATCTCCAAGGTCCTAGCAAAGGTGAAGAAAGAAGTCACCAATGATCTTGATCACCCCAGTGTGGCCTCGTCAGCTATGGTTCCCAATCCTTCTGGATCTCCTGACTGCGCCTCTCCTCACTCTTCGCCTTTACGAGGACCTTCTCACTCAGGATCAGGGCTGACTAATGGCACCCGAATCTACAGTCTCCGCACCTAATAGCATGGAAAACCCCATGGCTGAACCCAGAGGAGCTGGAGTGCTCCGACCAGGTGAGACAGATCCTGATGGAAAGTAGGAAACAATCCATGAGACTGACATACCAGGTGAAATGGTGACGCTTCTCTCTGTGGTGTGACCACTCACAGATCGAACCATGTCGTGCGCAGATTCCCTGCATATTGGATTACCTCCTCTACCTTAAAGGGGAAGGTTTGTCCATTTCCACCATCAAGGTCCACTTAGCAGCCATCTCCGCTTGTCAGAAACCCGTAGGGAACTCCTCTCTTTTTTTTTTCTCACCCGATGGTGCACAGGTTTATGAAGGGACTTTGTAGGTTTCCCCAGAACCAGGCCAGTCACACAATGGAATGTGAATTTGGTTTTATGGGCCTTGACATGCACCCCCTTCGAACCGCCGGCTACATGCTCAGACCTCTACTTATCGTGGAAGGTGGCCTTTCTAGTGGCAATCACGTTAGCCAGAAGGGTCTCTGAGTTACAAGCACTCACAACAGAGCCACCATACACCGTGTTCTTTAAAGACAGAGTGCATCTCCGCCTGCACCTGGCCTTCCTGCCATAGGTAGTATCAGCCTTCCACTGTAACGAAGACATTTATCTCCCAGTTTTTTATCCTTAACCCCACACTTGGGACAGGGAGCGTGTGTTCCACTCGCTTGATGTAAGGAGGGCATTAGCATTTTATATAGAAAGGACTAAGTCATTTAGGAAATCCATCCAACTCTTTGTCTCCGTGGCTAACAGGAAGAAAGGCTCCCCCGTTTCTTCTCAGACTATATCTAAGTGGATCACCTCTTGCATCAGGACATGTTATGGGCTGGCAAAGAAACCAGTCCCTCTGATAACAGCTCATTTGACGAGAGCTCATGCAACATCAACGGCCTTCCTGGCCCATGTTCCTATCCAGCATATATGTAAAGTGGTGACCTGGTCGTCCATACATACCTTCGCAGTTCACTATGCCATTACTACTTACGCAAGACAGGATGCTGCTGTGAGTGAGGCAGTGCTGAAATCGGTGGTACTCCAAAACACCGACTCCCTCCACCGATAGATACTTGGGAATCACCTAATTGGGATGCATGCGAGCAAGCACTCGAAGGAGAAAGATGGTTACTAACCTTTTCCATAACTGTCGTTCTCTGAGATGTGTTGATTGCATCCACTCCAAACCCGCCCACCTACTCCTCAGTCGGTGCGTCAGCAAGAAGGAATTGAGGCAGTATTGGTCAGCAAGCCCATATAAGGCGAACTGTGGAGGTGCGACTCCAGGGGGCTCTGTTGCTGACCCTGAAAGGGAGGGAGACAGCTAGGTAAAACTTCTCTGGTGGCTGTACATGACACATGTGCACACACCTAATTGGAGTGGATGCAAGCAACACATCTCGGAGAATGACAGTTATGGAAAAGGTTAGTAACCATCTTTGTGCTAAAAACACCTTTTATATTGTTTTTGTAGAGGACCACTAGAATACATATATTATACTAGTCCCTGAATAGTGCTGTATCTCATTCTTTCAATGCTTTTCAGGCTCCTTGGTGCCATATTTTTGTGTGAATGACTTAACTGTTACCAACTCTTACTCTTCTGAGTGGAAACTTAATCGGAATACGGCCTGTGAGGATGATAAGTAATTGTGGAAAAAATGCTTCTGATCGCAGCAGAATAAAGATAAATTCACAAAGGAAATTCTTTCCCTTCAACTGCCATCATGCTACATACTATAGACCAGGGGTGGCCAAACTTATGGAACTCAAGAGCCACACACACTGATTATTAAACCTTTGAGAGCTGCACTGAGGCATTTTGCCATATACTTTTTACCTAGTCCAAAATTACTAAGTTTAAAATTCATTGCACACTTTAATTTTTATCGTAAAAAGAAGACAAATGTTGATCCTACTAATGTCAGATTCTAATAATTACTTAAGGTTGCTATGAAAACTAGGCCTATACAGTAAAAACTTAGCTGCTGTTTGATGTAGAAGATTGCAGGCTAGTGGAGAGCTTTTTCTCCCAACCATCCCGACCCCCTTCTGAACTCTTAGCCTGGGGCTGCTTTCCTAAACTGAGTTGCTGACATTCTTCCGGGAGCCACAGTTTTTCATTCAAGAGTCACATATGGCTCCCAAGCCGCACTTTGGCCATGCCTATTATGTACCCTTTTGGTCACTAGTTTCAGTCCAACTTTGCTCTGTATTGACCTGAAGTTGTTTGTTTTGTTTTTTTGTTTTGACAAATGGCATGGGAAATGAGATGTTGATCTTAGTCCACTTCCAGGACAACAAGAGCCACAACGCCAACACAGCTCTGCAACTAGCACTAACTGGCAGTCTCATCCAGAGCTAAGGCATGGAAAAGAAGGGAGAAGAGCTGGCGAAGTGGCACCTGCAACTCAGGACTGAAGCACATACCTCACCAGTATGAGGAATTTTGTGCTCTGTCTCTGCCTGTTCTGTACATTTTACTCTTCAAAAGCATTTTTTTTACTTCATGGTTATTTGCTGTCGCTGCATGTTAGATGCTGTCATCTAGATTTGTAGATAATTACAGAATGAGTGGAAGCAGCATTAAACCATGATGCTGTAGCTGGTAAGAAAAAAGGCAATGTATTTTTTTTTCTCCTCTCTTTGCAGGAGCTGCTCTTACTGAGCCCAAGTAAAGCAGCAGACCTGATAGCCACTCACTTCAATGACCAGATTGAGGGAATCATTAAAAACCTTCAGGTAAAAAGTTGTAAACACACTTTCAAGTGAGCTATGTTCTTATGACTGAATCATGTGTTGACTGGCATTGGCCATGTTCATAGGACTTTTCAGACTGGGCCAGACCAGAGGCCCATTTAGTCCAGTCACTGACTGTGTCCAAAACCAGCTGCAACAGAAGAAAGCATAGAAACCCCTGAATTGTGTATTTATGAAATAACTTGTTGCTGGGAGAGATTCCATCCAACCCCTGCCTGAGGTTAGTATGTAGCCTGAATCCTTACAAATGCAGCCCTTGGCTTTCATCCAGACAAACATGCACCAAGGAGTCACGGACTGCTATTTTCACTCTCTGTGCCTGGCATCAGTACATTCCATTGAAATGCGAAGAGTGCCTAAACAGGGGTTAAAACTGCTGCTTACCTACTGCCCCAAACATGCCTGACAGGCTCCATTCAAATATTCTTATCCGTAAAGAGAATGGTGTGTAAGCCTGTGGTTCTTGTCTGTCCTACTGGTATAGAAATGCAGAAACAATCTCCATTTTTTGTTGTGGGAGATACGTACTATTATAGTTCTGCTATTTGTTAGATTGTCCAGGTTTTTGGTTGTTTATTATATGGTTTCAACAGCTTTTCGTTGATAAAATTACCTCAAGTTTTGTCAAGTTTGGCAGATCCAGCAAATCATCTGCGCTTCAGAGGTGTTCCCCATTCTGTCAAAGGCTGCATTCTCTATAAGACTTCCTAAAAGGGCTCAGATGATTGACATTCTGCTTCAGCATCTGTTTCTGCATGAGGCTCTTTTAGTTTGTAGATTATAGGCCTGTTTCTTGGAGCTGTTTGTTCTATCCAAAGGTCATCCCACAGTCAACATGTCATCAGTGGTATACCAGTGAGGTTCATCCACTGACTAGGAAGACCACTGCTGGAATGCTGTGTTCAGTGGTGGTGTACTGACTTCTAAAAAGATACTAAAAATTTGAGAGAGTTCTGAGAAAAGCAGCTAGAGTAGTCAAAAATCTGGAAAACAGTCTTATGGTGGAAAACTTAAGGGGCTCTGTTTCTCTTTTCTGAAAGAAGGTTGAGTTGATTGGTTCTATTTTAATCTAGCAAACATGGTAAACTCACAGTATAATCCAAAGAAAAGGAAGTTAAAGCTAGACAAATTAAAACTGGATATAAAATACATTTTTTTTTATAGTAGGGGTAGTTAACCACTGAGACAGATTGCCAAAAGACATAGTAAATTCTCCATCATCTGAGTTCTTAAGTAAAGATGAATGACTTTCCAAAGATGCTTTAGTTCAACCACAAGTTATGGGTGCTAGATGTAGACTCATAAACTCCAAGGTCAGAAGGGACCAGTATGATCATCTAGTCTGACCTGATGGACAATGCAGGCTACAAAACTTCACCCACCCACTCCTGCAATAAACCTCTATCCTGTGATTGAGTTATTAGTGTCTTCATATCATGATTTAAAGACTTTAAGATGTAGAGAATCCACCAGCAAGTGAACCATGTCCCATGCTACAAAGGAAGGTGAAAAACCCCCAGCGCATTTGCCAAAATGTCCAAGGGGGAAATTCTCTCTAGCCTTAAATATGATGACTGGTTAAATGCTGAGCATATGGACAGGTCTTACCTGTCAGTCACCCAAGAAAGAATTCTCTGTAATAACTCAGAACTTACCCAACCTCTTTTCTCAGGCCACTGGCATATTCACCACCAGTAGTCAAAACTCAGTTTATTGTCAGACTAGGCCATCCCATCATACTGTCCCCTCCATAAATTTATCAAGCTCAGTTTTGAAGGCAGTTATGGTTTTTTGCCCCCACAGCTCTCCTTGGAAGGCTATTCCAGAACTTTATTCCTTTGATGGTTAGATACCTGCATCTAATTTCAAGTCTAAATTTCCTGATGGGCAGTTGGGGTCCATTTGTTCTTGTGTCCACACTGGTGCTGTACTCAAATAATTCCTCTCCATCCCTGGTATTTATCCATCTGATGTATTTATAGAGAGCAATCACATCTCCCCTCAGCCTTCTTTTGGTTAGGCTAAACAAGCCAAGTTCTTTAAGTCTCCTCTGATGGGGCAGGTTTTCCATTCCACAGATCATCTATACCTTTCTCAGCTTGAATTTCTTTCTTAAACATGGGGGCCCACAACTGTGTACACTGTTCCTGATGTGGTCTCACCGGCACCTTGTGTAATAGTACTAATACCTCCCTAGTGTAGGCATCATTGGGTAAAATTCTGTAGCTTACGTTAATCAAAGTTAGACTAGATCATAATGATATTTTGTGGCCTTAAAATGTATCTCTGCATGAATCTCAGGCTGCATCACTTGACAGTCCAGCTGCAGGATTTCTAAGGCTGGATGGATAGCACTTTGGTTAGGGAGGTCGAGGCTGGATATTAGGAAAAACTTTTTTACCAGGAGAGTGGTGAAGTCTTGGAATGAGCTGCCGAGGGACGTGGTGGAGTCTCCATCTTTAGAGGTGTTTAAAGCCCGGCTGGACAAAACCCTGACTGGGATGGTTTAAGTGGGAGTGGTCCTGCCTCTGGCAGGGGGTTGGACTAGATGACCTATGAGGTCCCTTCCAACCCTATGATTCTATGATTCACTTGTTTAACTATCAAGGTGGTCCCTTTATAATCCGAAAAACAGCCATTAGGCTAGGAAGAGTTAACCGTCAAGTGAAACTGATCTATGGAGGAAAAAAAAAAAAAGCAAGGAGTCTGGTGGCACTGAAAAGACTAACATTTATCTATTTATCTATTTATTTATCTATTTATCTATTTATTTATTTATTGCAATGAACTATCATGCAATAAATACATTTGTTAATCTTTTCAGTGCCACCAGACTCCTTGTTTGTTTTGCTGAAATAGACTAACACAGCTACCCCTTTGGAATTGATCTTTGAGATTTACTTAAGGGTGAGACCATGACCAGAGTCTTCATGAGCATCAGTCTCATAAAAGTCTATATTTCTTTCAAATGATACAATTACAGACAACTCTGAACTAGATTCTGTTAAAATATTAATTCCTTTTCATTCTTCCTCACTCTTCAGGACCCATTCTTGCTTTTCCAGTTTTTGAGAAGTCTTCTTGACCCAAGGTGTGTAAGTAAACTGCTGGATAGTTCATAAATTACTGCTCAGAATAAAAACTCATAGTTAATATACACTTATGTAACCATGTGTATAACTGCATAAATATATGCATGACTGTAATGCTTTGTAGGGTACAATTGCACCTTGACACAGGAACGAACCAGGTGAGCTAATAAAGCTTTTCCATCTCAAGTTAAGATTCTTCATGTCACGCACAAATTTGAAGATGCTTGCATCATAAAGGCAGAGAAGGAGCCCATACAGGTCCAAGGAGAGACAAGAAATTAACTGGCCTTAGCTGTAGCTGCTATTATAAAAGGCCCTCTCTTCAGAGCACAAAGGTTATTCTCCTTAAGATAGGAGTTTAGGTTTCTGCAAACTTCAGTAGGCTGCAAGTGATTGGGCCAGTCAAGATTAGACAGACTTGATAGATAAAAGATGCGTCTGCTCAATATGACTTGGTTTTTACTTTGGGATTATCATGTGCTAGCCTCACAATGGTGTAGAACCAGTTGGGGGGAGTATCAATTCAGTGTCAGTGGTGTGACTGTACTGTGGAGCTGCTATAACTGTTCCATAGGAAAGGTACAAAAATGAGTATGGGGACAAAATTCCATTTCAGAAAACTGGCTTTGCCTGTTTTTTCTCTTCTGATTGCCAGCAGTCTAAGCTTCCATTACTGTTCTCTAAGAAGCCTCATTTTCATCACTACTTTTTGGAGGTGCTGAGAACTGAACACAATTGTTTACAATGCTTATTTTCAATTTGTACATTTTCAGTCTGAGTGTGTTGTGCACTCTAGTTGTTCGACTTGCATATTGATTAACAGGTGTTACTGCCAGCTGGATTTTTAGTCTGGCTGGGTTTTATGCCACAGTATCACCATCCAATTATTGCGATAAATGATCCCCAATGAAAGGAAGGATTGCCCAGACTTTGATGTTTTCCTTGTCAGCAGAAACGGGCTACTTAAATCTCCAGCTAATAAATTCATCCAACAGAGGTTAACTGAAATAGTTAGGAAGAGGCTACTTTCCCCCTTAGACTGTTCATAAGCAAACACATCACACTGTGTGTTCAATCCGTCAACAGGAAGTCACTCTTAGCAGCATAAAATCAACTTTTGAATCTGATTATATAAAATAACTACTTCCTGTTTAGGACTGGTATTCAGTAAGCCACAGAGCCTGCCTCTTTGAATTACATGAATTCCTGCAAAATTCACATGAATATTAATATTTGCAGCCATGTTATAAAGTCCATTTAGTTCTCCTTTGAGTAGTGTACCTATGGTACTCCACAGTAGGTACTGGTGCGTCCACACATCAGAGTTCAGAGATCTTTCTAGTAGTGCTTTTGTTGGAGCCACACACGGAATGAAGCAGTCTTGCAGAGGCTCTCGTGATCTAACTCCCCATTACTTTAATTATTTCTTCTTTTACCAGTTAGCTTTAGGTCTTAGTAGGTTAGTGTTAGTTCCTTTCCTTCCCCTTTAAAAAAAATTTTTTTTTTCTTTTCCTCACAAAATATGCCAGGCTTGCTTGGCTTCAAAAGATGAGTCCTGTTGGTATGCTATGCCAGCCTCCAGTGGATGCTCCCTATATATAAAGTGCCCAGGAGAAGAGCATATTTCACAGAAGTGCTCACATTGCAGTAACTTAGTTGCAAGGCAAGACACGATAGATGCCTGCATCTCAAATTGTTCTTAATGGAGATATTTCTGCAAACAGCATCTGACCCCAGACAGCAAATGACACCCTGCCGGGATCCACATCCACTGAAAAGGCACCATACTCCACCACTTTCCGTATGGAAGAAGAAAACACCTCCTTCTCCCAGAATTGCCCATACCAAAGAGGCTCTGGTTTCCTCAGGTATGCTGGGTGCCAGGCATGATAAATGGTCACGTACAACCTCATCTGATTACAGATATAAAACCAGCTAGGGTAAGTCTTGGACTGTTAAACAGGCAAAAATTGGCTGTACCTTCAGCATCATCTCAGCCTTCAATACTGACAGCACCTCTATTGAAACCCTGGCACCACAAGTGCTCACCACTCCAGCACCGAAGGTGGCAACAACCGCCTTGTCACTGATAGCCACACAACAGACACCAGTGACTCTGACATTTGGCACTACTGGCACTGCCCCAGGACTCAGGACCATCAGCATCTCAGAAGCGTACTGAAAAGAGAAGACACCATGGTTTCAGCCATGATTACACAATCTCAGTGCCTGCCTCTCCACTTTTCAGCTCTCACAAGAAGGAACCATCTCTCCCGTGCTCCTTTCTAGTGAGGACTAGGCTGATGGGGATGAAGTAACCTCACCAAGCTCCGCTCTTCTCACAGACCTGTTCATAGGGTATGCCCTCACCGTGACATACCATGCTACCCATGATATGGTTGACCCTTATATGGACCTCCTACATCCTATTCACCTTGGGTACAAATGGGAATGGTGGTCACCATACTACTATACTTAGTTTAATATAGCAGACCATCTACTTCGAAGTCTTACAAGCCTTCTAAACTGGTTCCCAAACTTCCAGAGCCTAGTGAGTAGGGGGAACCCCTAGACTAACCTTCCTCTCCACACAATTTCTTGTCTGCACCAAATGAGGCCATTATTCCATCATCACTGACAATGGTAGAAGACACTAAGCAGTTCCAAGATCTCTGCAAGAGGGTTGCAGACTCTTTAGCAATCTTAGTGCAGGAGGTGTCTGAGTTGAAGCATAAGCTGCTAAAAATTCTGCAGACCACATCATCTGCTAGAATTGAATTACCAGTGGATGAGGCATTTGTTAACCTATTGAAAACAAACATCTGGCAGATTCCAACCACCATTCCTCCAACATGTAAAAGAGAAGATGAGAAATACTGAATCCCTGTGAAAAACTTGGAGTACCTGTTCACACATCCCTCTCCCAACTCACTTGTGGCAGAGGTGGCAACCACAGAAACAAACAGAGCTACTCCACACAACAAAGAGGACAGAAAGATGGACCTCTTAGGGAGGAAAATCTATATATTCTCCAACCTACAGTTGTGTGTCACCAATTATTCATCATTGCTCACAAATTAAACCATAGCAACCACTTAAAATAGGCTGATTTCTATTGAACATGTTCCAGAAGGTAAGAAACATCAATTACATGCCATCCTTTGTGAAGGTCATTTCATCTCCAGAACAGCTCTCTAGGTGGCGCTAGACATTCATAGAATCATAGGGTTGGAAGGGACCTTATAGGTCATCTAGTCCAACCCCCTGCCAGAGGCAGGATCACTCCCACTTAAACCATCCCAGTCATAGTTTTGTCCAGCCAGGCCTTAAACACCTCCAAAGATGGAGACTCCACCACCTCCCTCGGCAGCTCATTCCAAGACTTCACCACTCTCCTGGTAAAAAAAAAAAGATTTTTCTAATATCCAGCCTCGACCTCCCTAACCGCAACTTGAGACCATTGCTCCTCGTTCTGTCGTCTGTTATTACCGAGAACAGTCGAGCTCCATCTTCCTTAGAGTATCCCTTCAAGTCGTTGAAGGTTGCTATCAAATCCCCCCTCAATCTTCTCTTCTGCAGACTAAATAAGCCTAATGCTTCCAGTCTTTCCTCATAGGGCTTGTGCTCTAGCCCTTTAATCATTTTGGTTGCCCTCCGCTGAACTCTCTCTAGCATGTCCCTGTCCTTTTTGTAGTGGGGAGCCCAAAACTGAACACAGTATTCTAGATGTGGCCTCACCAGTGCAGAATAGAGGGGAAGGATCACATCCCTTGATCTGCTGGTAATACTTCTTTTGATGCAGCCCAGTATGCCATTGGCCTTTTTGGCAGCAAGAGCACACTGCTGACTCATATCCAGCTTCCTATCCACCATGACCCCCAGGTCCTTTTCTACACTGCTGCTACTTAGCTGAATGTTTCCCAGCCTGTAGCAGTGCATAGGGTTTTTTTGTCCCAAATGCAGGATTTTACACTTATTGAATCTCATTAGATTTCTATTGGCCCACTGTTCCAATTTATCTAGGTCTCCCTGAATCCTGTCCTTGCCCTCCAACGTGTCTACTGGTCCCCCCAGCTTGGTGTCATCCGCAAACTTACTGAGAATGCAGTCTATTCCATCATCCAGATCATTGATGAAAATGTTGAACAGAACCGGCCCCAGGACCGACCCCTGGGGCACACCACTCGTGACCAATTGCCAGCTAGACATGGAACCATTGATTCCTACACGCTGAAACCGTTGATCTAGCCAGTTCTCTATCCACCTTATAGTCCACCTATCCAAACCATAATTCCTTAATTTGCCAATGAGAATGCTGTGGGAAACTGTATCAAAAGCCTTGCTAAAATCAAGGTATAGCACATCAACGGCTCTTCCCGCATCCAGAAAACCAGTCATCTTCTCATAGAAGGAAATGAGATTGGTCAGGCATGATTTACCCTTGGTAAATCCATGCTGACTGTTCCTGATCACTTTATTTTCCTCTAAGTGTGTGAGGATGAATTCTTTGAGAATCTGCTCCATAATTTTTCCAGGAATTGAGGTGAGGCTGACTGGTCTGTAATTCCCCGGATCCTCCTTTTTCCCTTTCTTGAAAATAGGCACTACATTTGCTTTTTTCCAGTCCTCTGGCACCTCCCCCGTTCTCCATGAGTTTTGAAAGATAACGGCCAGCGGTGTGGCTATTTCGTCGGCCAATTCCCTTAGCACCCTCGGATGCAGTTCGTCCGGCCCCATGGACTTGTGCACATCCAGCTTCTTTAAGCAGTCCCTAACCTGACCTTCCGTCACCAAGGGCCTCTCTTCTTCTCTCCCATCTGCCACACCCATGGTAGTGGGCTGGGAGCTGACCCTGCCTGTGAAAACTGAAGCAAAAAATGCATTGAGCACTTCAGCTTTTTCCTCATCCTCTGTCACAAGGATGCCTGCCCTATTCAGCAAGGGGCCTACACCATCCCTGATCCTCTTTTTGTTACTAATATACTTGTAGAACCCCTTCTTGTTATCTTTTACATCCCTCGCTAGCCGCAACTCCATTTGTCCTTTGGCCTTTCTGATTTTATCCCTGCAGTCCCTAGTAATATTTTTATATGCCTTTTTGGACATCTGACCAAGCTTCCACTTCCTATAAGCTTCCTTTTTATGTTTAAGCTCAGAGCAGAGCTCTCTGCTAAGCCATTCTGGCTGCCTCACATGTTTGTTCTTTCTCCTAATTGGAATGGCAACTTCCTGTGCCCTTTGCAGAGTTTTTTTAAAATATAGCCAACTCTCTTGGACTCCTTTCCCTTTCAGATTAGCTTCCCAAGGGATCCTGCCCATTAGTTCCCTGAGGGAATCAAAATCTGCTTTTTTGAAGTCCAGGGTTTTTGTTTTGCTTCTTTCCTTCCTTCCTTTAATGAGCAGACACTGCATTGCAGACACTGCAGGCCATACCACAGCCACTGGAATAGTTATTAAAAAATCTTCACGGTTCCACTCAGCAGACTTGCTGAATCAGCTCCTGACCACCATTGAAGATCTCCCTTTTGATAAAAAGAAATTTTTCTGAAAGATGAATGAAATCACGCATACATCCAAAGACCCACCTTATGTACTTCTGGTATCTACACTCCGGCCACCAGGAGAAGACCCTTCAGGTCCCAACCTTGTAATTCTACCTACCAATACCAGTATTGTTTTTGACCTAATGACAGGAACAAACACATGGCAGACAACACCCACAATGATGAAGGCAATGGAACAACCAACCCACTACATCGTAATCATCCCTGTCCAAACTGCAATTTTTAGGGTCTGGTCGAGGGCTTGCAAGAGCTTCCAGAGTCACAACAACCCATAAATTACCACCACAGATTACATCCTTTTTATGGTTAACCATCACTACAGACAGATGGGGCCTAGAGGTCATCGAGACTAGTTATACCATTCCCTTTACTTTAAAACCCACATTCCAACATGGTTCCTGTTCCTTTTCAGAGAGACAACTCATGAATATTTCCTTCATCAGGAGGCTCAACACCTGATACACATTGGAGCAATAGAACATGTCCCCGATCAACACAAGGGAAAAGGGCTTTATTGCCCATGCTTTCTGACACAAAAGAACACAGGAGGAAGGAGGCCAATCTTGGACCTGAAAAGAGTATTATAATTACAGAACAGTGACATTACCAACCAACATAAAACAAACAAACAAATGAAAAAAACCCCATTACTACAGTGGTCAGCACCACAAAATCTCATGTCCAGATTACCATTCCTTCAGGGAACACTCAACATCATGATGTCCACAGGCTCATCCCTTACGCAGGGGGGGCTGCTCATCTCCACAGGCTCACTGCTCAAGGGAAACGAACCCTACGGGAACCATCCGTACAGGTACACATTCTAGAACTGCATGCAATCCACAGTGCCTTCTCCCACTTCCAACATCACATAATCCACAAACATGTTAAAATCATGACAGACAACACAGTCTGCATCTTTTTGCATCAACAGGTAGAGTGGTGCCAGGTCCAATTCCCTCTGCAAAGAGGCTATGAGCTTATGGAATTAGTGCATAAGATAAGACGACATGATTTCCATATCATACCTTCCTGGCATTCACACTAGGCAACTTTCTCAGCAGATCCTTCATGCAGGACCACAAATGGGAGCTACATCCTGCACTCTTTAAGGAACATTTTTGTCCAATGGGGATACCCAGTGGTAAGTTTCTTTTACAACTCCTCACAACCACAAATGCCTGCTCTTTTGCTTTCAGGTGGGCATTGGGAACAAATCCCTTGAGGATGCATTCCTTCGCTCCTGGAGTCCGAAACTGTTATACAGCTTCCCACCCATACTGCTAATCTGCAAAACACTACTGGAAGATACACTACAATGTTGCAAGACTAATCATGATAGCTCCATTGTGGCCTAAACAGCCATGGTTCACACAGCTCATGCAAATATCTGTCAGAACCCCAATCACCCCTGTGCTACTACACAACTTCCTATCACAGGACAGGGGCCGAATCCTTCATCCCACCCCAAGACGCTGCACCTGATGGCCTGGTTCCTTCTTGGTTCCAACAGGGTGAACTACAATGCTCCGAACCAGTAAAGTACATTCTGTTAAATAGCAGGAAACCAACAACAACATGAATTTATATGCAAAAAATGGTCCACGTTTTCCAGTCGGTGCACTAACAGAACACCCTGGTATTTACACCCATTGCCAGCATACTGGAATGTCTTCTTCACTGAAAGGAATCAGGACTCCACATCAGTTCTTTAAAGGTACACTTAGTGTCCATCTCCACTTTCTATACTGGCTCAGGAAACACTTCAATATTCGCTCATTGATTCATAAAATGTTTTCTGTCAGGCATTTAAAACTTGTATCATGAGGTCTGTCTTCCCACTCCCACCTGGGATCTGAACCTCATTCTACAATCACAAAACTGCCCTTTGAACCATTAGCTACCAGTTCTTTGCTATTGATGTGCATGAAGGGTACACCTTCTTTTAATCACAATCATATCAACAAGGTGTGTAAGTGAAATTGAAGCACTGATTATTAATCCACCATATACAATTTTTCATAAGGCCAAGATCATTCTAAGACTACATCTCAAATTAATTCCAAAGATTTCTTCATTTCATGTTAACCAGTCTCTACACTTATCTGTTTTCTTTCCAAAACCAGCTGGTAGGGCCCATGATGCTCTTCTTTACAAATATCTGATGTGCACTGGCTTTTTATATAGAACAAAACCTTTTAGATTAACAGACTATTTATTTTCAGTGGCTGATAGATGCAAGGGTAATGCTATCTCATCCCAAAGATTATCTAAGTTAATATAGGGATGCATCTATGAAAACTACAAGATGGTAGAACTACTCCACAAGAGTGCATTCAGACTCATTCTACAAGGTCTGTAGCAACTACCAGTGTGTTCCATAATAACGTACATACCCTCAAAATGTGCAGGACAGCAACATGGGCATTGTCCCATATCTTCATTAAATACTATGCTCTGGACCAAACATCACAATCAGATGCAGCAGTCAATGAGTACTATCAGTGCTTCACAATACCAACTTTGAAATCCCTTTTAGCAGCTAAGGGCACTTTTTGCTAGTCACCTACTGTGAAGCGCCCATAGGGATACTAACTGAAGGAGAAAGGAAGGTTACTCATCTGGTGCAGTACTTCTAACATCTCTACTTTGAGTCTCAGCTAGGGGCTTCTGAGTAGAGAAGAAACTAAGGCGGTTGGAGCTGTGCATGGTCCAGAAAGGCACCAAAAGCTGCTGCAAGACTATTGCATCAAACACGCAGCTCTGATGAACACTGCTAGAAAGATCTCCAAGATGTGACATGCCAACTACCTAGTGTGGAGCATCCACAGGAGGAGACATCTTGAAGAACTCCAGTTCCTGCACACAGTGAATAACCTTCCTTTCACAGAGCTTCAGCAATATTGCTGGAGTCCAGAATAGCAAAATGAAATAAATTGATGTAATGGATTTATTACATTATGCCAAAATGAGCAATAGGCAAAAGATAACTAAGAATAGACTGCAGAAAAATGAACATAAGAATGAGCCCTCTGAACCTGTATTTGCAACAGTCACTACAGAGCAAAGGAGGTGGAAGTCCAAGAATACAATTACCTTGTTAACAATATTCCCCTGACATATCTTATTAAGAAATTCTCTTAGGTGAGATCTCTGATTATTCGGTGGCTTACTATTCATAAAACACTCAAGTTTTTACTGTGTGTGGTTGCCAGAACACACACACATTCTGTATGTGTGATGGGGATATACTGAAAAATGAGCTCTAACAATATAATTTGTTTGCAGTCTGTAAAATAGTTAAAACTTTTTTCAGACTATTTTTGTAAACTGACTTCAAAAAGCTTAATCTGGGAGGCCATAACTTAATTTAATGGCTGCTGAATAGTCAAAGGATATCTATATCAGCTTATTTAAAAAAATTTTTTTTTGAAATGTCCAGCCTTTGTAACATGTTAGAAGAAAACTATGATTCAAGTTCTTCCCAAAAAGTCTTTCTCCAATCAGTCTTAATGTTTATATTCTCTTTCAGGCAGAGGTTTTATTAAAATGGAGATTCCTGGAGGAACAGATGTGTTTAATGTCTCAAATACAAATGTTTCCATGACAGGATATAAGGCTAGATTGATCCTCCTGGTGCAACTACACTGAAATTATGGGATAAACATCAAGGATTAATCTAGCCCATTTAATTTAACTTGACTTTAACTTTAAAGTGGGGGTGCAGGGGTTAATAGAAATTGCCATGGAAAATTAAAACCTACTGCCCTTGTGTTCATGACTGATAAGCAGTGATGGAAAATAGAGTAAGCTGTATATTGCGACAGTTTTCTTATCACAGCTTATTACATTTTCATTTCCATTTCCTGATCCTACTGGGAAAGAGTGTTTCCCTTCCAAACAAATGCAGTGAAATCCATTCGTTTGTGGTGTATATTTTGGTAATGTAACTGCAATGCTTATTAAGCTTCAAGCAGAATTAAGTGCTGAGAGTCGTGAACAAATTTATATTTAAATTTAGGACAGTCTCATAGAAATGTAGGGCTAGAAGAGCCTTCTCCAACCAGTGCCCCCTCCCCCCTCCACTGGTAGGCCTCTTCCCTGCCAGCAGGTCAGTTGGGGGTTGGGGGCCAGGACCAGAAATGGGCTGCAGGCTGGCTGGTATGCCCCTGGGGCTAGCGGGGCCAACTGGTGCATGGGGTGGCTTCCAGTGTGGCCTGAAGGTTGTGGCAGAAGCTGTGCAGTGTACTGCACAAGTCATTCAGCCCTGCCACCCCTGGGGGCTGACCATCCAGGCCACAGCTGGCTCATTCCAGCCCTGGGGGCGGACTGGCCAGCCCATGGGTGGGATGGGAGCTTAGAGACTGGGCCTTAACATTTTATATGTTCCACCTTCCTTTGAGGCAGGAGGGTTGATTATATTTACATGCTCTGTTAATAGTGGCTTGATAGTCTTAACAGATTAATCAGCTAAATGTGGCTTGGTACCTGCATCAAGACTTTGGCTCAGAGAGCTGTGGAAGGGTTGCTAGTGACACTCATTCCCTTTAGTGCAGATGGGATCATGGCAAGTGGAGTGATCTCTTTTTGCTATTGATGGTCTGTTGTGGTGAGCATCTATGTGCACGTTCTGTAATCCCTTTTTGGATACATGCTTTTCCTGTGGATGGCTCTGTGTGCCCTTTTCCTCTGAGAAACTGCCTTCCGTGTATGCTTCCTGTTCTCCCCAGAATCGAGTTTGAACTCACTTTCTATAACTTACACATTTTAATCCATTTTTTTCTGGCATGCAATTGACCACCTTGGATTGATGAGTGGTACAAATGCTGGAGCAACCAACGAGGGGCCTTGCGCCTCTCGATCTGCTGCTCACAAATAGAGAAGAATTTATCAGGGAAGTAGAGGTCAATGGCAGCCTGGGTAGCAGTGACCATGAAATGATTGAGTTCAAGTTGATGATTAAAGGAAAGAAGCAAAACACAGACCCTGGACTTCAGAAAAGCAGATTTTGTCTCCCTCAGGGAACTGATGGGCAGGATCCCTTGGGAGGCTGATCTGAAGGGGAAAGGTGTCCAAGAGAGTTGGGTGCATTTTAAAGAAACTCTGCTAAGGGCACAGGAAGATACAATTCCGATAAGGAGAAAGCACAGCAAATGTGGAAGGCGCCCACTGTGGCTTAACAGAGAGCTCTGCACTGAGCTGAAGCATAAAAAGGACGCTTACAGGAAGTGGAAGCTAGGACAGATGACTAAGGAGGCATATAAAGACATTGCTCGGGACTGCAGGGATAAAATCAGAAAGGCCAAAGGACAAATGGAGTTGCGACTAGCAAGGGATGTGAAGGATAACAGGAAGGGGTTCTACAAGTATATCAATAACAAGAAGAGGATCAGGGATGGTGTAGGTCCCTTACTGAATGGGGCAGGCATCCTCGTGACAGAGGATGAGGAAAAAGCTGAAGT
>ML682006.1:31251299-31320651 GCA_007922195.1 Podocnemis expansa
TGGGAGTGGTCCTGCTTTTTTTGGCAGGGGGTTGGACTAGATGACCTTGTGGGGTCCCTTCCAACCCTATGATTCTATGAGTGCTAGCAAACATAAGAGTCTGTTACTCTGCTCTAAACCATGCCAAAACCTAATGCTTCTTCCCTAATCCTTTTCATGCGTTCTTAAGAAATCAGCTGTTTCTCAATGTTGGGCATCCTATAACAAGTGCTTGCATCGCTTCCAGAAAAGGTGTTTATTCCTGTTTTCATACATTAAAGAAAGTCTATATCCTGTTCTTGAACCTTGAAGGCAGAACTGATACCTTTGGAGGATTGGTACTGGAATGTTTCCTGGGGTACTCAGGGCTGCAAGGCACCATGGTACCATGTGCTCTTTTTGCAAGGACAAAAGTCTGCCTACTGTGGGTCAGCTCTGCTGGCCACGAGCAACAAAAGCTCTCCTCTGTAGGTCCATGCAATACCCACTGTTTCTCTGTAGGTTAGCAATATAAGCATTCCAATCCCTGTGCCACTCAAGGGTTGGAGTGTCCAACACAATCCACTAAACACTCACAATGTTAACAAATCTTCTGCTTCCAAAGAAATGGTTCATCCCCCCCATACCAGTTCCTCTTCGGGTCACCACTGCTTAACACACAGCACCTAGATATGCTTGTAGTGAAATCATGTTTGTTTATTTAACAAAAGCACGGGGACTTAACTAGGAACAGGAAGTAGTACTGGAAGACAATGATTTCATATAAAATAAGCTTCCTAAAATGTGTTTTAGAACCTAGGCTTAATTAAGTAACTACTTTCCCTTCTCATGGAGTAATGCTCACCCAAAGTCCTGTTGTATTAATTTAGATGGGATAAGAGTCAAAGGTGACTGATGTTGCTGCATGTGAGTCCAGCTCGTTTTTATCCCAAATGGTGGTTGGAATTCAGCTGGTACAGATGGCAGTGTCATATGACTCCTTCTGTTTGTCCTAGTCTCTTCAAGACATCAAGAGGATTAGGATGAAGAATATCTGGCATCTGAGGAGGTGGTAGGGTTGGCAGCCCAGGGTGGCGAAGCTTGCTCCAGTAACTGTTTTTTTTTGTTTTTTTTTTATTCAAAATCTCCTTGAGGATCCACAATGGGAGGAATAGCCATTACTCTCATTATTTTATCCATCAGTCATGTTTACTGTATATACTCATGGACAAGCTGATCTGTACATAAGCTGACCCCTGGTTTGGAGGCCCCAAAACAGGAAAAAATGGGTGACCTGTGTATAAGTTGAGATCCCAGCATAGCCTCAGGCCCCTAATGCTTCCACGCTGTGCTGCCATCTTCCTCAAGCCCTGACACCACCCTCCCTAACACCCAGGCCTTGCCTCTGCTTTCCTGGGGTCACAGACACCCCCACCCCAAGTCCTGGGCCCTGACTCCACTTCTCCAGACTCCCTGATGCCCCCCACCAACCCTGGGTGCTGCCGTCCCTTTCCCTGGGATCCCTGGCACCCCCCACCAACCCCAGGGCGCTGCTGCTGCTTTGCCCCAGGCCCCTTCCCTAACCCCTGGGCCCTGGCATTGGCTCTCCCAGGCCAACTGCCACCCAGGGCCCCCTTACCTGTCTGCTCTGGCAGTTATGACAGAGGCTGGGGCTCCCTCTGCTTAGTTTAACCCTGGCCTGTGCTGGCTCCACAGCAAGGCTGCTGTGGCCACACACTGGGACTCCTCCCCTGAGCATGGTCAGGGCTGGAGATTTAAAAGCTCCTGGGCTGGGGCTGCTCTCTGGTGGGCTGAGCCACATATAAGCCAAGTGCCTTTTTTAAAAAGGCAATTTCAAAGCGCAAAAATCTCAGTTTATGTGTGAGCATATATGGTAGTTTCTGGTACATAAGTTTTAGTTTACTGTTATTTTAGTTCTTCACTTTTCTTGTTTACCAGGCCACAATTTTAACACAGTCATCAAATGACGACAGGAGGCCTTTCTGTTTGGACTAAGTCAGTCGGTCTCTCTTTAGTACTTTCCCCATAAATATTGTTATAGATTACTGTGATACTTGATGAACTTTTGCATGCTTTTTCAGTTGAACTCACAATTAAGGTATATTTTAAGGCCCAATTATGATGAGTCCCTGTCAGTGACAGATTGAGCATTCCTCTAGCAGGAGCCAAAAATTATCTTGTCCAGTATGTATGGGAGCATAGCCAATGTTGCATGCAGGTAGGTTGGGGATGTATAAGGGGGAGATCAAAAATCAAGAGAGTGACCTAAAATACTACAATCTCATCTTTTTAAAAATGCCATGATTTTGTCAGCCTCAGGATTTTGGTGGTCCAACTCATGATTTTTGATCTCTTGAGGTTGGCAATACTGTTCCTTTATAAGACAGGCAAGCTGCCAGCTTGTGTTCTTCGTGAAGGATCCTGTGCATCTCTTGGGTCCTGTAGATGTACCAGTATGATCTTTTTGTCTTCAGTCATAAACAGGACACCTCCCCGCTGGTAGTTGCTTCTGTAGATTTTCCTGGGTAGATTTCACATTCTTTTGACTGGTTTCTGGCTCAGTATACAAATTGGGATTCTTTGAGACATGGGGTGTTGCTGGTGCTGGGCACAGGGGCCACAAGTTCCATGTCCACAGAGCTAGTCCCCTGAGCTCTCCCCATCCAGGAGTCCATCTGGGTCCCTGGCCTGGGTTTGTGCCCGATAGAAGGAGCTCAGGGCAGTCTTGGGGCTGGGACACTGGTGGCAGTAGGATTCTTCCAGCCCTCACCACAGCTGGGGACCAAGGGCTAGACTGCCACAGGGGACAAGATCCAACCTTTACCCCACTAGGGGACCCAAAGGCAGGATCCAACCTCAGCTGAGGATCCAGGCCTGGGACAACACTGGTGGCAGGATATTTCCAGCTGTGTCCTTGCCCAGGGACTGGTCCAGTGCCAGAAGCAGGATCTGGCCCCGACCCTGGCTGGTGACCCAGGGCCAGATTGGGGGCAAGAGCAGGTTTGATGTGGCAGGAGGCGGGGCCAGCAGCTGAGCCCAGGCCCCAAATGTTTTTTTTCTGGGGCAGCAGTGCCCCTGGAGAGAGACGGTAGGCAGTACTTGCATGGCTCAACAGAGAGAGAAGCACCTGTTAGCTCCTGCCTGCAAGGAATGTTGTGACCTTGAGAAACTCTCAAGACCAGCTGGCAGGGGATTTGCTCTTCTATAACAACTCCTGACAGGCATGGCTGTCCTTAGGGGTGGGCGGGGCCTAGGGCAAATCACCCTGTGTGGGTCCCCACTGCTAAAATGCTGCTCACCCTGCCACAGGCCCCCAGGACAGCCCTGCTGACAGGACATGGCTTTCATGGCATTTATCAATAAATGAAGTGATGTGAGTCTAAATGAAACTAAGATCACAATGATCGCTAATATTGCTGTGAAATATATGTACAGATACTTTATATAAAATTGTTTATGTATGTTCCTAGAAGTCTGAATTAAGGCAGGATGGAAAAACAGTTCATATGTAAAATTAAACCAATATAGTGGAAACTCCATTTGCATACAAAATCAACAGGGGAATATGAAGCCAACAGGAGACTTATTCACCAGAGTGAATCGCAGGGGTTTGTCCTGTGTCTACGTGGGATTATAAAGAGAGGGCAAAAAGACATCCCTGTATGCTGCACCTGACATAGTAAGTGGACAGTGAATTTACATTCATGAAAACAGGATCTCTGCCAGGGCTTGACTGAAAATGGTTTGGGGGTGAGACGAAACTCAATTTTCATCACCAAAAGGAAGAAATATTTCATTATCTGGATGACTGGCTGAGTGCACTCTGCCCGCGTTATGACTTATAACATCAAAATATTCTTCTCTTTGTTCAGCCCTCTTAGTGAGAGCAATAGTGAATGCAGGAAAGCTGACTCAGTTCTACTGTTATACTTGTTTCTCTGAAGACCCTTCTGTATGCAACACCTGAACACAGCATTTTGTGTGTTTTACCTACATCCACATTATAATGTTTGTGGGCTTCATGGGAGTTGCCTGCAGTGCTGGATTAATTCCATTTAAAACCAGACCTACATTTATATGATTCTGTAAGAGTACAGCACAGATCTAAGAGATCCTAAATGAAGTCCAAAATAGACAGAATCTCAGGAAGATGTGTGTAAGGGCCTTCAATTCAGCATAATAGCACAGCAGGTATCAGCCCTAAGTAAAACAGACAAGGAGTCCTGTGGCACTAGAAGACTAACAAATTTATTGCATGAGCTTTCATTGGAGAAAATCCCACTTCATCAGATGCTTTGAAGCCCTAAGTAGTATTTCTCAGGATACTTCGGGCTTCTTTGCAGAACCTTTAGGTGTGCAGATTTCTCAGTGCAATGAGATTGTCTGAATCAGGCCAACCTGCTGATCTTTGCTGAATGGGATGTTCAGCTGATGTCGAAAATCCTAATGGCCAATCCTCCTGAGCTTTTGATTTTTGTTCTGCCTGTGGCCACAGCTCCCACTTGAACAGCAGTGGCGCATCATAGATGTCAGAAGGGCACTGTAGAGACTTGCATCAAGTGTGCAGAATCCATGGTGAGATTGGGCTGCCTGTTCATTTCCTTTCATCTAGAAGTGTCAAGGCTTAGAATGTCCAAGCTATCCGTTACTATAAGAATCATATTCTCTCTCTCCCCCTCCCAGAGGAATACGCCGTTGACAGATAACCTCTGTCAGCCAGTATAAAGTGTACTTTCTAACTCTGCAGAAACCTCCTTTGGCAGAATTGCTTCTTTAAGAACTTAAAAAAGGGACATCTTTTCTGTCCTTCCCTACTCTTGCTCACTGCATCTCATATGTATATGAGCTATGGAAGATGCTGAGTGGCAGAATGGAAAATTTTCTACCTGATCATTTCCTTTCTGCTAGCAGAATCTCCTACAGTTCTGCCCATCCCAGATGACTTAACAGCCAAGGGTCAGCATTTTATATGGACAATTGTTGCCTAGACTTTGGCCTACTGTAATTAGTTGGCACTTAAATGATTGTTTAATCATTTTCTAAGAGTGCTTCACAGCTTTGGGATGAATCATATGGCAGCAGGAAGGAGGAGCTTGACTACAGGCAGTGCTGTAGCTTTGAATCACCTCTGGAAACTGCAGACAAGAGAGGAATACCCCATACTTCTCAGAACTGCAAGAGACAATGGTAACAGAAGAAAAATCTTGTATGATGATTTCTTGTACTTTCCCTACAGAGGGTGTTTAGTGAGGCCTGGTTTACTTGTTAGCCCAGTGTATAAAATTTCACACACTGCAACGTAGTTACATTGACCTAAACCCTACTGTAGATAAAAGTAGATGACAGAAGAATTCTGCTGAACCTAGCTACTGCCTCTCAAGGGGATGAGTTTACTATGGTGATAGAAAAAGCCTTCCACTGTTGTAGTAAGTGAATGCTACAGAGCCACAGTGGGCATCAGTGGGCACAGTCCTGCAGCTGTGATGCTGTAGCAATTGTAGTGTATAGGTAGCTTAAGATAATTCGCATGCATCTTGGTTGTGCCATCTCTTGGCGATCTCCTACTCTTGTTGCTTTCCATTTTTTCTTCTAACAACAACCAGCAACATGAGAATAGGTGCAGGAACCCTCTGAACTCCATATTGGGGGTGGAAAACACAAATGCAAACACTTAGTGTCATGCTGATAGGCCAAGGTGTAGGAAGGTAACTTCAGATTTTGAAGAGAGCAGCGGAAGATTCACATAGTTATAATGTAGTGATGTTGGCACACAATGCACTTCTAATCTTAAGTAGCCCTGTGCAAGTCTTTCTTCAGCAAGAGTTAGTTTGTTTCTTTGTTGTAAAGTTGCTTCTTCCAACCTCATTCATTGTTGGTCTTGTGCTCTACTTCTGTCAACACTGGTTCTGTGAATGTTTTCTCAAAGCTTACCATCTTCTGCATGAAGGGCGTGACTCCACAATTGCAGTTGTCTTGTTCTCAACTGACATATGACTGCAACTTGTTGGGACTGTCTCAGCATCTCCTTGTTTGTGACTAAATCAAACCAAGAGCAATTAAGAATAGACAGCTTTTGACACTGAAAACTATTTAGTTTTTTCCTCAACTGTTTTTAATGGCTATGTTTCTGCTCCACGCCGTGACTACTACTTTAAACATTTATATCTTAAGGCAGTGGACAGTCTGTTTGATAGATAATGGAGGCTTTTGAAGACTCTAAAATCACACTGATGTAAGATGTGACTTCTTTGAATGCAAAGATGGCTGCCGTCAACCAACCAGCCAGATAGATAAAACTATTCACCAATATAATATCATTACTGGTTTCATACAGTATTGGCAGGTCATTTCTTTTCAATTTATAAAAGACCTGTATTGGTCTGTTTTGTCTCTACTCATCTTAAATCCCATAGATTCTGCAAATGGTTTACAAATTGAAGCTTCAAAGAGAAACTGCAGAATTGGAATTCATGTGCAGATTTTGCACTGTTGCCTTAGGATTAAATAGGAATCTTGGGGGTTTTTTGTTACTACAGCTGTTGATTTAACCACACTTCCTCCTATATACTGTTTTCCACTGTTTAAATCTAAACAGCTACCTTGATTTGCTGTAGCAGTCCCACCTGCTCCTATGACTTGTCGTTCCCTTCATTTATTTTCCTCCCATTCTGTAAATTCCCCATCTTCAAGCATCTGAAATGGGATTTTCTCCCAGGAGAGCTCATGCAGTAAATAAATTTGTTAATGTTTTAAGTGTCACAGGACTCCTTGTTTGTTTTTGCTGAACTAGACTAACATTGCTACCCCTCTGGAATAGATCCTGCAGTTTTTCACAGCTTTTTCCGGCATTAGCTGTAGTTAGTAAGTAGCCTTTCCAAGTAAGGCAATACCATCTGCATCCCTGAGGTTTTCCAAAGAGGAATCTTTAAATTTCACAATAGATACCATCATAGGTCCTAATCAAGCCTGCTACTCCATCAAAGGCTCATTTACCTGCTCATCTACTAATATGATCTATGCTATCATGTGCCAGAAATGCCCCAACACCTTATACTTTGGACAAACAGGATGATCCCTGCGCAAAAGAATAAATGAACATAGAGCTGATATCAGAAATCACAAACAAAAAAACCAGTTGCTGAGCACTTCCACCTTTCTAAACACTCGATAAATGATTAGTTAACGACCATCGTCAGAGATGTGACTGGGACATCAAGACTTCAGAGAAACAGCTGAACTTGAATTAATATGCAAACTAAATTCTGTGAAAGCAGAATTGAATTGAGACTATGGGTTCTTTCCCCATTACAAAAGGTAATTTGACTTCAGGCTTCCCATGGTTTGAACCTAACAACTGCTCTGATTTGCTGTTACTGTATGACCTGATCCTATGTTTTACACCCCCTTGCATTGATTTTCATTTCTCCCACGAAAGCTTATGCGGAAAATAAATCTGTTAGTCTTTGAGTGCCACACAACTCCATGGTTTGTTGTTTTTTTTTTGGTTTTTTTTTTGCTGGACTAGACTAACATGGCTATCCCTTTTGGAAATTTAAATTTTACACCTCATACGTTGACCTGAATCAGCTTTGTAATTGGAACATAAATTTATGTGGGATTGGGGACCCATCTCTGTCATATTCCTGTTTATTCTAAGAACCAGACTGCCATACAGCCATTGATCAGCTCACAGCTAAATGTACCAGGGTATAGCTGTCCTTCTAACAGAGTCCCTTGGAGCTCCACTGTAGATGTATGTGCATCCATGAATTTCAACAGTAGTATCTGTGAATGGTCTGCTAATCACTCCATTACCCTGAGCAGTTGAGAAAGAACTGAGAGTGGTTTTGCCTGTGCATCACTAACTGACCTTCTGATTGTAAGATCTTTGGTATCAGTATCCATTCGGCTTGCAGGGTGCTTTCAATACCTAAAGAGTAATTAGAGCTGTGTAGGCAAACCACCATCTTTTCCTTCTTGCTACCCTGGCTCTAGTGACAGAGTAATTAGCAGACCATTCACAGGTGCTACTTTTGAGATTCAGTCTAAGCTCTTTTCTTAATCTCATTGTTTCTTTTGGTCTTTTCCTCCCCTGCTAAAAAAAAAAAGGTTTTGCATTAACCCTTTGTTCCGCTTTACAGAGGATTGCCCCCAAAGAGGCACACCCAGTTCGCATAGGTTTAAGAGGTGTCTATTATGCACTGAAGCTGTTCTGGCAATGGATGGTCATTCCCATTGTCTTGGCAAGGGCCTCATTACACATAAGTGTAACTTTTGTCAGCAGCTGAAGACCAGAGCCCCAAAAATACAGTAACTGAAACAGAAATCGGTCCTTATGGGGGGAGCTCTTCAGACTGGGTCTGCCTGTGGCCTAAATCTCCCAGGCAGTATGAGTAATCTCCACAGCCTTCCACTCCCAAGGATGCTGAGCCAAGCGAAAGACTCTGATTCCCCATGTAAAACCTCTAAAAAGAAAACTTTGAGCCCTTATAGTGAGCTCCAACCAGTCAGAGAAAATTTCTGCCACATTGTCTCCTCAGTACCTGGCACTGAAGCCCCCTAAGCAGGATACATGAACATTGCATAGGTTCTCTGAAACAGACATAGTTGATAGGCCTAAGGACCCTGTAGGTACCGGCAATAAAGGAGCAGTACTGCTGGCCGAGGGCAGGAGCGTTGACTGTACCACCTCTGGGAGGATGACACCAATGTGGACATTTCCAGTATTAATGACTGTAAGACAACCATCTTTGGAGCTCTCAGTGCAACCAAGTTCTCTGGTCCTTTCAGCACCATCAGCTCATCGCTGGCAGCTGCTGATGGTACCATTTACTGTAGCACTGCAGGAATTCAGATTCTTGAAGGACCTTTCTATATCTGAGACACCAGTTACTGGAGTGCTGTTACCAAGCATATTTCAAGCCACAGATGCACCACCAGGACTGAGCCAGGGACCTCCAGTTTCCACATTGGCTCAACCATTTTCCAGTACTGATTCGGACAGTGACTAGGGGGACGTTCTCTCTTGACTCTCGCACTATTCTCCCTCCGTGCAGCCATTCCCAGTTATACCTTCAGTCTGGGCCTCAACCGTTCTAGTATGACCAACCAGGAGCTTAACCACCCATATCTCTTTCATGGCTCTAGTGACCTACTGGGATTTGTGGGTGGCCTCTGTCTTTGTGCCTCCCAAGGATCATACAATGGGAGACTGTGAGGCATTCTCCCACAGCATCTCTATAGGACCAGAGAACCCCCTGAGGAGATCCTGGACGAGCAGAGGTTTGGCATAACCATTTGGTAACATCTTTTCTCATCTCTCCAAAAGAAGTAGTAATGCCACCTCTGTCTGTGGAAGATGAGTTTAAGTCCTTCTGAGACCTTACCTTACAAATACCTGCCACCATCTTTGTATCTCTAAAGAAGATAACAGACACTCACCATAAGCTGATGGATATTTGGCATACGTCCATCTCCTCAAGGACAGCACTCCCTATCAGTGAGGTGCTTTTAGATCTAGTTGTCCTCATACAGCAAATGCAAACATTAGTCACACCAAAATTTAAAAGGGTCAGTTAAAAGTATTATGTACCATGCAAAGGACATGAAATTATTTTTCTCCCATCCTCTACCTAATTTCATCATGCCTGACACACTGAATGCCGATGGCCACCAAGATCATTCCAAATCCATACACATTGATTTATTTGAAAGTTTACTCTTCTGCTACTTTGCAATTCAGAATTGTAAACTACCAGGCCGAAAAAGTGAAGTATGACTATGTGAACTACGTCAAATTTAACAGCTTCCCTGATCATCTGCAGAAGTCACAGTGGGAACAATTCCGAGCCATTACCAATGAGGAGTGGTTAATGGCCAGACAGCTCTTGATTGACTGATACAGTGGTCTGTTCCATCTCAGCAGTTGGAATGTGGCAGGCTTTTTGGCTTCATCTTTTGAGTTTCCTGAAGGAGGTCTAGACAACTGTAATAAACTACCTTTCAAAGGCTCTAAGTTGTTTGCTGAAAAAACTGATGAATCACTTCATGCGCTTAAGGTTTCCAGAGCCAAACTGTCTACTGGCAGGTCTGTATGCCTTGGCAAATGTGAAATTTAATCAATTTTTTTGCAAAGATTTTCCACCACAATTCTGTTATAAACTACAGAGAAAAGGATACAAATTTCAGAGGCACAGCTCCTCGATAATATGTCAGTAGAGAACCCAGAAAGGAAGCTATGGCACAGTCCACAGACCCTTTCATCTCCCCGGTCAGTTTAGACAACTCTGTGTGAGACGCTCCTTCTCAGTGCGCAGGACAAGCAGATGACAGAGCTGTCTTCTCTGATCAGAGACGTGATGGGAAGCGAAGCCAGGTAGTCTTCCAAATCCCCTTCATCTTTAAGGTAAAAAGTTTCTTGGTCCTGTCTCAGGTGTTCAGGGGTTCTAATTTGGTGAATAGTTCTGCTAAGAGAGCCAAAAAAGAGTCCAGCAGTAACTCCCATAGATATATTGGATCTGCAGTGCTAGAAATACACATGGAAAGTAAGCAGATAGTTGTCACCATTTATACATCATAATATTTCTGATGATAACCATTCTGTGAGAGCTGTACTCACATGGATTAAGGTCCGTGTACCTGTGCTGTGCAGTGCATACTCATCCTGGAGTGCACTGTGTGATGCTGTATCATGCTTACCAGTGACTTCCTGCTGTCTGGCTTCCTGTCCTCTTGTCCACTTCTGCTCTCTCCTCCTGGCCTGGGCCACTCACTCCACACTTTTGCTGTGTGTATAAATTCATTGAAGGCAATGATGTGGAATTAGTAACTGAGGAAAGAGCAGATCTTTACTGCCATTCATGTTCTTACCCTGCCCTCACTACTCTAGTGACTGAGCCCCTTCTGGTAATGTATTAATCGATGTTGCTAACGTCTGTTAGTTATGGGTTTTTCCTCTATTCTTGCCAGTGAGAAAACTTCTAACTTTATTTCTTTCATGACTTCTCTGCTATATGCATGTTCACTGAAAGGAGGTTGAACAAACGTGGAACTGAAAGTAGTGACATTTGAGGCAGTTCTTGTTTGCAGTGAAAGTTTGTTTCACATCTGGGACAAGACCCTGAGAAAAGCTCTGTCTCTGGCATAAATAAGTTTTACTATCAGGATGGACAGTTTCATCATGCCTGAGAAATGGAGTTATTGACTGTGGCCTTTATCCTGGAACTTGTGGTGATCTTATAGGTGTACTGAGCTCAAACCACTAAACTTGAGAAGGGGACAGCTCATGAGGGGGATCTCTGTGGGGAGCCTTTGTAGAGAACAGAGGAAAGCTCTCATCCCTGAGCTGTTTTCAACCATGCACTGGCCCAGCTTGATGACTAGAATTTTATATTATGCTGTGAAGGAGGAATAGAGGTGTGTATTATCTGTTACTGGTGCCCAGGCTTTAGTTTTGGGTCCATAACCTGTATTTTGTCTGTTGTGTGCAGCCTTTTACTTTCATTTAGCATGGTTGCTACTTGAGTAAGATACAATAGCAATTGAAATTCCTGTCTGTGTTCCAGGGAAGGTATCAGTCAGGACACGCTGCAGCTATCTCCCTCTGTCACCGAGCAGTTCATTGAGTTGTTGTGTCACTATAATCCTGACCAGGTTTTAGAGACGCTGCAGGTTCTAGAGTTCTACAGACTGGAAGAGACCATTCAGGTAAGGCAAGTACATTGGGAGTGCTCACTCATGTTAGGTCAGGTTTTAGTAAAGACGTTTAAACTCTGTGAAATGCACTTCCTAGCAAACCACTTTTTACGATGGTCTAGGCCAGCAGTTCCCAACCTGTCCTCTGCTGTGGCACCCCTTGATACCCTTAATTGTTTTGAGGCAAACCACTATAGTCTCCACATGAATTCATGAATATTTGTGAGTAATCCAGAACACTTTGAGTAGTTTTTCAAAAAATTTCGTGGCACACCTGCTCAGGCCTGACGGCACAAATGTGCACCAGAACACACTGTTCAGAAACACTGGTCCAGGTGTTCTGTGGAATATTGGTGCTCCTCAGACGTGATGCAGGTGTTCCATGACTCACCCCAACCCCTCCCTGTTGAAGGGAGGGGAAAGGAGCAGTTTAATGCCCCAGCCACAGCAGAGCTTCCAGGCAACATGGTGATGAATGCAGACACACACCTGGAAGCTTTACTGCAACTGAGGCATATTATACCTCCCACCACTGTTACTAGCTTTCCTGAGAGTGTTTGTTTTCATCAGGTGTTCTGCATAACAGCTTTAGGTGTTTCCCAGCCCATTAAAGGTTGAGAAACACTGGTCTAGGCAGTCAGCATAGAACAGGACAAATGGAGCTGTACTCTGAACTAGGCTCCAGTCTAAGTCACTATTAAACTAGCCCAGTTCTTAATGATCCTTCTCCGTCAGTTAGGAATTAAAGACCTGGGAAACATTTTAAAATCTGATTCCAACATGATTTAATCCTATTCATAGTGCTGACTCTGCATTGTGAGAGAACAGTTTAGCTGCTGATTGTATTTAAAGCTTAATTGACTGTGTTCCAAAATTAAATTTTCAGATTTGTAAGATGAGCATCTAAATCTTCAGAATGGAATTTTAACCTCTATCATTTGGTTAGATCCTGCATGAAGAAGTTGTTTTAGGGAATGTCTTTAAATCCAGTACAATCAGGTTGTAATCTATTCTGTATGTAAACATACAAACATTCATATTCAAATGGCAGGGTGTGTGTTTTTTTTCTTCTTTTATATGTAACTACTATGGAAATAGAGCTTTTTTGTGGTTGATAAGGGTGTTTTGAAAGCAGAAGCGACTGGTACGTCGATAGGCAGCACTTCAGTGTTTTTCTGTTGGTACAGACTCATATTCTCCATCTATAGATTCATTATTATGGTTCATAATTTTTCCGTGTTTTCATTTTTGTTCTGTTTTGTTTAAGCGTAGAGTTGCATTTTTTTTAATGGTTATAGTGTATGTTTAAGAACAAAGACACTCCAGCATGCATGAAAAATATGTACACATGCCTAGGATTGGTAATGTGCTCATGTTCTTGCATACATGTACCCAGGAAATTTGAAGTTCATTCTGAGCAATCCAGTAATACCATTCCAGTTAAAGAAGCAGCAGACTATTTTATTTTATTTTTTTTTTTAACCCAGATTACTCAGAAACACCTGCTCCATGAAGCTTCATCTTACTTGCTGGAGAAAAAAGGAGATGTTCATGGTGCCTTTCAAGTAATGCTTGAGGTATAGTAAAACTGAGGTCTCGAATTCAAAAACTGGACACTTCTGCTAAAATGGTCAGCAGCAAATAGGTTGTATTGACACTAAAATGTCGTCATTAGTTTTCAGTGTTAATTTTTCAAGGTGAATGAGAACAATGAAGAATTTAGAAGGGCCCAAAGAATCAGAGATGGTGATACCACCCTGAAGCTGCCCAACATTAAACAGTTGTTTAGAACAAGTGGCTCTTAACCTTTTGTGGGTCACAACATGTTTGGCAGTGTATCACAACCCTATGGGACACGCCAGCCCACCCCCCCACCTCCAGCCAAATCTAGTCGTCAAGCCAGCTCTCTGCAACACACTTACTACTGTCTGGTGACAGTCATGTGTCCCAACACGCTGGTTGAGAGCCACTGGTTTAGAAGATTATATTCAGTATACAGAGACCTAGCCTGCTTTATACCATGGCAAACACATTATTAAGAATCCCTTTGAACCGTTTATTAAAGATACAGAGGAAAAATAGCTTAAGCGTTTGAAATGTAAAGCTAAGTAAGGCTTCATTTTAACAACATCCCTGCTTCCCTTTCCTTTCAAAGAGTTTCTTGAAGGAAAAACACCCTGGCTTCACAGTCTCCTAGATGGTAGCTGTCCTGTTTAGGGAAAAGATAAGATGTTCATAGAGTATAGGGCATTTCGTAGCTCCCTTTTTCTGGTGACAGGCTTCAAAACTTACTGCTTTTGCTGACTAAGCCTGACTTCTACTCAACAAAAGGAAAAAGGGACAGGTATAGGGAAAAGAAGAAATAGGGTTGAGAAGGAAAAAGATGGGAGAGGGAGTACCTCTGGCATTTCAGTTGAGTGACACTTAAGATTTAGCCCAGAAAAGGTTGAAGTGAAAGCGGTGGTGTAACCTGAGTCACTTTCTGTGGCTTGATCCTAGTTTGTCAGGACACCTCACAGAATTAGGATAAAGAAGGTCCAGGGTCCTAGGAGAGAGCAGGCAGCCATGATAATGAAGGCATTCCTGTCTGTTCTTATCTTTGTCAGCCTGTGGTCTCTTGAGGACTCCAGAAGTGACAGATGGCTGGAATAGTGCAGCTCCTTGTTACTTTGTCCACCAGTTGGGTCTTATTTTTGATGCACAAATTTGGGTTAGTTTATTTTGGTTCCAACACATCTCTTGCTTATAAGCATTACCTGAAAACAGTTCCTAAATCGTATCAGGAGATGTTTTTGTTTGGATTAATCTTACCTTTTTGTCTCCCTTCTGCCTCTTTACCCATCAACATTTATTGTTATAAGTTATTGTGATGTTTCATGAATTTTTCACTTACTTTTTACACTTGTACTCCCTATTAGGGTAAATTGGTAGGCCCAGTCATTGCAACAGCAGCTAGTTCTGTCAGAGCTATGTTCTGGCAGTCAGCAGACTCCGCAAGCATCTCTGCATTGGTTTACCTTTGATTTACATTTTGAGTGTTGTCTTTTTAACAGCTTTGGACTTAATTTTGATGGTCTTAGAGTTCAATTTGCAGGTTACTCCTACATATGTGAGGAAAGGTCTGTGCACTGTGGTGATCATGCTCAGGCAGCAAAGTGCCCTTTTGAAAAACCCAGGTGTTGAAACCCTGTGACTTTTAATGGTCTGAGGTATATTTTGGTTTTTTAGCAACTGCGAAGCAAATTACTGATGCTCACACATGAAAATGAAGGTGAGTTGTTCTTCATATTCTTTATTTAAATTGTTTTGCCTTCAGTTTCTCCATGAAATCTGCTTTCTCTGAAATGGATGTACTAGATGTTAAAATGGTAACTTAGTTGTCAAAACAATTCAAATGGACTTTCATTATCCAGCAGTGCTTGGATTTTTAACTCAAGAGCCTGAAACTGAAGGCTGTGCAATGGGTTGTCAGCGTTCAATGTGCTACTTTGTGATCACTTGTGATGATGATGACTTGCACTGTGGTGACCTGCCAGCAGTTTGCCTCATGATTCTAATTTCACAGTAGGAAGCTCTAAAAGCTAAGGATTTTTGTGTGTGAAAATAGTAAAAGTTACGAGAAAGACCTGACAGTTACTGATTCCTGTTTCAGGATCCAAGGAACAGAAGAACCCTCCAGATAGTGATCACTCTCTTTTGGAAGGTGAGTGTCATCTTGGTTGTGGAAGCAATAAGAAAAAAACCTGCTTAATATATCCTGGAGTTATGGGCTAACAGCAGGTACCTTTATCACTTATAAAGCTGTTTTGGGGAGCTAAATTCATTTTCTCTAGAGGCTGATGGCAATCAAAATAAGTTTCAGGAGAAAATACAATTGTCACAATTATGTGTGGTGAAGACACTAGCTAATACATTCAACATCTTAAACTTACTTTTATTTTTAAATTTAGTCTTTTTATCCAAAGCACAATTAGACTTTACAGTTCATTGCCACAGGATATAGTTGAGGCTAAGAGCTCATTAGGGGAATAAAAAGCAACCCGACATGTATCTGAATGACAGCATCTGTAGTTATAAGATGTACCTTATATATAATCATTCTCCTGTTTCAGGAATAAGTCAGCCATCAATTTGTCAGGGTGTAGGAAGAAACTTCCTTTTTGAACATGTTATTTGATGACTGTACTCTCAAGTAATTGGTACTGGCCATTCTTGGAAGTAGGATAAAACTGGACTTGATGAATCAGTGGTCTTAAGTACCAGTTCATGTCTTCTGAAACCTACTCTCTGTGTGATGGGCACATTACCAATAAATTTACCAGTTGTTTCTGCAGCAAGCAAATATTATCATTTCACAGAACTTAGTCAGATTTCACCATTACCAGAAACTAGGCAAATAACCCAAAGGAACCAAATCTGCTATGTTGGCAAGAAATATAATATGGTTCCTGCTACACTTTCTGTTTGACTTTGAGGATTCAGTAACATCAAATGAAAACGTAATGTTTTTAATCTGTGCCAAAGCAAATCAAATCCAGAAATCAGCTACTAATATAATCGCATGAAGCATTTTGCAAAGCAGAGGGGTTTTTTTTCTGCTTTAGAGCTGAATCTATTAAAAAGGGTCGGTGTCTGTGTACCATCTCTCTGTGTGTGCCAGTCTCTGAGTGAGGCCACATCTCCTTGCTGCCACACCTACCAAAGCAAACTCAAGAATGTGGAATTAGCTGTCTCTGAGGCATCAGCCCTCCAGGCAGGGCAATAACAAGTCTGAGCTTAGGCCCTCAAGCTGAATGGATCACAAAACAGTCTGGGGCTCTAGCCTAAGAGACTGCGCTGTCACCCCCGGGGTAGGGTTGGCAGCAGGGAGTTAAGAAACTGGGCCATCCTATGGTAGGGTCTTAAAAGTGTCAGAGAGATGCGTCACTCAGTCAGCAAAGATCACAATGAAACAGTTGACCAGTATTCTGGCCATGCAACTGGACTGTAGTCTGGTGTCCTGTGGCTACTTCTTCCCTCAGGGCGTACCCAAATCCCAGGGATGTTATCTATCTCCACTGTGTATACCACCAGTGGCAGTCCCAGTGGTTCCTTAGCGCCCTAGGCAGCAGACAGCTACAGTATCTCCTTCGGGTCATCAGTACTGTAGCGCTCAAGCTCCAGTGGTGGAGGAGAGACATCTTTCTCCTCTGGCGGCTCCTGCCCAACTAAGCTACTAGGCTCTCCCTACTTTCTGTCCCACTCCTTGGCCTCCAGCAGGATGGGGGTGACTGTTCTGGCTCCACCCACCAGGAAGCATTTAGGGTGCTCTCCCTTAAGTGTGCAGTGTGGCTTTATTTTTCAGAATGATTCAACCATAATGGCATGGTAAACTATCTGAACCATGTTGTAATCACCAATTGTTTTTCATTAACCTAGAATCAACAGAACTCCACTTATTAAAGGATATTGAAGACACCTTAGGGAAAACCATTGCACTTTGCCAGAGGAATTCACATAGTTTAAACCAGCAGCAGCGAGAGGTAAGGAGATAAAAGGCACTATTACTAGGGCTTTTTGTTCCATGTAAACGTGGAAGGAAGAGTTCCGTTTTCAGTAGCCATTAAATCAACATTTTGTTAAATTGGACCTGTGCCTCTGTAGTTTGGTAGATTCTCATAATTCTACAGATCTGGTGCAAATCCATGTTTCCTTCCCTGCCAAATTCCCAGTCACCCAGAGATATCATAGGAACTGCAAAACACAGAAGACAGAGATTGCAGAGAAGGAAACCGTCCACCCCACAGCATCCCACCTACAAGCACCAATTTTTGGGGAGTAGTTGAGGTTCTGAATTACCATCCTCATCCTTACTGCTGCACCAGTTCTCTTGCCTGCCTTCTTTCAGTGGTTGCCTTTACCACTTCAAACAGGCTTGGGAGTCTGTCACTACAGACAAGTGGGTTTTGGAGAGTAGCTCCACAGGATACTCCGTCTGCTTTACTGCTTTTCCACCAACCAACTCCCCTTACCCATCCATCTTCAGGGACTGTTCTCATGAGAGTTTGCTTCTTCAAGAAATAGACTCTTTTGTGTACTTGGGTGCTATGGAACCAGTCCCCATGCAGCTCACAGGGAAGGGGTTTTATTTTAGGTACTTCCTGGTACCAGAGAAGAATGACTGGTGGAGACCCACTCTAGATTTGAGGCAACTCAACACTTCTGTGAAGAAGCAAAAATTAAAAACGATCACATTTGCAGTTCACTGGATCAAGAGGATTGATTTTCAGCCCTCAACCTTCAGGATGAATATGGCCATATGTCAGTTTGTCTCATAAACTTGCCAGGAACACTTTCAGTACATGGTGCTCCCCTTCAGCCTGTCGCTTGCCCCAAGCGGCTTTTCAAAGGTCATGGCCATTGTAACTATGCAGTTCTGCAGAAAAGGAAGTTTTATGTTTCCTTATTTGGACAACTGGCTGCTGAAAGGTTGCTCCTTTGAACTAATTTCATAGGTAATTTCTGAAGCCATAGATCTCCTTCTCAAATTGCACTTATCAAATTTCTACTAAAAATTTCCTCCAAGTTACTTATTAACTAACCCATTCACCTATCAGATTTCCATACCAAAGATCACCTAGATAAACAAGAGAGATTCTTATGCACCCTTGGCCTTAGGAGAGTGCTGTCTATCTTGATTGAACTAAACCCTTCAGAAAGACTTCCAAATTCTTTGTCTCCCTCACAGATAGAACAAAAGGATCTGAAATCTCTAAACAAAGACTTTCCAGTTGGATATCTGACTACATTATTCTTTACTACAAGTCTTTTAATGTTCAGGCATCTTTGGACATACAGATTCATTCTGCAAGGTCCACTTCCATCTCTCTAGCCTTTTTCAAAAATGTTTCAGTCATTGAAATATGTAAAGCCTCAACTTTGGCTTCTACACGTGTTTGTGGAACACAATGCAATAACTCAGTACTCTGCTTCTGATACTGTTTGGCTCAGCCATACTTCCTTCCATACTGGAGTTAACGCTGAAGTCCCCTCCACCTTAAAAGGGAACAATGCTAGTAGTCTAGAGTGGAGAGCCCGTAGGAAACTACTTGAAGAGAAAATGGATACTCACGTTGTGCAGTAACTCTGGTTCTTCAAGATGTGTCCCCCCCCCCGCCACCCAGGGGTGCTCCACTACCCATTCTTCTTGCTTCTATTTCAGAGGTCTCGGATATAAAGCTTCACAGTAGAGAAGAAACTAAGGGCAGTTTGCCTGCACAGTGCCATATAACAATGGCACAGTGCATGAGACTGAGTAACAAGCAAGTGCAAGCCAAATGTGCACTGCTATGAAAAATCTCTGGTCAAAGATACAGGAGATGCTTGTCCATTTGAAGTGGATTGTCCAATGAAGGACACGCTTAAAGAACCAGAATTACTGCACATAGTCCATTCTGCTTTGACATGTGCGGTCCCTATCTATATTTCATTCCCTGCCCTCCTTTCCCTCTGCTTTGTTTTTCACAAGATTCACAGTAGAGAAGGAACAGGCCGGCGGCAGTCTGCCTTACACCTTATGTTATCCGTGTGGAGCATAAGAGTAGGGGCACAGGTGAATGCAAACCAATTGATACGGCTTGCAAAAATTCTCTGGTCTCAGGTACATGGAACCTGGTTATACCCACAGTGGAATACACATAGGGACCACACATCTCAAAGAACACCAGTTACTAAAAAGTAAGTAGCCTCCCTTTTTGTGCCTAAACTCTTAATAAAACACCAAAACCTCAAGTTCTACAGAGGAAGCATGGTCCAGTGGATAAAGCATTGCACTAGTAATAAAGAGTCCTGTGATTTGCAACACAGGCCCCTCCCTCAGTTGTGCCACTAACTTGTTCTGTGACTTTTGGTAAATCCTTAATCTTTCTGGGCCACTGACTGTTCCCCATCTGTACCATTGGAATGATATTTGTTTTCCTGTACATCTGGAGATGAAAAAATTCTGTACAAGATCTCATGATAGGTCCACCCATAGAGGCGACCTAGGCAGTCGCCTAGGTCGGGAGCCAAGGGGCTCCCTGCTCGTGGCACAGATCCCCTCCCACAGCCGCATCCCCGTGGTGGTGGCACCGCTCCCCATCCGTGGCCAGATCCAGATCCCTAGCCAGGGCTGGCTCCTGCAGGTGGGGTGGAGGGGAGCCAAAATCCCCCGTTGCTTATGGTGCCTGGAAACCTCGTGCCAGCCCTGCAAGAGCTTACTGTTATCCCTTTTCCTTGGTGAACACACATCTAGTTTTCTTTTGTTTTCTTGAAGTAGGAAACTGAGTAAGTGGCTCCTAAAGAATCTTTATTTTCTGGCAGCTCAGGAAACTGCCAGCGGCAGGGCTTGATTAAGGCAAGGGCTTTTAGAGCTACAGTCCCAGACTCCAGCTGTACAGGATGATGCCCTGGCAGAATCTGACCCCAGCTTGAGCCATTGTAGGCCTGCTTGCCCCACCACCACGCAAGCAAAATTAATTTAATCACTTTTGTCAGAATTTTAGCATTTAGTGTGCACTTAATAATTCTAGGCACTCTGGTTCCCTCTCCTGGAGGCTATGATGTCACCACAGAAGCTGTCCAGTTCAACAGGGTTGTGTCAGTATTCTGAGCGTAAGTATGTTGGCATTTTGTGGCACCACATACCAGTGAAAATGTGACCTCAGCTGTTTTTACCTGACCAGTTAAGGGGATGTAAGTACTGTGACTGAGCTACGGTACAATTCCTAAGCAACATTGGGGTATGTATGTTAAAAGTGCTCTTACCCTTCTAGCTGTGAATAGCACTTTTTACCAGAAGCGCTATATACCCATGTTGTGCTGTCTGCTCTAGTCCCAAATAGCCTTTCAAGTACAATGTAAATTATATTGTTTGACCTGTAAAGTCCTAAATCCTCTGGCACTCACTACTTACAGACTACTTGCTGCCTCCTGTGACACAGTGGCAGTTGCAATTAGCTGAGACATAAAAGTTAAGAATTGCAATCCCAGTGCAATCCAGTGACTTTTTCCTCTAAGAGCAGATCATTCTCCCTTCCTCCTTTGTGCAATAAGTGGATAGGATTTTGCCACTGCACCGGTGGAGGGTGATCATGTGTTGCCTTAGGCTAGGAACCTATTTTTCTTTAAATCCACTCAGTGATCTCTGGAGAGAGAGAGGATCATTCATCAGAGCCATGGCCAAAAATAGAGCATGCCATCACATTCTGGCTAAGGGAAGCCATTACATCTAACTTAATTTAAACAAGCTCATTATTAAAAATTCTGGAAATTAAAGGTGGTCCTCAGGGAAATGATGTACCTAAAAAGGAAGGAAACATACCCCTCTCTTAGAGAAGAAAGGGTGAAGGAACTGTTGCCCTCACAATTCACACTTGGATCCTGAGTTATAACTAATTTTATTCCATTTTTAAAGTGGATTGTTTTAATGTTTGTATCTACCATAATGCCTAGATGTCGCAGTTGGGAGTCTGAGTACCATCCTGCTGAAAACTTGTATATGGACAATAGTAAGTCCGTCCCACCCCAAAGAGTTTTATTAGTATTTCCTCTTAGAATCTAGTAAACCAGAGCTTGGACCTTGTCCTTAAATAATAGTATGAAAGGCACAAATTTTGACAGGAGGGTTATATATGAGAGAACACTGTAGCCCTAATGGCTCTGAATTACAGCCTTGAAAGGTAACCTTTGTTATGAATTGAAGTTATTTCCTGAATCACACCCACTGACCTTTAAACAGAAGCGTTTTGAATCTGGCCAGTACTATAAGGGATGTGAGGGAGTCAACATAACTTGCTCGGTTTTTCCCTGCCGCTTCCCCTATGGCTCATAGCTTCAATTGACATGAACATTCTAAGCAGCAGCAGCAGCAGTTTGTTGCTGGCCACTTGCTGTACTGTAGTGGAGGTAGAAAAGAGTAGTCCTTAAAGTAGTGTCCCTGGGGATGTGTGGGCCTGTGCAGTCTTGATCAGGTATTTTCATGAGCAACATCTGTGGTTCTGCCTGTGCCTGCACCCTAGATATTCTCAAGCTTTGGTACACGAGAGGATGGATGGTACACGAGACGATTCCTCTTCCATTTTTAATAGCAAGTGTGTTGCTACCTCTCTTGCTTAATTTTTTTTCTTTTGGTATTCTCTTTTTCTCTATTTTCCCTGTTCCCTTCATTTGCCCAACTTGGACCTTCCCCACTCCCATCCCTTGGGCCTTGATTTGTGGTCTCAAGTATGCTTTATGCCAAATACCTGAAGCTTCAAAACCTGCCAGGCCTATCATAGATCTTTGCCCTGCAGTAGCAGGCATTCAGGCCGCCATCAGTGCCTGGGAGAGATTCACATACTCTCCAAATGTAGGATGTGCTCAGGATTTTTAAAGCAGATCTAAAAAATTGACTGAGCACAAACTAAGGCTACTGTTAGTGTTTCGAGTGACCACTGAGTCTGTCTCCTTAAAAGAAAGACATGATGCTTACTTAGAGAGACCTGGTGACCATCTCTGCTGTGGCAGGAAATAAATATCCTGAGGTCAGTAAGACTATTTTCCTGAATAAGGTTTACAAGTTTATATTTGATGAGAGCAGGGAAAATTGAACTGTAGCACATCACCAGATTAGATAGGTAAATTCAGGAGGGAGCCAGCCTGTGAGGCACTTCAATGTTTATATCTTGGGGAAGAGACTCATAGTAGTGTTTGACACCTAAAAACCTATCTGAAAATTATTTTTAGATATAAAAAAAAGTGCTCATTTTAGTGTGTAATTCTCTGGTCTTTATAACTGATTTTTTTTACTGTACATTTTTGTTTTTTTAAAACAAAAATGTATAAATATCCTTGTGAATTCTTAATCTGACAAATTTATTGTTTTTATAAACCTCCTGTTACAACCAGGTGTGGATGACTTTTGTGTTTTTATTGTTCCAGCTCTGAAGATTTTGACAATGCAGGTGCTAAACAACATGGCTGCATTTATTGCCCTTCCCTCAATTTTGCAGAGAATTCTTCAGGTAAGCAGCAGAGGAGGAGAAAATGTAGTAAGAACACGTTTTTACTAAATTATTGACTTTTATAAGGCCATGGTTATACCAGATTCAGTGTGTGAATCCAAATCCATCTCTGGGGTACTGTTGACATAAGTGCAATTACAAACATTAATTTGATTTAATTATCATGAGACCTTGTGTGATGCAACACTAAAGGAAATGAGAATGTTTAGTCTTGAGAGAAAATAATTGAAGCAATGTAGATTGTAAGTTGAACGAAATGATTTGCATGTTAGGTCTTAATTTAGTCCAAAATTTAAATATTTTTAAAATCTTCGGCTGAAATTCCCAAGATGGGAGTCTAAAGTTAGTCTCTTAAATCATTACATAGATCTGGTCTACACTATGAAGTTAGGTCAATGTAAGTTGTCTGTGTGACATTACCTGTGGGCTGTGTATATAGCTTACGTTATTCAAGGTTTTTATACTACAGCACTGTATTCAGTCACTTGGTTTTTAACTACTTATGCTTGGGCTTTAAACTTTTTGCTCTCCTCTTGAGGTACCTGAACAATGATTGTCACAAATGCACATACATACACAGCGCCATAAGACAACCAGTATCACAACCCTCCTCTTTTCACAGTACATGCACGTCACCACAGCACATGCTCAGCACCATCTGCAACCTCAAAACACACACGGCACCACAACTTCCCACAAACAAGTCACTGCCACCTGCCCACAATTTACACACATTGCCGAGCCCCCAGTTCCCTCATACTTTGCCATAATCTCACAGATCACCCCAACAAAGAGAGACAGGGACACTGCCCACATCATCTCCCAGCATATACTCTTAACAAAAACACACACAGCACAACAGGCATATAGTGATCCCCACCCCAGCAGTGCAGTCTTCCCTAACAGGAGTGCATACATAGTGCCACAACACCCGCACATAGCCATAACTTCCTACAGCACCAAAATATATAGTGCTGCAGTTGCTGTGACATTTCCCATAGTTCAGTCTGGGCTAACAGACAGTGGTACCCCCTCGATTCCCTGACCTGGGGTGCTCTTTACACCATTTCACTATGAGAGCCACCAGTCCCAATCTGTGTTCACACCACCTTCAGCATGTACATCAATTCCAGCTCTACTGTATGAGTGCTGTAGTCAACCACTCATGAATTACACTGCAGGACAACACCAGCAGACTCCTAGTTAGCATTCCCCCACATGTATATACCTTGCCCAGCCCCTTCTCAACAATACAAATTTATATAAAGTCTGTTGTTGATTAATAAAAAATGATAGTCACAAATCTTATCCCAAAAGGAGTTTCCCCAGATGCTTCAATCCAGACAGACTGGTTTAGATAAAACAACAAAATAAGTTTAACTGCAGAAAGATAAATTTTAAGTAACTACAAGTAGCAAGGGAGTACAAGTTCAAAACTGATTACAAAGAAATAAAAGCTAAAATGCAGTAACACTGAATGTAACAAGCTGAGTGACTACAAAACAAAGGTCTCTTATCACAAGTTCTAGCCTTCTTACTGGCTGAACCTCTCTCTGTGGATAGAGAGAAAGAGAGATGATTTGGGATTTGTCTCCTCCTCCTCTTCTAGCCCTTTCTCTTGCACAAGAATCATCCCCAGCTGATGTGCAGGAGACAGTCTGTGTGACCAGGAACCTTAAGCTGCTTCATTGTCAAAATGTAAATATATTCACACTTCCTCTCTTTCTCTCTCCTGCCAAAGGGTTGCCACTTGATCGGGCCCAAGAGGGGTAGTAGCTGTGTTAATCTGGTTCAGCAAAACAAACAAGGAGTCCTGTGGCACTTTCAAAGACTAAAATTTACTTATTGCCTGAGCTTTTGAGGGAGAAATCCCACTTCATCAGACCCTTTAAAAAATGGGGGGGGGGCATAATATGGGAGGGAAAAATAAAATTTAAATTTAATGATCATTATTGTCTTGGTAAAATATGTGGGAAGACAGTATATGCAAAGATGTAAGATTCCACTAGATCCATCACCAAGTCAGCAGGCTTTCTTGACAAGGTACCAATCTTGGACATTTGCAATGCTGCCACAGGGACTTCAATGCACACCTTTTATAAAACATTACACCATTGAACAGGCATTGAAAACAGGCACAGCGATTGGATTGTCAGTATTGAGATCCATACATGACGACAACTCCAAAGCTCCCCCCACCAACTAGGGGAAACTGCTTGGTAATCATCTTGAGTGGAGCACCACTCCTGTAACGGTGATTCTTCGAGATGTGTTGCTCCTGGCCATTCCAAACATAAATGTAGATGCTGCATGCATGGCTAGCTGGAGAGCTTTTCCCCTATAATACTCGTAGGGTCAGCTGTGGCGCCCCCGGGAGTGGCGTCAGTGCAGCTTACTATATAAGGCACAGCCAACCCGCTCCTCTTCAGTTCCATCACCACTTATTCTGAAGAGGGGAAGGCGGGAGGGAAGCGGAATGGCCAGGACCAACACATCTCGAAGAACCCCAGTTACAGGTAAGTAACTTCCTCTTCTTCGAGTGATTGCTCCTGTCCATTCCAAACATAGGTGAATCAATAGTCTTACCTTAGGAGGAGGCTTGGAATCTACAACTTCAGGGACTGCAACATCGCCTGTCCGGCTGCTGCATCATCCCGCACCTGCTGGACGACTGTGTAATGCTCTGAGAAAGTAAGAGCTGATGCCTACGTAGCTGCCCTACAGATCTCAGAGATTGACATTCCAGCTAGAAAGGGTGCCAACAATGCCTGGGCCCTAGTGGAGTGTTCTTGAAGCTTTGGAGGTTTGACCTTCGCCAGCACATAACATTCGCGAATACATAAAACTATCCAAGACAAGAGACGCTGGGTTGACATCGGTTGGCCCTTCATTCTGTCTGCCACTGCCACAAATAACTGAGATGATTTACGAAAGGATTTTGTCCTCAATATAAGAGGCTAAAGTGCGCCTAATGTATGTGGCTTGGGGTGAAATACGGGTAGAATGATCTCTTGATTGCAGTGGAACTGTGAAATCACCTTTGGCTGAAAAGCTGGATGAGGACGCAGCTGGTACTTATCCTTGGGGAAAAAAACAGTATAAGGGGGTTCTGACGCTAAGGCCAGCATCTCTGACACTCGCCTAACAGACATGATGGCTACTAGGAATGCCACCTTCCAGGAGAGGCAGAATAGAGAACATGAGGCCAGAGGCTCAAAGGGCCCGTCCATTAAGTCTTGACAGGACCAGATTCAAGTCCCATTGGGCCACTGGAGGACTCACTGAGGGAAAAAGTCTATCGAGACCCTTTAGGAAGTGTTTAACCATCGGTTTTGAAAACAGAGCCTGTGCCTGTCCCTTCATGATAGGCGGAAACTGCTGCCAGGTGCACCTCAATTGAGGAGGATGCGAGCCCTGTAGACTTCAAGTGCCAAAGATAATCCAGTACAGTTGAAACTGGCACCTTCGTAGGGTCCAAGTGCTTGGTTGAGGCCAGGAGCGTCGCTGGCGCTGGGCACACAGGGCCCATGCCCCGAATCCCGGCACCAGTGCCCCGGGTCCTGCGGAGCCCTGCCTCTCCCGGTCTCTGCCCGATTGGGCTGGAGATCCAGGGCCCAGCTGCCCGTGGCACTGACGGCCACTCCAGCCCTGTCCCCGGCCAGGGATCCGGGGCCCAGCCGCCTATGGCGGCCACTTCCCCAAAGCTGGGCAGCCCCAAGGCTGCAGCTGTCACTCCTGTCCCCATCCCCATCCAGAGATCCAGGGCCCAGTAGCCCGCGGCTGTGGCCGCCACTCCCGGCCCTGTCTTTGGCAGGGAGCGGTGCCTGGGCCAGTGCCCCGGGTACTTCCCTGAGGCAGCAACACTCCTGGTTGAGTCCCATGCCACAAATCTAGACCACTTGGCCTTATATGTGGCTCTGGTAGCGAGCTTCCTGCTGTTCTGTAGGACTTCCCAGACCTCTGCCGAGCACCACAGTTCATTCGGGGTCAATCATGGAATTTCCATGCTCGGAGAAGCAAGGGTCCTGGGTTTGGGTGGACCAGCTGACCGTGGTCCTGAGTGAGCAGGTATGCCACAGATGGGAGCTCTATTGAATCCCGAAATGATAGGTGTAACAACTTGCTGTACCAATGCTGTTTTGGTCATGCTGGGGCCACCAGGATGACCTCTGCTTTGTCCCGCTTGATCTTCAATAATACCTGTGGAACCAATGGAGTCAGTGGGAAGGCATAACATCTCTTATTCAACCATGAGATATTGAACGCGCCCACTATGGATCTCAGGCTCAGACCTCTGAAGGAGCAGAGGGTCCTGCATTTTGCGTTGCAATCCGAGGCAAAAAGGTCTATCTGGGGATAACCCCACTTCTGGAAAGTGGATTTCAGGACGTCCCACTTCAAGGACCATGCGTGGACCATGAAATTCCTGCTCAGAGTGTCCCCCAGGTGATTCTTGTGGCCCTATAGGTAGGCTGCCACGAGATGAATTGAGTGGTGAATGCAAAACTCCCACAAGGAGAGGGCTTTGTGGCACAAGAGTGGACCAGGCCCCCCCTACCCCCCCCCGTCTGCTGATGTAAAACATGGCGGATGTATTGTCCATCTGAACAGAGACCACAGTCCCTTTCAAGGAGTGCAGGAACACCTGACAGGCACAATGTACAGCCTGAAGCTCTTTGACATTTATGTGAAGGTGCTGGTCGCTGCCCTGCCACACTTTGAGTCCTGAGGTGACCCAGATGTGCTCCCCAGCCCAGGTCCAATGCATCTGTGACTAGGAGTATAGAAGAGGGGTGTGGTATTTGGAAGGGTAGCCCTCTGCATGCATTGTTTTCCTGGCACCGCTAGCCTAATGCATTTAGCATTTCCTCAGGAGCTTGTGCAAGACCTTCGATATCCTCTCTGGACAGGCAGTACACTGAGGCCAGCCACATCTGCAGCAGGCACAATCTCAGGCAAGCAGGGGGTAATATAGAGGTGCATGCTGCCATGTACCGCAGCAGTCACAGACAAAAACAAACCGAGGTAAGGGGTACTGTCGCAAGTCCACTGCGTCCCTGATGGCTTCAAATCGATGCCTGGGAAGAGAGGCCCTCACTATTCTTGATTCCAGCTGGGCTCCTATAAACTCTGTGGTCTGAGTAGGGAGGAGTGTTGACTGCTGGATGTTGATCGCTAGCCTCAGGGATTTTAATGAAGCTCGAATTACCTGTAGATCACAGGCTATCTACTTCTGGGATCAGCCGCACACCAGCCAATCGTCCAGGGAGGGGAACACCTGGATCCCCTGACGCCTGAGGAAAGCTGCAATGACTGCCCCGTACTTTATAAAAACTTGGGGGTCTGCCACCAGGCTGAAGGATAGGACCATGCAAAGTTGGGGTAAACCTTTGTTGCTCTACAGTAGAGAATTGGAGGGTGGGAGCTGCGCGCATGCTGAAAAAGGCACCAAAGCCTCTGCAAGCTGCCTCTCGTGTCCACGCAGCCCCACGGGTTCTGTTGAAAAAGGTTCCAATAAAGGATTTGGGGCGTGTCAAAGCACTTTGAGTGAGCTGCTCACCTGCTGCATTAATGGTAAAAATGACACATTCTGAAGACCCTTTGTTACTGCACAAGGGTGAGTGAGCCTTAAGTTCAATGATACCTCTGTCCATTCTTGTCTGCAGCATCTGGCAAGGAAGGTGTCCCTTTTGTGCCCATCAGATGCCTCACCATGAGGAGGGAAAAGAAGAGGGAGTTGGGAGGATGTGTTCAGTGAAATCCTTGAACTAGATCATGAACAAGGAGCTTGGAGATCCAATATGACCAAAGCAGAAATAAGGAAGAATAAGAGAATAGAAACAAAGCTCAGGATGAGAGAGAAGCACCAGGACATACTGGGTTTTCTGAGGCAGGACCCCCAAATGCTGCAGACCTTGGTTGACCTGAAGGTCCAGAAACCCCAGACTACCCACCCTTTGCAGTCCTTGAAGAACTCCGTGGTCATGGCTCCCTATAGCAGTGGTACTCAACCACTGTGTCAGGACATGTTACTGCATCGCCACACTGCAGCGTGTTGCAGAGAGCGGGGAGATGGCTGGATTTGGCTTGGAGAGAGTGAGTTGGTGTGTCCTGTAGGATTGCAGTATGCCACCGTGTGTGTGTTATGTCCTGGGAAAAGTTGAGAATCATTGTCCTACGGTACAACATTATGTACTGCAGCCATGCCTCTACTGCTCTGTGCTAGGGAACAAGGAAAACCACAGCTTTCCAAATGCTGACCTCTGCAAACCATGGTTGGTTGTTGTGGTTATGCATAACTGTGTTCATGTACTAAAATGGGCATAAATGTTTGCTGTGTTTCTGATTTTAAAGTTCCATGCTGTTAAGTTGTTATTGCCTGTGGATTTTTACATATTGTTTTTGTGCACTGTTTTTCCACTCCCAAGTTCTATTTTTAACTTTATTTTTATGATACAAAATATAAACTAAATGAAACAAAACATATATAAGTACATGAACAAGATAGAAACAGTATGTAACTAACAGAATTCAATATTTAATATTTGCAAGAAATGGGGGGGGGGAACCAAAACATACCCCCCCACACACCTAAACCCTGTAGAGGTCATGCAGGGCATTAGTAATTAAACTAACCAAATAGATACATCGAAGCCATTTTGAGAAAATGGAAACCTACAGTTCCTCACTCGTACAGACTGACTTAGTGAGCCTCTCTCCCGCTGCATTAATGGAAAAAAATGACTTCCTTTAATAGACATGCTTGAAAAGAAAAATGAGGATGTCTGGTCACTAACGAACTGTGGCATGTTTTTGCAGTGAAGTTCTATTTTTGGAGAACAATTAACTTCATAAGTTAACAGCACAATGCAGAAAGCATATTAGAAATCAAAGCCACTATTTGTAAATGTGCAGCAAATCCCATGTAATTCACAGCATCAGGAAAAGTCATATTTATACATGTACAGCAAGCATTACACAATTCTTAGCAGCATCCAAAGTTCCAGACCCAAAGAACACTCCAGCATAGAACACTACTATGTCTGTGTCTCTTTCAAAGCATATCTCAAGCACAGGGGGAAAAGCTACTGCTTGGGTGGAGGTGGAATCAGCTGATGTTGAGTAGCCAGACCTAAGGGCTATTAGAAGAGCCCATTGTGGAGCTATTTGTTTGAGGGGTGCTTTAAAAAAGGCACTTTAAGCCTTGTTGGACCAACTCTTGTTGGTAAGAGACAAGCTTTTGAGCTTATCCAGAGTTGTTTTTCAGGACTGGAACTCCTCATGGGTCCCAGAGCCTGGGCTTCAGCTCAAGTCAGCTTTGCAGTCCAGCTGCTGGTGTATAATAGGTGTACCCTGTGTGTCTTGAGTTTATGCTGTGGGTGAAGATCTATGGACTGGAAGTAATACAGTTGTAAGAAATTTACTAATCTTTATAAAATGGACACCAAATTTAGTAAGCTCAGGTAGATATTTGCTGATTCTCTAGAGGGAAAGAGTTATAGTATTCTGAATTTAAGCAGTTAAACCCAAAGAAGGGAAAACGGTCCACTAGAGATCTAACTGTATGCAAATATTAATTTCTGTTTTTCAGAGCTCAGTGCTGTGGTTAGGTTCATCTAATAAATGCCAGGAAGATTCCATTGCTGTTCCTGCAAACACTCAGACCTGGGTTCTCATTTTATATTACTGAGCTTCACGTAATTGAGATTCTCAAATAATGGTTAACATTAGCTGTGCTTTTATCTATCTATTGCATGTGATTTTGTGAAGTTATTTATTAAAATGGAAATCCTGAGAAGTACATTAGGAGAGATTTTAGAGAAATCTCCTGGGCCATTATGAGTTTTATCTTAAGCGGGTGAATGCTGTCTGGAGAGATAGGGAAGGCTGAGCATTTATTCTTTTACAAAGCCATAATCCTTCATTAATGTTCTGAAAACATGTATTAAGGTTCCCCTTTGGAGTATAGGAAGCTGGAGAAACCAGATATGTAAATTTCATATTTTTTTTTTATAGAGTCTTTTCAAAAGCGGGGGTGAGAGGGCAGAGCTGTGTTTGATAACATCCCAGTGTAGTGGTGCTTCCTTCCACAGGGTTCTGTCTGACACACTGCTGTCATGTTTGCTTGGGGGATGGCTAAGCAGGAAGGAAGGTGAGAGACCTTCTGCGTTTATTTGAATTTCCCCCATTTTCTGCTGAGGGATGTGGCAACCCCAACAGCCTTGAGAGTGTAGGGGATCGCTTTGTCCCTTAATAGGTATTCCTTTTCCAGGGGTGAAACTTTGATCAATTCTGTTTCTGAAGGCTGTGCCACACTCATTGTGGTATTCGTGCCAAATTGGGATTCTTTGCATCATCAGTAAGATGCATGGGGGAAAAAAGAATGTAGGAGCCTGCATCTCAGTCCTCATATGAAGTCAGTAACAGAAGAGAAGGTTCTGCTTACTGCACCCTGGAAGACAATGGGATCTGGAGATGTCAAGTACTGACTGAAAGATTGCATGAATGTGGGTGTGTGTCTTTTGGACACTTAGCTGACTTTTCCCTTTTCCTAGGCTATGCATGGATTTGTGTGGCTGTGTCTGCACTAGGATTATGCCTTGGTATTCAGCACCGGACTGTTCAGTGAACTTATGGAAGTCCTACTCTTGAACTAGTGTCCATGGTCTGTTTTGGCTTGGTTGAGAGTGCCAGCATTTGAGTGCTTTGTCTGGTATGATGTGTCTGGCGTATTGAAGAATCCCTCCCCCATCCACAGAGATAGTATAAAAAAAACCGAGGAGTCGTGTGGCACTCGAAGACTAACAGATTTATTTTTCACATAAGCTTTCGTGGGAGAAAATCCCACTTCATCAGATTCTTTGAAGATGGGTGAACTTAGAATGAAATGAAAATAAATGCAAGGGGGTGTAAAACATAGGATCAGGTCATACAGTAACAGCAAATCAGAGCAGTTGTGTTAGGTTCAAACCCTGGGAAGCCTGAAGTTAAATTACCTTTTGTAATGGGAAAAGAACCCATAGTCTCGATTCAATCCTGCTTTCACAGAACTTAGTTTGCATCAGGGGCATCGCTGCCCCAAGGAGGGACCTGAGGCACGGGCCCAGGCCCCGTCCCCGCCCCGCAGGCCACGGTCCCTGGCCGGGGACAAGGCTGGAAGCCGCTGTGTGCCGCCATGGGTGGCTGGGCCCCACCTCCCCAGCCAGGGCCGGGAGTAGCCACGGGCAGCTGGGCGCCGCCTCCCCAGCCGGGGCTGGGACTGGGGCTGGAGACTGGGGGGGTTGGGGGGAGGCGCCAGACCCGGGGCACCGGCGCTGGGATTCAGGGCACATGCCCAGCGCCAGTGACGCCCCTGGTTTGCATATTAATTTGAGTTCAGCTGTTTCTCTTTAAAGTCTTGATGTCCCAGTCACATCTCTGACAACAGTCATTAACTAATCATTTATCGAGTGATTAGAAAGATGGAAGTGCTCAGCAACTGGTTTCTTTGTTTTGTGATTTTCTGATATCAGCTCTGTGTTCATTTATTCTTTTGCGTGGGCATCATCCTGTTTGTCCAAAGTATAAGGTGTTGGGGCATTTCTGGCACATGATAGCATAGACCACATTAGTAGATGAGCAGGTAAATAAGCCTTTGATGGAGTAGCAGGCTTGATTAGGACCTATAATGGTATCTGTTGTGAAGATATGTGGGCAGACTTGGCAGTGTGGTTTGTTGCAGGGGTGTGTGCCTGCTTTAATGTTTCTGTTGTTAGATCTGTAGTTGCTGGTGAGTATCTGTTTACGGTTAGGGGGCTGTCTGTAGGCAAGGAGAGGTCTGTCTCCCAAGGCTTGAGAGAGAGAGGAATCATCTTTTAGAATAGGCTGTAGGTCCTTAATGATCTGTTGCAGAGGTCTGACTTGGGGGTTATATGTGGTGACTAGTGGTGTTCTGTTTTTCTTTCTTGGGCCTCTCCTGTAGTAGATGACTTTGGGGTACCCGTCTAGCTCTGTCAATTTTGTTTTCTTACTTCCCCAGCTGGGTACTGTAGTTTCAAGAATGTTTGATAAAGAGCCTCAAGATGTCTGTCTCTGTCTGAGGGATCAGAGCAAATGCGGTTATATCTTAGGGCTTGGCTGTAGACAATGGATCGTGTGGTGTGTTTAGGATGGAAGTTCAAGGGATGTAGGTAACTATATCGAACAGTAGGTTTTCGGTACAGGGTGGTGATGATGTGTCTATCCCTGATTTGTACTGTAGTATCGAGAAAGTGGATCTCCTGTGTGGAGTGTTCCAGGCTCAATTTGATTGTGGAGTAGAAATTGTTGAAATCTCTCTCTGAAAATCTTCAAGAGCATCCCTGCCATGGGTCCAGATGATGAAGATGCCATCAATGTAGCATAGGTAAAGAAGAGGGCGTTTTGGGATGAGACTTGAGGAAACCGTTGTTCTAAGTCACCAATAAAGATGTTGGCATATTGTGGGGCCATGCAGATGCCCACAGCAGTGCCATTGATTTGGAGATATAAATTGTCCTCAAATCTGAAGTGGTTGTGGGTTACTTCCCATTTGTTTTCTAGTACTAAGTGTGATGATTCATTACTATGCTTGACCTTTGGGCTTTTCACGTGCATGCTATAGTTCCTTGTGCTATGTGGCTTTTTCTTGGATGCACAACTACTGGGAATTTATCAAGTTCTTTGCTGAACTCAGATTTTGTTCTCCCCTGACAATGAGTTCCAAAGATAATTTGTGCATTGTATGAGAAGATACTTCCTCTTGTTTGTATTAAGCCTTAGATATTTTCTATTTAATTTGGTCACATCTTGATTTTTTTATCTCATAGGAAAGAGCAGATAAGTTTCCCCACCAGTTATATCGTACACCTCACTCATATTTCCACCTTATTTGTTGGTCTAAATGAAAGGAACAGCTAGTCTTTTCAGCCACTCAACTGGAAGATGTTCCATAATCTTGATCATCTTCGTTGCCCTTCTTTGGACCTTTTCCACTTTTGCTATATTCCTTTTAAGATGTAGCAACCAGAATGGGGTGCAGTATGGATTTGGATAGTAGCATTATATTTTCTGTTTTATTTTCTGTCCCTTTCCAAATAGTTCCTAATGTTCTGTTAGCCTTTCTGATCCTAGCTGCATACTCGGCTGATGTTTTTCTGAAAACTATCAATGATGACTCCGAGACCTTTGTTGTGGGGTATCAGATAACTCAGAATTCTTATCATATACATGTAGTTGGGATTTTGCTTCTCCAGTGTCCATTACTTTGCACTAATTGATGTTTAATTTCATCTCCCATTTTGTTGCCTGGCTTTGAGATATCTCAGTAATTCTTCACTGTCAGCTTTGACCTTAATTATCTTGCATAAATTTTGTATAATCTGCAAGCATTGTTTCTTCACTGTTCACTCCTCTTTTCTTATCATTAGGGAGAATATTGAATATCACAGGATTCTGGGCTGACTCCTGTGCAATGTTCCCTCTAAGGTTTGGTGGCTTGTGTGCAAAACTTTTTCTGAATAAAACTTGTGTGCAAACTTGTGCAATAAAAATTATTGAAAAATCTTAGACCAATGAAAAATTAACAAAAATTATTTAAAGTTGTTTTTTATTAATAAAAAAACACCCAAGTTCTTCTTCGAGCAGTGTGCCTGACTGCTCCATTTCAGGTGTGTGGGCACCCCCCCCGCACCTGGATCGCAGATTTCGCAGCAGTACCCCCTGCTGGGGGGAAGGCGCGCTCCGAGAACGATGCCGTTAGAATTTCGCACCTGAGTGATAAGCGCGCCTGCCTTCCCCCCAGTTCGCTTCTTACTGCTCCAACCACTGGACGGAGTTCGTGGCAGCTCTACACTTGTCTCCTCAGCTCCCTGAACTTCCCCCCCAAAACTTCAAAATAGATAGGAAAACATAGGAAATAACTTAGTCATGTAATAAGAACTGTTAAAAAAAAACAAAACAAAACACACAACACCACCAAAGAAACGAACAGCAATGCCAAGCCCCTTGGGCTTTAAGAGATGCACCTCTTGCCATGAGGTGATGCCGGCATCCGATGGTCACCAACAATGCATCAAGTGCCTTGGAGAAGTGCACGTTATGTCGAAATGCCAACATTGCAGGAACCTCACCTCTCGTGCATGCAAAGAGAGGGAGAGGAAGTTAAAACTTCTACTTATGGAGGGCTCTTTGAGACTGGCTTCTGACCCCAGTCCCTCTCCGCAGCCTCCACTCAGACCACATAAGCGTTCCTCTTCACAGTCATCTCCCGTGCCGCCTAAGAAGTCCAGGGGTGCAGGGAATAACGATAAATCCCGTGAGGACAAATGTCCCTCGGGTACTAATACCCCCAAGGACTGGGGATTGCCCGAAAACAGCTTCCTCTGAGTGGGGACATAAAAATAGACTGATGCACCACACACCGGCAACGGATCCGTCAGCGGCTCTGGTTCCCCACACGGATCCGTCAGTGCCCTCGATGGCTGCCTCGGCGCCATTATCCAACACTCTTCTTGGCCCGGCGCCTATGCACCTTCCAGCACCGGTTCCCTCTCTTCTGCAACCGACACTGAATATAATGCCTCGGCCTGAACAGCCCTATGAGGCTCACAGCAACCTCCCAGTGCCGATGCGACCACCGCAGCCTGCTCCGCTGCCAGACTATTCTTAAAAAATATGACAGAAGGTCTCATTATTCTGACCTAAGAGAGGATTTGCCACCTAATTCCTCTCCAATCTCCCCACTTTTTGGTACAGACACATCCCAGGAATGTGCCTCACTGCTTTCATTCTCCTCCAGCCAGAGTCTGCTATCAGACTCCATTCAGGCTCCCGTTGCTGACCAGATACCGCTATTACAGCAGCCTCAACCCACAACACATATGTTCAACACAGGCATTACAGGCACTTACCCTCAGTGGACCATGAATCCACCATTCAATATACCGTGGATGCCATGCGTCAACTGGACACAGTACGGTATGCTGCCAACTATGCCAAGCACATCTCAGACACCTGTACCTACCTACCTAGCAAGCTCTGCCACTGATGCTGCAACACCCTCAGACCCAGACCATCACCTCTAGCTATCAGTCTCCTCAGCCCACTTTACAACAACCTGAGGCCCCCACAAGCCCAGTCCAACAATCCAGGGCGGATGATATAAAACAATTCCAAGAGCTCTTTAAGTGAGCTGCAGATAGCATGGACATTCCTACCCAGGATACGTCCACAACCCAGCACAAGCTATATACAATCTTACAGTCCTCTGTCTCCACTAAAATAGCACTGCCAATGGAAGATGGCATACTGGAACCAGCACAGGCCATATGGCAAATGCCAGCATTCTCCAACTCAACTAAGAAGAAAACCGAAAAGAAATATTTTATTACTCCCAAGGGCAACGAATTTCTATTCACACACCCTCAACCAAATTCGTTAGTCATCGAGGCAGCAAATCAAATATCCAAGCAGCCTTGGGCCAAGTCCCATACGGACAGAGACAAAAAGAAGCTGGATGCTCTGGGCAGGAAGGTGTACACATCTGCCACATTCCAACTCAGAGTGGCGAATTACACAGCAGTTCTCTCCAACTATGACCATGAAATACACACAAAAATGATGGAGTTCATTAGCTTTATTCCAAAAGAAAAAAGAAATGAATTCAACGAGCTTATCAACGAGGGACAACTGGTTGCACGAACTGCATTGCAGCTTCCTTGGACGCAGCCGATGTGGCAGCACAGACAATAGGCACCGCCATCGTAATGCGCAGAGATTCTTGGCTTCATGCAGCAGCATTGCCTAAACAAATGCAAAACACAATAGAAGATTTACCCTTTGATAGAGACACACTCTTCGCTAATAAAACCAATGAGGTGATGCACACCTTAAAGGATTCCAGAGCCACATTACACACACTGGGGATATACACACCTGCCCCAAGATGAACCTACAACAGATACCAACCCTATAACTACAAATATTCACTAAATCAACAGAATAGGAGATATGATAACCCAAGGGCAAGACCCTGGCAACAAAACAGGAGGAGGCAGAATAACAAAACCTCCTTCAACCCCCTCACAACCAATTCAAAACAACAATTTTGAAGATTTGATCGAGGGCTCATTCGACCACCCCACTCTCATGCCACAGATCCTTCCATCAGAACCTCGCTCTTTCAGCAATCATCTACGCCCATTTCTCCAGCAATGTCAGAAAATAACGACTGACAAGTGGGTCTTAGAAATTACCACCAGGGGCTACTGCATCCCCTTTACATCCAGACCCACATCCCACCAACCCCCCCCCCCCCTTTCCTATTCAGGGACCCCAGTCACATACAGATTTTGCTACAAGACATAGATAACCTGCTGCAGATTGGGGCAATAGAGGAGGTCTCCTCTCAATTCATCAACAGGGGATTCTACTCCCGATACTCTATAACCAGAAAACGCACGGGGGGATGGCGACTAATCCTAGACCTTCGCGCTCTCAACAAGTTTATACAGAGCACGAGGTTCAAAATGGTTACATTGGGCATGATTCTACCATCTCTAGAGCAAGGGGACTGGTTGACGTCCCTCGATCTCAAGGATGCATACTTCCATGTGCCTATCCATCCAGTGCACAGGAAGTTCCTGAGGTTCCAGTTCCAACACAGACACTACCAGTACGCTGTACTACCTTTCAGCCTCTGCACTGCCCCAAGGGTATTTTCAAAACTCATGGCAGTCGTAATAGCCTTTCTCCGCAGACAGAACATTACAAAAAGATTCCAGACATCTCGTTTCAGGAAAATGCTGCTAGAAGAAGGATGCTAAACACAGCTGAAATCAAAACAGTGGGCTTCTAGCTACTTTAAGATAAGCCTACAGTATTTCTGAAAAGCCTATTTTCAGACCCTTGTATCTTTATCTGCCCCATCATGTTGTGGCTACATTTCAACTTAAGAGAAAATCTCTCCCCAGAATGCCACATCACTTCAATGCATTATGGTTTCTTCTGATGGACAGATTAGGGTGCATACTGAAGAGAATAATCTCATGGCTGCCTTTGATTCCCAGTCTTTTAGCTGTTACTATATTTAAAACAAGTACTTATCTGATATCTCCATTACATCTCTAAGATTTCTATGAACTGTTCTTCAAAGCATCTGATGAAATGGGGTTTTCTCCCATGAAAGCTCATGCAATCAATATATTTGTTAGTCTTTAAGCACCGCAGGACTCGTTGGTTTTTTTTTTATGAATTATTGTAATTTACAGGATTCTGGAGAAAACATGTTCCAGGTTCTTTGAAGGCACAGGGTTAGCATGCTCAAATATTCTCACTGTTCATTCACTCCACTTAAGTAACATCCACACTAGCTTTCAGGAAATATACAACTGATTTTCAGATTTTTCACCTCCACAGCTTTATCTAGTTATGAAAGGGACATTTTGGCACTATGCATGCGCTGTTTCCCACGTGAGGATTTTCAAACTTCAGGGTATGAATGGCACTTACTCTTTACCATACCTCTTGTTTAGAAAGCTGAAGAATTGTCTCAGTCCTAGGGTTACCAGGTATCAAAGCATGGAAAGGAGGACAGGGAAGTACAAAAAGGGAGAACATTGGAGGACACACACACATCTGGGGCTCAGCCTGGGCCCCTTCATCCACCCAGCCACCCCAGCTAGTGTTGTCCCCCCCCAATGCTTGCCCCATTGATCACCCACCTCCAGAGAAATCTGTCTAGCCCCTAGTTACAGTGTGAGATGAATTGCAAGAACAGCAGTTCAGGAATATCAGATGGCTTAACTATTTTTCATCTTCACATTAAAGTAACCCTAAAGCCAGCCACTTTAAGGAGTTACAAAATTAAGTATTTAATATTTACATCAAGGTATAAGGAGAATCATGCTGCAAAACTCCAATCCAGATTATTTTTACACTGTGAGTTGCAAATGGAAGCAAACCTCCAATAAATTTAATGTAGCAATTATGGACAAGATTAAAAGCAGTTTTAACACAGTAAGTTCCTTCACAGAACTCACTCCCATTGTTTGACACTCGGAGGGGCTAGCCCTTGACTACATGAAGTCTAGCAGAATTTGAGGTGTTGGCTTCTAAAGGAAAAGTAATGTCTGTCAGCAGGATTCTCCCTAACACTTGAAATTGAAGGGGGGAGTGCAGGGGGGTGCTCACTAATTTGTTATAACTGTTACTAGCTGACAACTGGGGGGGGGGCGGAATACCTGTCTAGTCTGTTTTGAACTTCACTGTGCAGTATTTTAAAAAAAATCACAGACAAGCTGTTTAAGTTTTACACACACAGGAAAGGAGCAATCAGAAGTGAGAGCTGCTGGTTTTTATGTGCAGACCTGCTTGAAACATAATCTTTCACCTAAAATGCAAGTTTCTAGATATCACATCCTACCATGTCTGCTATAGACCACAGATGGGTATATATCTATTATGTGAGCATTGACATTTTCTATTTGCTTTTATGTGAAATACACATCACATGGGGGGGGGAGGGGGAACAAAATTAGATGTTTTTGACTATCAAATGCTGCACCCAAGATGACAGCATCTATTCTCAGATGCAATGATCAGTTTTTTTCATAAATACCCTCACCCTAAAACAAAAATAAGCACAGAATATATATGCAAAAGGAAAAACCAAGCTGTTTGTTTTCTGTGATTTGATAAACTAGTAACAAAGGGACAAATATTGCAATCCTTGCTCAATAAAATTTTCCACTGACTTCATTTAAACTATAGGAGCAGGTCCAGCCCAGCAGCTTCTTTAGAATGTATAATACTTGCACTTTGGTGTATCTTAATAAAATTTAAGGATACATCTATAGCAGACTAATCTCATCTTGGAAAGGAGAAGCAAACTGAAAAATCACAGTGAGAAAAGGAAAAAATCACATGCACTCAAACGTCCTCACAACCCAAAGTGGACTTTCTTTGACCTGTAAACAAAAGATTTGTTGCAAAAAGGCAATGCCCATCAGAAGGAATAAAGGTCTGGCTTAACTAAGCCATTAGAGAAAGTAACCTCCCCAGAAACTGTAAGCCAAGTAGGGCAGCAAAGCGGAAAATGAAGCGGGGACCACAGGGCTGTCCCTGTTAGAGACACTATCAAGCTGAAGAAAAGCCCAAGCCTCTCTGAAAAAATAAGAGCAAGCCTTCCCCAAAATGGGGGGCAGGGTGGGAGAGGGGAGCAGACCTGAGCTCGCAAACTGGAAAGAAGCGTGAGCAGCAAAAGCAACAAGGTAGACCCAAACCACTTCCTTGGCCGCAGCCAACCCCGCCCCTAGCCAGCCCCCTTCACTGCCTATAGACAGGCAGCAGCCCAGCAAGGGATCCTCTGCAAATTCCCAACCCCACCAGGCGTTGCAGCTGCTGGGCTGAAGGACAGAAGAACGTGTTCTGGACATGCGAGCTCTAGAGCTGCCCCACGCGCAAAAACCCAGACAAATTGCACTTTTTCCCAAACGCCCAGAGGACAGCAGGGCAAAAAGGAGGACATATCTTCCTTTTGCCGGACGTTTGGTAACCCTACCCAGTCCTGACTCCCTAAGCTCCCAGCCCACTATTCTGACCCCTTCTCCCCCCTCCCCCCATACCCTCCCTGCCCCCTGCTTTCCCCGCTGGCTGCCTGACCCTCCTGACCCCCCCCCCCCAGTCCCCTTCACTAGCTAAAGAGCTGGGCGGGGGGCAGGAGGCCACAGTGCTGGCCGACGAGGAGGAGCCTGGGCTGGAGACTGGGTCTGGCCATGTGAACGGCCAGGCCCTGGCAGGAAGGGGTGGAGCCTCTACAGGCTCCAAGAAGGCGAGGGGAGGGAGGAGTGGCAGGGCTGGCCCCAGCCTGCAGACCCTCCCTTCCTCCAGCCTAGGGGAGACACGTCAGAGTGCCGTGTCCTGGCGCAATCCTCAGCCCAGGCACCCCCGACTGATTCTCGGCCTTGCTGCAGGACCTGGGGCCTGCTGCCTCCTGCTCCTGGCTGTTCCCCGGCTACGCGGCAGGCCCAGCCCAGCACTGCCTGGCCCCAACCTCAGCCACGCTGCTGCCCTGAACGGCCCCATGCACAGGGGCAGGAAAATCCTGTGCGGCAGGATTTTTTCAAGTGTGCGGCTATGCTGCCACACACCTTACAGTGAACAGTGCTCCTGTGGGCCGTCCCTATTAGATAAATCCTCACAGTTTGACAGTGAACCATTTATAGCTGTGGTTTGAATACAGTCTTTTGTCACCCACCTTATAGTGATTCCATCAAGACTACTTTTCCCTAGTTTGCTTATGAGACTGTCATATGTATCTGCATCAAAAACCTGACTAAAACCAAAATACTTGGTGTATACTGCTTAACCACCATGCACTTGGCCAGTAACCCTGTCAATGAAGGAAATGAGGTTGGTTTGTCATGATTTGTTCTTTATAGATCCATGTATTCCTTTTTAAACCTTTCCCCATCTTCAAAGTGTCTGACAAAGGGGAATTTTCTCCCACAGAAACTTATGCAATAAATAAGTTTTAGTCTTTAGAAGTGCCACAAGGCTCCTTGTTGGTTTTGTTTTTTAAACCTGTTGTCCTTTAGATGCTCACTAATTGATGGTTTAATAATGTGTTCCAATATCATACTTCCAGTGTTTTGGGTTTCTTAAAAAGTTTAACGGGGGGGAGTGATGTTAAGACTCCTTTTGTGAGGCTGTTTTGATTTGTATTTTATGTTGGTCAGCATTCATAGAGGAGAGACAAGGTGCATGAGGTAAAGTTTGTCTTTCTCACAAACATAAGTTGCTCCGATAAATATCACCTCATCCACCTTCTCTCTCTTGGCAGCAACACAGCTACAAAGCTGCATAGCATTCATGGAAAGCTTTTCACCATTTAGTTGCTGATGTGTCATCTCAGCTTTAACTCGCCTGAAAATTTTGTCTCATGGTTTGTCATTTTTGAAGCAGTCCTTTTTTGGGACTAGGAAACAAATAGAGCCTGGAGAAGCATTTCCTCTTTTCTTTTCTCCCCTCACAGCATGCACACAGGCACAATTTTAGTTGTATTAGGTGAGTCCACCTAGGAGGCTCTTTGGGACTTCCTTCAAATTCCCGTGGATGTAAAGAAGTTTGGAGGGTTTTACGCAGCCTGGGAAGAGGCTCCCTGGGAATCTTACAATGCCCTTCTTCCCAAATGGAGCTGGCTTAAGGCCCAGTGAGAGGCATATTTCAAATGGTGAAGCAGTAACATGCACACTAGATTGCAGTTGCCTGAAGACAACATGGTAGGTGCTTGGAACCCCCAGGAAGCTGGGTGCCTCATGTATTCAAAGGTAGCTGAAAGCAGTCTTACAAATGGGAAGCAGTTGTGCATTTCATAAATGGAGGAAACTGTCTGATAGGAAGCATTGAGGTTTCTAAAGTTTTACGAACAATCTATGGTAGGCTTTAAAAAAAGACAGAACGGAATGAAACTTGGTTCTTTTACACTATTAGCTGTGAAACATGAGAAGAGAAACAGTTTATAAACTGCAAGTTTGGGGGGGGGGGTGTTTAAGTAATTTTACTTGTGATTACACCTAGTAACACTGATTTATTTCCTTTAATTTTTAAGGGATTTTTACTCCTCAAAAAAGGCGGGTGGGGAGGTGCAAAGAAAATATCAGAGGGGATTAGTAATTTAGAGAAGACGACTGATACTTAGAAGTAGGTACAACAAAAATTAGGGTAGTAGAGAGAGAAGAGGAAGAATGTAAAACCAGAGATTTGCTGGAGGGAGCTCTCAGGAGCAAATGTTAATATGCAGGCACTCAGAGGAATGATTTGCATGAAGATCTTTAGATACAGCTGTGTGGAAGACTGGTGTACCCTCTATAAAGTAGCTGTATTCATTCAGTTGGCTTTCCTCAGCCATGTATTAAATAGAATGCTTCAGGAGAGAATGAAGGGCTTTTTGATGGATATAAAAATAACTTGCAGTATGTCATAGAACACGTACAGGCTATGCTGGAAGTTGTGTGCTCCCCATTGCTTTCTATAATTTATATGGTATCTCAGTGTGGTGTACTTTCCATGCTGTTGCTTTTAAATTATTCATGTTCAAATTAAAATTTACTTACAAAACAGTGTGACCTAAAATGGCACTGGTTATGTTGTACAATTGTAACCTCTGGAAACTGTCTGTCCCTTCTGCATATTCCAAATACAGCTGGTTTCTGAATAAGGATTGGATGAATTTCCAAACCCTGTTTGATTCAGATGTGAATATTGGCAGCCTAATGGCATTAATGCTTGTTGTGTAGGAAGAACAATATGTAGAGGTTGCTGCTATAAGTGCTCTGGGTCATTTTAGCCACTGGGGAGCTAGTTTCCATGTATGTTGCAAGCAGGTTGCATTCCACTCCTATCATGCGAATTTGCTTCCTATAACCACCTCTTTTCCCTTCCTGTTGCTTCTTGGCAACCTATCTCTTGCTTAACCCCACTACTGCTCCATTTTACAGACTTGTTTTCTCTTCTCCCTTTCTGGAGTTCCAGAGGGTAACTCTGTTAGTATGTATATAATGGAAACAACAAAAGTCCTGTGGCACCTTGGACTAACACATTTCTTTGGTCATAAGCTTGCATGGGCTGCAAAGAAATGTTAGTTTTTAAGGTGCCATAGGATTTTCATTGATTTTCCTTCTGAGAGTCCATCTCTTCAGCTTCCTTCATTGACTGCCTCCTTCTGACCAACATGAATCTCCAACCAGTGAAATCTCGATAACTTGTCCTGTTGGCCAACAGAAGTCAGTTCAATAAAAGTTGCCTCACCCTCCTTGCATCTCTTGTACCCTGGGACCCACCCAGCTACAACTACCTTGCATGTCTCCTTCTCACCACCCCACCCATTATGTATCCATCGCTTTCCTAGTCTCTGCCACTTGCTAGCTTTCTCCCTTCTCCTTGTTCCCAAAAGCCAGAGTTTCCAGCCCGTTGGTTACCAGCAACATTACACCCTGGTGTCCAGGTTAGCTTCCTCCTTGCTTCCTTTTCCCTCAGTTCATCTCTTTAAGGAACCCAACCCTCCTAGTAAAGCTATCCCCTGCTTAATTTGAAGGGGCTGGTATAAAATACAGAGGTTCTACAGCCTCTCAGTAAAATAGTTATAAGAACATTAACATGGGAAAAACTTATTTTTTTCACTGGCATGGTTTTCTACAATGGCTAACCAGTTCAGCTGAAATTTTCAAAAACAGATCCAACTTGAGGCAGACACCTTGCATGGCAATTGTGAAACCTAATAGTTTGGCAAAGTTTTGTAAAACAGACAAAAATCCTACACAAATATAAGGCTGTAAAACAATTTTTTTTATCATGGAGAAAAAAAAAGCAAGGAGTCATGTGGCACTTAAAGACTAACAGATTTATTTTTTTATCATAGGAGCTGCTGCCGTCTCTGCCTAGAGCATACAGAAATGTATACACACTTTAGAATACACAAATGGATATAATTCAAATCATTTATAAGTGAATGCTTTCTATATACTGGTAATTATTAAGAAATGTGCAGAAGTATGTATCAGCAAAATGTGGATGACTGTGTAGGGTGCTGGTGGGGCTGGTTGGGAAAGACTGAAAAAGGAAAGCCACATGGGACTAGCTTTTAAATTAGGAGGCTATCTGATAAATAATGATGTCCATTTCTATCCAGTTTGCATGACCACTGAAGAAGTCACTGCACAAGCCACAGGAATGCCCATTACAGAGCATAAATGAACATTTTTGTAAACCCAAAAAAATTCCTAAGCAAAAAAAAAAAAAAAAAAAAAATCTTTGATTTGGAATTACAGTTGAGAGAATTTATCACTTACTATGCTATGTTGTAGTTTTTTAATATATGAAACTCCGCAAATATACAGTGAGCTGGGCTCTCCCTCAAATCACTGTAAGATCAAACAAAGACTAGTAGACACGTGAGCTATGTATTTCACTCACTCAGTGAGAATAACTAATAATTAACATTTGGTTAACAGTGACTAGTGATGTAAAATAGTTTGTTTAAATAATCCATTTAAATACTCTAAAAATAGAAAAATTAAGCATAGGTGGGAGGAGAGCCTACTGAAATGGTAATAAATGTTTGAACAGCTGATTACAATTTAAATGTTTAGACTTTACAACATTATGAACAAGAAGCAACTTAAGCAGTGGTTGGATGCAGCTGCCTCGCACTTATTTTTCTCAGATCATGTCATTAAAAATTTCACACCTTTAGTTGTGGTACATTCGGAGAATCTTTGTTGATAATTATCCAGGCTGAGACTTTGTATTTATTCCAAATTACAAGTTTAATGGATCGATGTATTTATACAAGTTGAAATAAAAATAAATGTGTGACTTTAAAAATGTGAAAATGACAATCATTAGTGTTTAACTTTGTTTTCATTTTAAAAATGCATTTGTCATTGGAGTCAAAGAACTAACAAACTGGAACTCATAAATACTATTCATCAAGGTAAAGTATGTATGACAATCAAAAGTCCAGTGATTGGCAAGCTCCATGAGATAATATCTATCCCTGAAAACTAAATGACAGCAAAACAAGACTGCTTTTAGGCTGACTTTCAAAACTACAACTAAAATCTTCAGCAGGAGACATAATTATGTGAAGATGGAACTTCTGCATAGATGTATTAGGATATAGCAATTTGGAGTGTCGTCGCAAGCAAGCAAGCAAGCATTTGCAATCATTGGTCCTCTTTAGTAAGTGCCTGAGATGACGCTGACTGGCCTTGGGGATTGCAGATTAAGTCATCAGAATGGGGCTGTAAACTGGCATTGTACTGAAATGGCAGGGAGTAGGCTGTTCTTTCTTTCATCTTCGGCTCATTGTGCTTTCAGCCCATTTTATTTAGAACTTCTAGTGTTGGCAAAACTGAATGAGCTTATTTCCAGATTATTGATTGGTTTTGAGCCCTACAGAAGCAGAGGATGTTGTTTCAGTAGTGTTGTTGCTAGGTTTTGATACTTAGCTTGCCACATCTTGATCCTTTTGTCACCTACAGGTACTGCACACAAATCTGCTATATTTTCTTTTTAGAAGTTCTTCCTACCCCCAATGATTGAATAGCTAATTGTTTCACTGGAAACCTATGCAGATTGTACCCTACAGGGCATGAAAACAGAGTGGTGCTGTAGAAAATGAGATTTTTCTCTCATGAAAGCTCATGCAGTAAATTTGTTTGTCTTTAAGTGCCACAGGATTCCTTTCTTGTTTTGTATTTATTGTGCATCCCACAAGTGCTCTTCTGTAGCCAGAAGCACTAGAATTGAATCTGGGTAATCCAGATCCCAGTTATATTGATTATGAATGAACATTTTTGATTCTTTGTTTTCCTTTCTTCACCTCAGATTCATGAGGCTGTCAGCTGCAAAGTATTTAATAGAGAATTTCACTGCCTGTCACTGGGTTGAAGCCACCAGTCTCCAAGAAAGGCATATAGATTCCTTCCTGGCCCATAGGCTGTGATAGGTTCTGATGTTGCTATAATCTAAATGGAAAACGTGGCGGCAGCTATTTGTGTGGTATTGATGACATGGATGGAGATCTTACCAACTACTTTGCCTAGCTATGACATTGTAAGAGTTGATCAGCTTAAAGGGGTGAATGTTTGCAAACTTCCTGATAAAACCTGGAATGTTCTATGTTACCAGCGGTTATGTGTCTGTTGGAGTCATCAATGGCCACTGAACCTCACAGGGCTGCAAAAAATCTTGCAAAAATAGACTGCATCGCATAGACTGGGCTTCTCTATATCTCTTTCATAACCCTAAGCTGTTAGCCACATTTTTCTCCACACAGCGGAAGCAAGGCTGCTTTCCTAACCTCTGTTGAGTCACTTCAGCCAAGCTGATAGTTACCAGTATCACACACATGCAGCACCATGCCTGTCTTGCTCAGATAGTGTTCATTAGGGGAATTCTCACTTCTATCCCAAGATTGCAGTGGAACTATAGAAGAGTAGTCTGGAAAAACAATACTCTGAGAAGACCAGTGAGTATATGATGTGCACAGCATATAATGGCTCTGTAGAAAATGAGTACACTTGCTTCTCCAAAGAAATACTTTTAAAGCAGCCACTAAATCCAGTTCACATAGCAATCAAAAGACTTGTGTACCCTACTTAAAATGAAGAATGAGCAGAGCTTCTGAAGCAGTATGGGGAATTGGCTTACTCCGATATAGCAAACCACCTCGTTGAGTGACAGCCTTGATATCTGTCACAAGGTTCACTGGGAAGAAGTTACATCAGATATGGACGTAAAGTCTAGCAGGAGAGCATGGGTATTTATAAGGAATCTTGGTACAACAAAGAAACCCCATCCTCGCGTGAGTGTAAAGTGTCCCAAAACAGCACTACTATATGCCTACACAGTAAGGCAAAAACCAGCAGGAACAAGCCCTTTGAGGGATCGGTAGAAAGAAAATGGAGCAGATGTAGAATGGTCCCACCTGTGAGTGAAGAAGACCTCTTCCAGCCTTTCCATTGAAGAAGTGGAGAGTGCAATGAGCCTCAAGAAAGTAGGAAAAGCTGATGGCCTTGACAAAACTGCACAAGAAGTGCTATTACATCCTGACAAGAACATAAAATGGCAATCCATTTTTTTATATTTCATGTCATCCAAGAGAACAAGATAGCTAAGTTATGGCATACCCAAACCAGGAAGGACTGCTCCTTTCCCAGCTAGTTACTGTCCAGTATCACTTCTGAGAAGTACTTGACTTCTGAAGTGACTAACTCTGCACTGATTCATGCTCTTGATAGAGCGGGCACTGCCTTCAAACCTGAAAGGAGCACTTGTGACCAAGTTCCTTCTTTTTACTACTTGTGCAGAAAATGGTTTCCACAGGAGCTATGTTTCTTGACGGGGTAACAGCATATGACACCATCTGGCACAATTCAAGTGGTGCTAAGGCAGTGAACTGAGCACTTGGAGGACCTAAAAGAATGGACACCCTCAGAGATCTGTTCTTGTCCCCAACTTTTTTCAATTTATTTAATAATCTGCTTCCAGCAATGTTAAGGCCATTCAACTATGCGGATGTCATCTGCCTAGCTTCAAGAGATTTCAGAAAGATAGAGGACAGCCTGAACCAAGACATGTAGCCATCAGTGCCTGTTGCAAGAAGTGGAGAGTTAAGTCCAGTGTGTCAACAGTGGTGTTTTTCTTCCATCTCAGCCACACAGTTTCCACAGCTCATCATCATCTTGAATGCATAATAAGTGACGTGATCCAAAGCCAGTATATTTAGGAGTAACTCTGGTTCACACACTAACCTACAAGGGCCACTTCCAAACAGTAACTCCGAAGATTAAAAGAAGAAATGGCCTCCTAAATAAGTTTGCAAGCTCAACTTGGGGAGCTAATATGCAAGTAATGCACAGCTTGGTGCTAGCTCTTTGCTACTCGGTTTAAGAATGCTGTACACCTGTGGGTAAACTCTTTATATACAAAGCTAGTTGAAGTATAACTGTAACAAATAATACTATGAATAATAATGGGCTGTGAGAATAACACACACCAAGTAGCTACCAGTCCTCTTTAATATCCCCTGTCTTAACAGGCATTATGTTGCAAAGAACATCCTCCATAAAATCCAGGAGATGTCATGGTTGCTACTTTTCAAAGATAATGGGTGGATGCCTTGCCACTGACCCTTCAACAGGCAACTGATCAAGGCTATGTTACTGAACATCGTTATGGTGGACACTGCAACGTACTGGTGAGGAGAGGGAGAGAGAATGTAAAAACAAGGACACGCAGGCTGATGGGAGGCTCTCTCTGATGCAAGCTCAACTGATTTAGATGAGGAATGATGAGGTGTACAGCAAACTACCACACTTGATCATTTAGGAACAGCATTCTGTGTAGTTGCGGTGTAACTGAGGATGCTCTTCATATACTAAATAGCTGTTCATCCCATGCTGACCTATCAAGAGGACTTCCCAGATGTTGTACTGCTGATCCCAAGGCTATTGAATGGCTAAAACCAATACAATACTTACTTGTGCATTTTGACTCTTGGCTTTTTCCACTTTTACAGCTTTTTTCCTTACTTTGTATTTTATAGTTTGACATTTGGTCCATGTTTATTGTACCATCTGTGCCTTTGCTTAAAAACCCAGCATTGGTATCTCAAAACCAGGAGGAGATTCAGTATTAGCTATGTACTCTTCATGTCATGAGCATACCTGATATCATCCAGAGGGGACAACTAATACAGTGGAATACAGGCAACAAAAAGAGCAAAATATGTTCTGTTTGTGCAGCTACAGTTGAACTGAAAGTGTTAGTTGTATGTAACACTGTTTGTGTGTTGGTGTCTTTCTACTGATATGATAATTGGTGCTTCACAACAACTTCTTGCATCTTGCTTGTCTTGATAGCTTCATCACAGTGCACATCCCAGGCAGCATCAATAATATGATAGAAAGTATATGGTGATACCAAAAGTATGAAGCAGTTAAATATAGTGCAGAATGGTTTTGCTTCAGCAGTTTTGTTCACCTAATCTGAACACTGTTTGACTGTTAAAAGGCCTGGCAATCTGTTGGGGAGATCTTAGATTGACAGTGATAGTCTAATGTAGATTTTATACACGTTAGGATGGTGCCATTCATGTACAGCATGCCCAAGTTCACATTAACTTCTGGAATAATACTTGCTTTCGGGCTGCTGGAGGCACCTTCCGAAAGACTTTTTAACCTGGAGTAATAACAGAGAGTCTTACCTGATTCTTAAGGGCTAGCCCCAGTTACAGAAGCGTCATCCTGATGCTTGATATTTAGGAGACTCTTCATCACGGTGTCCTGGAACTTGCTGGAAAAACACTGGTCCTTGGGTGTCTGAAACAAGAAAGTCCTTGGCTTAGTGCTGAAGTCTAAATATAGTTGGTTTGTTGTTTTCACTTTGCATTAGCAAATGGAAATCAGGGCTTGAAGCTCAAGAAAATATCCTCACAGAAGTGCAGCAGAGACTTGAACAAGATCTAACCAGCCACAGTCATAACAAATGCTCTCAGAATCAGAGAGAATTGAATTTACGCAAATTTGAGCCCTTCTGACAAGTCTGCTACCTGATCCTATTAGTAGAAGACTGCTGGGAAACATTGGCAACCAGTACCAGACCCTCAGTTACAAGAAAAATAACTTAAAACATTTGTCCTTTTAAGAGAAAACTTACAGGCCCTGGAAATCCAAGTAGACTGTTGAAGTGAAAGGCTTCTGCTCACTTAGCCATTGGACCTTTGAGGGCAATTGCATGTACAGCATGGATGGGGTAAGGAAAGGATCATTTAAATGAAGGAGCTCTTGAAGCTCGCACTAGAGGGAGAACTATAGTTTTCTTTAGGAATTTTATATGGATTAGCAGAGACATTGGACGTGATTCTCTCTCTCCCACCCCTCCAATCTTCATTATGACCTTCCTGAAAAAAGCCAAGTAATGGAAGGAAATATTTGTCCTGCTCTTAAATTCATTGGGGCAGAGGAGAGTCAGGGTCTTGAGTTTTCTCTTCTTCACCCTTACTCATTTTAATGATAAACTTATCAATATCCATGTGTCAAAAGTTCTGGATTAGGAGTCCTTCCCTAGGAAGGGAGGAGGAAGAAACTTTATCAGATTGGACCTTTATGAAACTGCCAGCCTATTTTCTCGGGAGAATCCATTGGGGTCAGAGACAAATTTGAGGGGACTAGGATTTGAGGCTTGTCTCTAGGACACTGCATCAGTGTTTTTCAACTGGTGAAACACCAGTGCTCCATGGACATTGCGAAGGTGTTCCATGAACCCTCTCCCCATCTGTGGGAGGAGGGAAGGAGTGATGCAACAAGCTGACATGTGCCCGGGAGATTTAAAATTCCCCAGCTGCAGCAAAGCTTCCAGGCATGAGTTGGCATCTGCTGCCTACAAATTGCTTGGCTGTAACTTTCACGGTAAGGCTTTCTTTAATGAACCTTTTTACTCCAAGAATATATGAACTTTGTTCAGTCATGCAGGTTCAAAATTCCCATTAAAACAGGGGTCTCAAACATGTGGTGCTAAAGCTATTTCCTGCAGCCCACAATGACATGATTCTTACTGATATTTGCAAAGGTTTCAGTGGTGCAGCCCTTGGGCTAATGTGTACTAGTCCTCATGCGGACCTCGTTGTGATCTGAATTTGAGACCCCTGCATTAAAACTTGAGTAATATCTTCAGTTTTAAGTTGTGAGTATTCATGATGTGTGTTTTTTAGAAATATTTGTAAGATGGTATTAAATTCAGTTTCCAGAATCATTTTCACCGGAATGTGTACTACACAAATGTTATGAACATTATAGCCAGTATATGTCGGCTTTTTTAAGAAACTTATCAGGTGTTCTGGATAAAGTAGTTAATACCTTTAGGTGTTCTCCAGTTCATTAAAGGATGAGAAACCCTGCTCTGCACTGACTGCAGGAGAAGTGAGGATTGACCAGAAAGCAGAGCCAAGACATTGGGGTTGTACAAATCCTAAACCTGGTAATTATTAGAAGCAGTCTAAGGACTGCAGTGTGACCATGCAAGCTCATTCAGGAGCATGAGAACCTGTAGCTTTGTCTTGCACAAGGAATACTCCAAAGTATGATTCTCTCCATATAGCTGCAAATGGTGCATTCCTTGTGTGATCTCTTGGGAGAAGGGTATGTCTCTTTAGCTCAGTGCATGTTAAGCTCATGCCATAGACCAAGTGTGGCCAAACTGTGGCTTGGGAGCCACATGTGGCTCTTGAATGAAAAATTGTGGTTCCCGGAAGAACATCAGCAAATCAATTTAGGAAAGCAGGCCCAGCCTCAGAATTCAGCCAGGGGGTTGGGACAGTGGGAAGAAGTGTGGCATGGTCGGGGATGGCAGGGAGAAGTGTGGCGCAGTCAGGATTTTAAAAAACTCGCCACTAGCCCACAGTCTTCTACGCTGAGTATCAGCTAAGTTTTTACTGTACAGGCCTAATTTTCATTGTAACCTTAAGTAATTATTAGAATCTGACATTAGTAGGATCAATATTTGTCCTCTTTTTACAATAAAATTAAAGTGTGCAATGAATTTTAAACTTAGTAATTTTGGAGTAGGTAAAAGCATATGGCTATAGGCCTCAGTGTGGCTCTCGAAGGTTTAATAATCAGCTTGTGTGGCTCTTGAGTTCCATAAGTTTGGCCACCCCTGCCATAGACAGTCACCAACAACAGAGTTGACATTAAGAGGTGAGGAGAGGAGGAGTCACATAGAAGGACAGCACTCTACCTGTGAATCTTTCTTGACATTAGCATGGTCTCTGAGACTTTGGAGCTGATTTCTGGCCTCTTGAAGCAGAGTCAGATAGCCGTAGACTCGGATACCACATTGCTCTATGGCTGTGAGACGTGGACAGTCTACCAACGTCATGCAAGAAAACTAAATCATTTCCATGTCACCTGCCTTAGAAAAATTCTTGGCATTAAATGGCAAGACAGGATCCCAGATACCAAGATCCTTGTTCGTGCCGGCCTGCCCAGCATCTACACCATCTTGATGCAAGTACAACTTCGTTGGGCAGGTCATGTGGCTCGCATGCCAGATCATCGGCTACCAAAGAAACTGCTATATGGCGAACTCCAACAAGGCAAACGCTCCCAAGGGGGCCAGAAAAAGCGCTTCAAGGACACTTTAAAAGCGTCACTAAAGGCCTTCAGTATCAGCCACTTTACATGGGAGCTGATAGCCCAGGACAGAGGAGAGTGGCGTTCAGCTGTCCATCAGGGCATGGAAACATGCGAAGCCAACTGGATTGATGCAGCTGAGCAACGCAGACGAGCCAGGAAAGATAATGCCAGCAAACCACCATCAGCCGCCACCATTCCCTGTCTGCATTGTCAGAGAACTTTCCGGGCACAGATTGGTCTGATTAGTCATTTGCGCACCCACGGACCCCTACCCTAACCCCTGGATGACTAGATGGTCTTCGTCGTTACCGACGGACGAATACGACGACGAGACTCGGATTATAAATTCTGAAGGGACCACCCTGATCGTCTAGTCAGACTTCTTGCTTAACACAACCCATAGAACTTGCCTGAATTAAAACCTGTTGGAATTACCTATAAATTATGACCTGTTAACTTAAAAATCCAATCTTGATTTTTATGTTGTCAGTAATGGAGAATCCAGCACACTATCTGGTAAGTTTTTGCCAGTGATTAGTCACTGCCAAGAATTTGTGCCTTTTATTCCAGTCTGATATTGTCTATCCTGAACTTGTAGCAGTTGGATATTGTTATACCTTTGAATACTAGATTGAAGATCCCATTATCAAATGTTTGTTCCCCATGAAGGTACTTGTAGACTGTAAGTAGATCACTCCTTAGTTTTGTTAAATTAAATAGATTGAGCTCCTTGAATATCTCACTCTAAGGTGTGCTTTCCATATCTTCAGTCGTTCTCATATCTCTTCTCTGAACTTTCCCTTTTTGGCGTTTTTCTTGAATTATGGGCACCAGAACTGAATGCAATATCCCAGTAGCAGTTGCACCAGTGCAAAATACAGAGGTAAAATAACCTCTCTACTCCTACTCAATATTTCCAAGTTTCTGCATCCAACAATAGCTTTGAATTAGGTCTTTTGGCCACATTGTCACACTAGGGTCTCATATTTAGCTAATTATCCATCATGACTCCCAAACCCTGTTCAAAGTCACTGCTTCCCAGGGTAGTTCCCCATCCTGTAAATATGCCCTGCATTTTTTTCAAGATGTGTGACCTTGCATTTGGTCACTTTCCCAAGTGATCCAGATTGCTCTGTCAGTAACCTGCCCCCTTCATTGTTTACTGCTCTCTCAATTTTTGCCACCTGTGACCTTCCATTGATTTTTGTTTTCTTCTAGATCATTGATCAAAATGTCAAATAGCTTAGGGCCAAGAACTAGGTCCTGCAGGATCCCTCTAGAAACTAGCCATCAGAAAGTTTACACATGAAATTAGATTCAGGTTTCTAACTGTAAGAGGAGTGAAGTTCTGCAGTTGCCTTCCAAGAAGAACTGTGGGGCAAAAAGGCTAGCTGGCTTCAAAACTGAACTTGATAAATTTGTGGAGGGGATGGTCGGATGGGATAGCCTAGGCTGGCAGTTGAGCAACTTTGACTACTAGTGATGGATATGCCAGTGGCCTGACATGGGATGTTAGATGGGGTGGGTTCTGAGTTATTACAGAGAAGTCTTTCTTGGGTATCTGGTTGGTGAGTCTTACCCACATGCTTAGGGTTTAACTGATTGCTATATTTGGGATCAGGAAGGAATTTTCTCCTATGGCAGATTGGCTAGGGCTCTGGGGGTTTTTCACTTTCCACTGCAGCACAGTGTGGTTCACTTGTTGGTGGATTCTCTGCACATTAAAGTCTTTAAATTTTGATTTGAGGACTTTAATAACTCATTCATAGGTTAGGCTTATTGCTGGAGTGAATAGAGAGGTTCTGTGGCCTTCATTGGAGATCACACTTAATGATCATATTGGTCCCTTCTGACCTTTGAGAAATACCTGCTCAGTTGTTATTTTGGGATTTGTCACTTAATCAGTTTTTAATCCATTTGATATGTATTGTATTGATTCTATATTTTTCTAGTTTCTTAACCAAAGTATTGTGCAGTATCAAGTCAAATGTCTTACTAGAAATCTAAGTAAATTACAATACTATATTACCTTTATCATGAACTGTAAACTCACTTTTTAAAACTTGTTTTTACAAGACCAGTTTTCATAAATCCAAGTTGATTGACATTAATTACATTATTCTTCTTTAGTTCTTATTAATCCATCTCAGATCAGCTATTCCATTATTTTTCATGGGGTTGAGGCTGACAAACCTGTTATTACCCAGGTCATTTCATTTGTAGTTCTTATTTTCCCTAGACTCAGGTTACTTGTTGCTCTCGCTCTCGCTCTTTCTCTTTCTCTATCCTGAAGTTATGAGCAGTTTGTCCCAATTGTCTGTCTGGAAAGTGCCGAGTGTATTATGGATGCTGCTTTATTAATTAACTAAATGCCAGAAGAACTCATTATAGTGCATCTCCCCTGTAACTTTACCCTGTCCTGTTTCATCTCAACTGTATCTTCCTGTATCTCATTTTCTTACATCATTTGTACTGCCAACAATTCTGCTTTAATAATAAATGAATAAGCTCCCTGTAACAGCAAATATTTGGACCACCTGCTGGTGGCCAGATTTATTTTACATTGTTTCTGTATTATGTGTAATTGGGTGACTGTAGTATTTGTTTTATATTCCAATAGTAACTAGTACAGAAATAACAAACTTTGCATTATAAATTATTTTTGCTTCATCTAACAATCTTGTGTTGTGTAACAAATCCACCTCTGAGTGCTTTTTCTGAAGGCTTTTATTATAACAGAATAGAGTTTGGACTAATCTGCCAAATATTTTGGAAGCTTGTCTAAGTATTCCCTGTTCATCTGCTAAGCAAAAGTGTTTGGAACATACCTTTTGTATATGTCATTACATATGACTAGTTGTATTCTGAAATTATCAATTAATGATTTCAGAATTCTTCTTTGTATTTAACCTTTTAGCGTGAATATTGTGGGTTTTCTCTTACTCCTATTTTAGGATTTTATCTGTGTAATGTTTTTATCTGATGTGATCTAGGTTTATCACAAAATGTGATTTCTTATCTTTATCTTGTCCACAAGAAGACCTGTATTCTGCCACAGCTGAGGGAGTGGGTTTGATCTGGCAACTCTCTCCACTGTTGAACTGCTGTGACTTGATTTTAAAAAGCAACAAAAGCAATAAAATAGTTTTAACAGTTGCCATTTTGGCATATGAAACATGTCCCTGAGACGCGACCTGTTCCTTGTATTTTTGGAAACAGTGTTTTATCATCCCTCCTTAGCAACTGAGCTATGCTTTTTTGTTCTTTCAAAGAAAAATGGTGGCATTCATCCTACCCTACCAGCAGACCTACAGAGAGCACCCATGCATTCTTGTGGGGTTCAAAGGAGATAATTTGGCATTACTGTGCAGAATCTATTTCCTGTCTTATAACAACTTTTGTCCTAACTGTTGTCACATTTTTTTTGCCATTCCCAAGTGGCTGTGTGAATCAAAGGCTGTTCTCAAATATATTTGAGGGAGTGGACCAGTTATGTGCTGGCTTTGTTCTGGCAAGACTGCTGTATTCTTCAGTGGGAGTTTGCATAAATATTGGCCACGCTTGTTCTGTTCTTAAGCTTTACTTGGGAGATGCTGTGATACAAGTTACTGAGAACATAAATTGAGTTCATGCTTTGGGGCAAATTTTTAATCTGTAGCTACAGGCAAAAAGTGATCTTGTAAAATGAAGGAATGAAAATTAAGTGACTCAGCAGGGGCTTGGCTGCCTGATAGCCACCAGTAAGATATGAGGAGCTGCTTCTTACCTGTGTATGTATGTGTTCTGATTGTCTTGTGTGGTAAATATTTTTAAACACTGACTCTTTCACAGCAACTGCAGTATCTGATGGGAATAAGCAGAAAGCAGTAAAATGTAAACTGCCATGCTCTCTATTTTTGTTAATCACAGCTTTTAATTTTTTAACACAGGATCCAATTTATGGCAAAGGAAAGCTTGGAGAAATTCAGGGACTTGTACTGGGAATGCTGGACACATTTAATTATGAGCAAGTAAGTTGTGTGTGTGTCTTCATTCTTCCCATAGCTGGAAGAAGAGTCCAGGTAGTATTGCCTAAAAAAGGAATTTTTTTTTCTGAATTCACTAAGTATCAGGAATTAACACGTTAGCAGCAGTAAAGAAATCAGACAAATGGAAACCCAGCTTTTGTTGCCTTCAAAAGATGTGTATTCATATAGTTTATATGAGGCATTGAAAAGCAAAGCAGTGCAGAGAAATCAGTCTTTAAATAGATTGCAAACTACACAGTTAAACATGCACTGATCCACACACATAGGTGGTCTTAGCTGTGGGGCAGTCTGGGCATTTCCCACAGGCCCCATGCTAGCAGCTGGCCCTCGTCCACGAGGGCAGGGTGGATTCCAGGAGCCGGGGCCAGGCTCGGGCAGCCTGTAAATCTCTTAGATACCCACTCAGTGCACACTCACATGGGACAGGGTAGGAGCAGCTGGACCAGGGACCACTTCCAAGCTGTCAGCCAGCTGAGGTGGGAGGCTGGGAATGGCTAAGGGGGGGGGAGGCAGCAACAGGAGGCCAGCAGCAAGGCCAGGGAAGCTGGCAGGGACCAGGGAGACCTGGGTTGGGAGGTGGCAGGAGGGAGGCTAGCAGTGAGACCTGGAGAGGAGGCAGGGCCCCAGAGAGGGAGGGTGAAAGTCAAGGATGCAAGGCCCCCCAGTACAGTACGGGGGGCCCCTTCCTTGACTTTGCCCAGGGCGCTGGATTCTCTAAGACCGCCCCTTTCCACATGTTAGCACGTTACTGTGGAGGCAGTCATAGTTCAAACTGTGTTTTTAAAATTTGTTTAAAATGAAGCATGAATTTCTAATGCTCTTTAAAAGTGGCCTTTTCACAGTTAGTTTTTATGCCCTTTGAATTTTTATGTTGCTTTTGTAGTTTTTTTCATATTTTTAATAAGTGTTTTGAAATTGGGCTCTTGTTAAAATGTCTGTGGGAGTCTGACTCTTTTTTGTCAATGAATGCTTTTAGCTTTCTACTCCATACCTTTCTTATGCTATCCAGACAAAAATCTCATTGTGTCTTTGACATGTCCTTGTTGATATTCCAGCTGTCTACTGAAACTTTGCATATCCAAAATGGAGCTCCTGATCTCCTCCAAAGTCCTTCCTTCTCCTGCATTTCATTACATGTTGGCCTGCACCTCCACCCTGCCTCTTTCTCAAACCCTTAACCTGGGATTTGTTTTAAGAAAATAGAGAAATTACTTCTTGTTTAAACATGGGTTACAAAGTTCTGGTTCCATGTAAGTCACTACTGCAGTTGCCTTGGCATACTGTGCATTCTCATGCTTGGAGAATCCTGTGGTCAGAGAATTTTGGCCACTTCCCAAAGGCCACAAGAACAGCTAAGGGGGTAAAAACATTTTGGTGTCTTCCAGGCTCCTCCTTCATTGCCAAACCAAAGGGTTGCAAAAACTCAAATCAAGCCCCTGAAGCTCTTGCTTGAGATTGAGATTGGCTTAAATTTAACAGCAGTAAATTGAGTTCTCTGTATTTGCCTTAAGAATCCATTTGGGTCATATTTTGACACTCTGAAACTGAGGCCAAAATCTGACCTTCCTTTCATTTCCCTCCTCCTCCCCATGCCACCCCAAAATAAACCTAGTTAAGATTCTCACATAATCATTTGACTCTGGGGTAAGAAAAACACCAAATATTGCAAGGCTGACAGTAAACTCAATAGTTGAATTGCTTTGCATATATAACCCTGTGAATTGTAAAACAACCCAAATCTTGCTACTTCTGTGCCACAGCAAACAGCTTTTCATAGCAGTAGCTCTGCTTTGGGCTCAAGGATTTAGGCCCTGACCTCTAGGACTGGTTGACAAGCCTGCTTTGTTGCTATTATCCCATCCAACCCAGCTTTCAGTACCTGGACTAAGAGTTAGTGGTACAACTAGAACCCAGCACTCTAGTGCAGATAAGGGCCACTACTCCAAAATGGTGGCACACTTCCTTTTCCCCCAGTCCTTATTGGAGGATACTGCCTCTCCCCTGCTATATGAGGTCAGTAACCAGTCAGATGCTTAAGAAAATGAAGTAGTGTGCAGCATGACCTGAATAAGATCTGTGGGGCATGTGACCAGGCAAGATTCACTCTGCACCTACGAATGGTTGGTACCTCAAACTCTCCCCCAAATCCCATGCCAGTTACTCAAATTCACCTACACTGATCTCAGTGCCTGTACCTGCATCACGTTCCTCTGGGTGCTCATCTGCCTGCAGACACTCAAGTTCCTCAGTGACATCCTGTCTGCAACACACTGCCCCTTTTGGTTCCGTCGCTTTAAGGCCAGGGTCTCAAACACACAGCTCGCTGGCCCCATGCGGCCCCTAAAGCTCTTTCCCATGGCCCGCAATGACACTATCATTACCAATATTTGCAGTATCATTGTATGAAAAGGTTTCAGTGGTGCGGCCCTTGGGCTAAAGTACTAGTTCTCATGCTGTCCTCGTGGTCATTTGAGTTTGCAACCCTGCTTTAAAGGAACACCTGCACAATCTCTGCTGCTTTAAGAGTGGCTCTGTATCTCTCCCAGTGTAACTCTCAGTAGCTGATGTCCTGGAATAGTCCTGAAAGAAGAGATGATATAGATTTGGACAAGGCACTCTTTTTTAGTAGGATGCTTATCTTTGTAAGATGTCCAGTTGGTGGACGAAGGCATGACGAGATGATGGTCCAGCACTCTTTCATCAAGGCATTTTCTGTTGCTGTTTCTAAATCCATGTTAGCTTTTTTCCCTGAGTTTCAGGTAGTGAATCTCTTATTTAGGTCTCCTTTTAGGAGGTCTACTCTGTGACAAATAGAGGAAATATGTCAGTTGCAATGTTAATTTCCGTAAGTCAAGGGAGGGAAGATTACATAAATGTTACTTAGAACTACTCCACCTTTGTATGTCTGAGTTCTTCTTTTTCACTCTGCAAGATATCTGCATGGTGTTTGGGCTGATCTTGAGTAGAGCACATTATAGGTGTGTGGTGTTTGGAGGTCTTGGCCTTTTCCTGAGTCAGTTCAGTGTTTTTATATGGCAGAAATGTTTGCCTTTGATCAACTCTGGGAGTGTGACAAACATTTCCTGACTCACAAGGCAGTCTGTGACGACAGGGAGACTGGACATTTCCTCCTCACTCACTGATGGGCAGGACAACCATCAGTCATAATCCTGGATTTTCTCTCTCTTTGACTCCTGGATTGGGCCTCTTCAGCTATGTATGGCTGCACTTTTGTGTATCAGCTGGAGAAAGCAAAAGTTAAAAAAAAATTCCTCTTTGAGTAATGCTTTCCTTTGGGATCCTTCCATGTATGCTCTTATCTCGCTGGAGCAAGGCTGGGGCTGACAAAGGAGAAAATCTCACCTGAAAATTGGAGACTGTAACCAAGGTAGCAAGTAAATCAGGCGCAGGGAAAGACAAGCTGCTCACCTAGCTCCCTCTTAGGGGCATCTGTGAGGAGAGATGTTCCCCCATCTTCAAAGTATCTGAAGTAGAAATTTCTTCCACGAAAGCTTGTGCAATAAATTAATTTGTTAGTCATTAAGTGCCACAGGACTCCTTTGGTTTTGAGGAGAGAGGCTCTTCCCAGAACAGATTTGCAGATACAAGTGGTTCTGGGCAAACACTGAAAATACATGGGTGGACCATGGCTCAAATTTTTAATCTTTTTAATTTGCCTCATCAAATTGAAACTTACGGTAGCTTTTCAGTTTCTTTTAACTTACAGGGACGAGCATCAAATATCATCTATAGGATGTGGTAAAAGTAACGTCTGCTTTTGTAGCCTCTTCTTACTTGGAGAGGCTGCCTCACTGAGGCAAGTGGCATGCCACCTGCCATCTATATGCTAGCTTCAGAATGTTTCATTCCTGCAACTGAAGGATGAATGATCACAGCACTCCAAGGGCTGCATAGGTCTTGTTCCATTTTCAAAGTGTTTGGTATAATAATAAAACCCTTCTATGGATAAAGGAGAGGATAAAGCTCCCATGCCAGTGAGGAGTGCTTTGAAGTTGTATCAGAGAAAAAAACTGTTGATTTCCTCCTTATAGTGCTGTGAGATCTAAAAAGCTAGGCAGAATGTTTGTAGGAGGTGTGTAAGGCTTGAACAGTGTTTTATTTCTTTTTAGTGGGCTTCTATATACAATATATGCACTAGGAGACCACAGAAAACAAAGTGTGCAGCAGCCTAGGAAACAAGTTCCTAACAGTGGAATGTTTTTGTTTTGGTGTGTTTTTTGTTTTTTGTTTTTTTTTGGTAGATCCACTTTAGAAGTGTACAAATCAGCAAGACAGAATTGTCTGTATTATGACAGACTGAAATTCACAGCATTTTTTACCCTTAGTAAACAGAATATTTGGATTTATGGCTCTCACATCACCCTTGTACTCTCTGTAATTCTCTTAAAATGGTGGATATTAGGATTCCTTCTGAAAAGTGTATTGGATAAAGATGGAGAAGAAGGGAAACCTGGGGTATGTGAAGTCAGAGAATGTGAGAGTTACACTGGAACTTAAAACTTCTGAAAGACAGACATTGTAAATGAATGAACTGAATAGATAGCAGAAAGTTATAGTCTTTGTTAATATTCGTGGACAGATAAAGGGATACCATGTTTTCTGGGTAGCAGGTACAGTGTGTATATAGAGAGGAAACACTTTTATTCTTAGTTACTTCATAAGCTTCTTACTATGATAAATTGCTACCTAAGGAGTTTCAGCAAAGGTGGTGACAAAATGGCAATGTCTTCCTGCACAGACCCTTCTAGAGACAACTACTAACCTGCTGAACCATGATCTCCACTGGTCCCTGTGTAACCTAAGAGCCTCCATCACTAGAGGACTTAACCCAAAACAGGATTACTGTTGCATCTGTCTGCAGCAATACAAGAGAAGGCAAGAGACAGCTGATGAAATCATTGTCTTCAGGTAACACTAGCAAGATGTGCGTGTTTGCATTTCAAACGGAGAGAGAGAATCGTGGTGAAATAAGAGCTGTGCTGAGTCTTTATTCAACTCTCAAATCAAACCTTTTTTATAAGTTCAGAAGATTCAGGTAATTGTATAGATACCTTGAGTACTGCTGCTGTTTGTTTGGCAGCACTATAAGGGGTTGACCAGGATCACGGCCCATTATATTAGCTGTAGTACAAACAGATGACGAGGGACAGACAGTCCCTGCTACAAGACTTGCAGTCTAAGTAGATAAGACAGAGGCTGGAGTGTTGAGTTTTGCTACAAAGATACACATTCCAGGTCTTCCTTCTTGCTGTTGTACAGCTGTTGCTATTGCTGTGGCTTAAGTGTGTAAGGATGTCATGGGTGCGTGGGAAACACATTTTGCCAGCATTATTACTTAGCTAGAAATTATATATATATATATATATATATATATATATAATATGAAAAGAATTGATAAAGGAGAAAACTAGTCATCTCCCTGTAACTGGAGCTCATTCTCTTCAGAATTTATATGCCACTTACTAGAATCCAAAACCAAGTGAAACCTGTCTAAAGGATTGTTCTAAAAGCATTCCGCAGGGGCCAGCAGACTGAGAGGGAACTGAAGGTCCTGGGAAAGATCGCCACGGGGGACTATGGAGAAGGGCTGAACAGAGCTGGGGCGTGCATTGTCCAGGAGGGACTGTAGAGAAGAGCCAAGTTATTGTGACTGGAGACTGAGGGCTTGACCACATGAACATTTAGTTTATGGCAAGGTGTGATGTGAATCTATCCCACACTAACCTACCACGGTCCCAAGGGCATGTCTACAGGTCCTACAGTATTCCACGTGCAGGAGCACCATAGGCATAGATACTTCTTACTTTGACAGGAGTTCTTCCATGGATGTAGGTAACCCACCTCACCAAGCAGGAAGAATTCTTCTGTTAAGCTAGCCATGTCTACAAAAGAGCTTTGGTCAGCTTCACTGCAGTGCTCACAGGTGGGAATTTCCTATCAGTGATATAACTAAGCTGATCTAAATTTTAGGTGTAGACCAGGGCTAAGTGTCTGTGTAGAACCTGCATTAAGTTTTTCGATCGAGTCCTCTGTGAAACAGGAGTAGATCCAAGTGTATTAATGAACTGTGAATGCACATTGGCATGGTGCACATGAACAGTGGCTCTGCAGCAAGTTAGTGTAGAGTAAATTTACACCCCAGCTTGCCACAAATGAGTTTTTCAAATATGAAAGCCAAAGGACTGTTTACCTGCAGTTATGTAGCAATAAAGGAACCTGTAGGGAGTGGAGTTGCATGTTGAGCGTTAGCTGTTTGGCCATTTACTGAGTCAAGCCTTGAAAGGATGAGAAGCTGAGGCACAGTCACATGAAAGGATGACGTAGGGTAAGCAAGCAAGGCCTGTTATACTCATCTTGTCCTTTAGTCTTTGAGAGTTTTGATCAGCTCTGAGATTCTTGGGTATGCACAATATTGATGTTCTCAGTTGGCCTCATTTCCACAGGCTACAGCATCCAATCCCAGTTGTAAAACAGGAATCCTCAGGGAAGGATTCTTGTTGTTCCCAGTGGTGGCTGAAATTTGTAGTGGGCAATTCTTTAGCATAACTAGATGTCATACTCATGACAGATGAAAAGCTATTCAACTAGAGGGCACAGCTAGGCAAGTGACTAGGTCAGAGAGCTTTGAAAAGCAAAAATGGCCTGGACCTTAGAGCAGTCTTGTTGGCTCTCCAATGTCTGTATATACAGAAATCTGCACTGAGCTCTGTTCCTGTGCCAACCACCAGAGAGGGACAAATGCAGCCCTGAGAGCAGTGCAGCTTATCCTCAGAGCAGAGGGGAGCCTGCTGCTCTTAAAGGATGATGTTTGCTTAAAAAGAATAGAGAACCTTCAAAGCAAATTTGGTAAACTGCCCAAACAGTCTATCATTTTGCTTCCAAGGGGATGGCAGCAGTTTGGAATACCAGCTAAGGCTCCAGTGACATCCACGCTCTACCAAAACACTTGGCCATCCTTCTCTGGCACAAGGATTTACAATCAGTAGCCACAGATGCAGTGAGCCACAAATGGTTTACAGGCCTCATCTACTTCCTTCCCTCAGACTTGCCAAGAAAGTGCATTAATGGTTGGATTTTCAGAAGTGCTCAGCCTTGGCCTAACTGCTGCCATTGACATAATGAGCAAACTCCCATTATTGTCAGTGGGAGCAGCTGGGCCATAGAATAATGCCTAGCTCTCGTATATTGTGCTTTTTATTGGTGGATCTCAAAGAGTGCTCCTCAAGAGGGGCAGGGCAGTATTATTCCCCCTTTACAGATGGGGAAACTGAGACACAGTGCAGTGACGTGGTTCACTCAGCATCCCCAGCAGGCCAGTGGCAGACTGAACAATTGAAACAATATTTCCCGAGTCCCAGCTGCTAGCCCCATGACAAGGTCAGTGTGGAGGGTTTCCATAGAGTTCTAGAAAGCTGGTATATTAGCCCCAGGCCCAGAAAGTCCCTTTTCGCCTTGTAGCTGAGCAGTGATTATTCCAGGTTAATTAGCAAACCTGGAGCTAATTCAGGCCTTCCCTCAGAGAAAGTGGGTAGCTGCAGTGGGAGTATGGAGAGCTATGGGACTGTGTGAGAGGAGGCAAGATGTGGTTGGAAGGCAGGCAGATCTGAAGAAAGAGCAGAGTGCTGGTCAGGAGGGGCCCCAGAGGGACAAAGACTGGTGGAAGGAAAAGCTCCTACCAGAGGAGCGGGTTAGAGCAAAAGAACCTTTCCCAGGCCTGGAGGTCTGAGGAAAGTGCAAGACCCACCAAGGTAGAGGAGGAACTTTGTCACAGTCCCCATTGCCTCCCAGAGTACTTATCACTAATAAGACCAGCTACAGCTACATTAGGAGTTAAAATGTTGGAATGACAGGAAGGTTCCTGCTTCAGGGCATAAAAAGCCTCTATTCTGGCAGTGAGGAAGTCACTTTGTGAGCTGTTCTGTCCACTATGGAGTTCTTGCATCTTCCTCTGAAGTGGCTGGTTCTTGGCTGTTGTTGGATAGGACACTGATGTAAGCGGACAGTTAGGCTATTCCTTTGACTTGTCCAGCAAGCCCATGGGGGAAAGGAAATCCACGTTGAGAACTATTGGAGAATAATTGTCAAAGTAAAGAAATTTTCATATAAATATGTCCAGTCTTCTCTGGCTGAGTCCCAGCCAGCTAGCCCTCATCTACAGCCCAGTCTCCATTGGCTGAGCTGTTCTTCTGCATCAGCAGGGTTGGACGAGAGGCGCAGATAGAGCTGAATGTCTTCCTGCTTAGAATGCTATAAACTGCAATACGTCATTCATTCTCCCATCTGCAGTATGAACAGGAAGGGTAGTTGAGGGGGTAGCATGGAGCTATTACACGTTTCTGCCCCACGAGCTCTCTGACAGAAGGCAACTAAACTGTTCAAGAGTGACACTATCAATCCCTGCTCAGTTCCACCCTGAGGTTAAGAATGGCTCATGATTGGGGTATGAAGCCAGCTAAACGACATCAGGCACCTGATGGCAGTTGCTCAGCATCTGAAGACTATTTACCTGTACCTGTTATTCTCAGAATGTGTTGCTGCCAGTTTCACACTCACTATCTCCCATCTTTGAAATTCTTGCTTCTTAACAGGCCAGGGTGAAATAAAGGGGTGCGGTCTGTATGCACTCAGTATTAGAGATGCAGTCTCTGTCCCCTCCTGTGCCTCAGTCAGCACAATATGATTCTTCTGTGGGTCTCTCTGCTTTCAGTGACTGTGAGATTTGCGTAATTCTTGATCCTAGGGGTATGAACATGCGGAGGTAGCATATACTGAGAATTATTGTTGCACATAAGCAGCCTTGTTTTTCTTAACTGGCAAGCTCCCTTTTCAATAGCATGGCATTATTGTTCTTAGCCTTAAGACCTATTTAGACCTGTTTTAGAAATATATAGTAAAGTTTCTTCTGTTGTTTTTACAGCTGTGGCCATTTGTACCATTCACTCTGCCTGCTGAGTAAAGAGTGTCGCATGGAAACCAAGGGACAGACAAGATGGACTTGCTACAAATGCAACTCAAGTAACAAAGGGGGAAAACTAAGTGAGAATTTCTCAGAGTTGAAAAAGGGAAATGGCACATCACTGGCACAGGTAAGATTCTCAAGACAGTGCATCCCCGAGGCTGAACTGTCCTTGCTGTTGCTAGATGATTAGTGAAGAGATTATAAATTTTATCTCATTTCTGGAGCCTGGCTTTATTTCCAGAGGTAAACCCTATTAAAGGAGCCTGAGTTCTCACAAACTGATATCCTGGTCAAAACATTCTCACTTCATCTGCTGTCTGGGGGGAACTGGCCTTGGGGGTGGGGAATTGGGTCCTTTTAGGTTAGTATAAAGTGTGTTATATAGATTCACTAGTAGACCTGGTAGACATTAGAGAGTCTATGATCCACCATCCCAGGAGACAAGATCTTCTGTCCGACTCCTGCATCCTAGTCCAACCTGTGCCTGATGGTTTTCTGCAGTGGAAAATTTTAAGAAAGTGTAGGTGATAGTGGTGGCAAACCCATAATAGTAAGAAATTACTGATTGCCTATATCCATCACTGCTCTCAGCTTGCAAAGAGCCAGTAAGAAAGTCTACATCTGGTGCAACCATTGTTCAGCCTGATGCAGTTCTAAATAAACTGTGAGCATGTAAACTCCTACTGTCTCTTGGAGACATTACTGCAAATTGCAAGTAAAAATAAATAATGGATGGTTTGCCAGAATGTTTTCTCTGAATTATACATCTCAAAGAACAGAGTTCTGCCTTCAGATGTTGCAGAGAGGTTGGAGGTATTGACTTTTCCCTAAATACATTTAGATATTTTCTGCCTTTTGCTTTGTTTTAAAAATAAAACATCCAGCCACTCACACAAACCATTAGTGCATTTCCACTTCTGAAACTAAAGTAAATCAATGGCAGAGTACATTGTGAATGTTTTGCTCAAATTCTTTTCTAGCAGATTACTTCACCTTCTGCCAAATAATTTCTGATCAAAAAATGGCTAACACCATTAGTCAGCCACCATCAGCTTTTTGTAGAAAAAACAGTTTCCTCCTAGAAGACAAACTTTTCAGAAGCAGTCTGTGGAATACACAGAACATAGTGCAGCTTCAGCAGCCAGACTATAGTAGTTCTTTAAATGGCAACAGAAAATCTTTTCTAGCACTAAGAGCAGACTAGTTTTGTGGCCCAAACATCTTATTTACAAATTTTATAAAATGAAAAGTATGCAACTTCTGTTTAGCCTGCATCATGGAAAAACAGTAGAGGACCCATAATTAAATCTGTCTTGCCTTCTCTCATAATCTGTGTATTGTAGCGCCCAAATTTTTTTTATTGATGTCACTTAATTTGAAAATTTGAGTGGTTGAGAGAATATTTATTTCTATAATTTTCAAAACTAGAAGACTAAAAATGTACTTATCGTAATTAGTCTACCATTATGGATGTTAAATTTTAAATCAATCTCATTATTTTTCATTACCAATATCTCAGACGTTAGTTTCAAAAAAAAAAAAAAAAAAAAGAAAAGAAAAACAGTGTCACCTACATATACTGGAGTGTAGGCACACAGGCATAAGCTTCCATGAGCAGGGTTGGAGAAACATTTCACTTTAATGCTTTAAGCATGTGCAACTTTAACGTCTGTATTTATAAAATAAACTATTTTAACGGTATATCAGGGCTTGACCAAATTGGCACCAAGGTAGGCACCCAGCTTCAAAGCAAGGTGTCTACCTAGGATGCCCCCTGCTGCCCAAAAACTGCAGCAGTGGCACAGCATCCCCGGTAAAGGTACCGGAAGTTTTATTTTGGGTCACCAGAGAGCACTCCTCTGGTGCATTTCCGGAGCGGGACTAGACACCAGGCTACAATCCACAGGTGCCATGGCAAACCAGAGCCTGGGGTTTGTTGAACATGGGTGTGATTGCCCATACAAAACCTGTAGGTGCCCTAAACAAACTTAAGAATCACATATTGGTCACCATTCAGCAGTACTGAACTAATCCAGCCTGCTATCAGTCAAAACCCCAGAAAAGGCCTTTCAACCCCTGTTCAGTCACTGTAAACATGAGTGTGGTGGTGAAGGGGTGGCTTGAAGAGTGTCCAGGGGATGGATGAGGGAAGGAACTGCAGCACGGCTTACCTGCAACACGGAGCCTGTACCTCTGCCAGAGGAACTTAAGGGGACCAGCCCTGCTGGCCCTACATGTGCTGGCTTGCAACAGACTGGAAACCTAGAAGCAGCTTCAGGTAAATGTTAAAAATGTAGGTGATCCAAGTGGTGTCCCTCTAGGTGCCTTTGCACCACCTGCACCTTTGATCAGCCATTTTTCCTAGCACTGTCTGTGTGGCTGGTATAAACGTATTCCTCAATCTCATGCCCCATGCTGTTGCTGTACAGCACTGCAGCCTGACTTGAGGCAGAGCCTAGCAGATTGGCTGTCTTAAGTTTTGCCCCATTGTGTTAAGTTTTTTGTAGTTAGTGTGTTATAGCAGCTAGTATTTAGTAAGAGTTATGTTACCTTTCTTTAAAACAACTTATATATATATAAAAAATTCCCCTCTCACTCCTATGGGTGGTATGTGTCATCCTCAACCTCGGGTCCTCTACCAGAGGCCTGGGAGTTTGAGGGTTCTGTGCAGTATCTTAGCTGTTCCTAGCACTGCACTCTTCTGGACAGAGAGCTCTGATGTTGTTCCTGGGATCTGTAGGAGTCACAGCCCCGAGTGCTCCTACCACCACTGGGACCACTTTGGCCTTCACTTTCCACATCCTCTCTAGTTCCTCTTTCAGGCCCTGGTACTTCTCCAGCTTCTCATACTCCTTCCTGATGTTGCTGTCACTTGGAACTGCTACATCTATCACCACCGCTGTCTTCTGGTCCTTGTCTATTACCACGATGTCTGGTTGATTGGCCAGTACCTGCCTGCCTGTCTGGATCTGGAAGTCCCACAGAATCTTAGCCCTGTTATTCTCCACGACCTTCTGTGGGATCTCCCATCTGGACTTGGGAGGGTCTAGCCCATACACTGTGCAGATGTTCCTGTACACAATGCCAGCTACTTGGTTGTGCCGTTCAGTGTATGCTGTTCCTGCCTGCATCTTACATCCTGCCACTATGTGTTGGACTGTCTCTGAGGCCTCTCTGCACAGTCTGCACCTTGGGTCCTGTCTAGTGTGGTAGACCCCTGCTTCAACGGATCTGGTGCTCAGTGCCTGTTCTTGTGCTGCTGTGATCAGTGCCTCAGTGCTGTCTTTTAGTCCAGCCTTTTCCAGCCACTGGTAGGATTTCCCAATGTCAGCCACCTCCGCTATCTGTCGATGGTACATTCCATGCAGGGTCTTGTCTTGCCATGGCACTTCTGCTTGATCTTCCTCCCATGTCTGCTGCTGCTGCCTCAGGCATTCTCTCAGCAGCTCATCTTTGGGTGCCATCTTACTGATGTACTCCTGGATGCTCTGGGTTTCATCCAGGACAATGGCTTTGACACTCACCAAACCCCGCCCGCCTTCTTTCCGGCTGGCGTACAGTCTCTGGGTGTTGGACTTGAGGTGGAAACCTCTGTACATTGTGAGGAGCTTCCGGGTCTTCACATCAGCAGCCTCCATGTCCTCCTTTGGCCAGCTCACTATACCGGCAGGGTATCTGATGACTGGCAGGGCGTACCTGTTGATGGCGTGGATCTTGTTCTTCCCATTGAGCTGGCTCTTCAGGACCTGTCTTATCCTCTGGTGGTACTTGGATGTTGCTGTCTTCCTTGCCTCCTCATCGTGGTTCCCATGTGACTGGGGGATGCCAAGGTACTTGTAGCTGGTCTGTATGTCTGCTATGTAGCCTGCTGGTAGTTCCACCCCATCAGTCTTGACTACCTTTCCTCTCTTTACTACCATCCGGCCACACTTCTCCAGTCCGAATGACATCCCA
>ML682006.1:31320661-31387957 GCA_007922195.1 Podocnemis expansa
TCTTCCAGTACTGTTCAGTTTCTGCTGTTGGTGGCTCTGCTGTTATTGTGTTGTTGCACTGCAGTTGGGAGTACACCTTGGATGGTTCTTTGGAGAACAGAGCATTTATCTTTTTGGCCTCTGCTTCTCTAGTGTATCTCCTTAGCCTGGTGGCCAGCGCTGTGAGCCTTTGCTTAGCAGTCTCTAGGGCTTCAGATGGAGTCAGGCCCTTGTACTTTCTCAGCAGCCGAGTCTTATCCTTAATCTCTACATCCTTCTGTATTTCCACCAGCTGGCTAACTTCTCTCCGGGTTGCCTTGATCTTATCCTCCAACCTCATTTTCCAGGGGGGGTATGTACTGCTGTTCTTCTTGATTTGTGTAGCCAAGCATCTCCAGGATTACAGAGGCTGTAGCGTATACCAGTTCACTGGTTTCAGTGATAGTGGTAGTAGGAATTGTCATTAGGGCTCTATTGGCATCTTCTAGCATACCATCTGATGGTACTTCTCCAACGAGCCTTGGTAATCGGTCTCGAGGGTTGACTGTAGCTAGTTGATCCATGATCTTATGCCTCATATCAGCTGTTGTGTTCTGTAATGAAGGGGGTGGCAGTGAAGTTCCAGCTTCAGGTGCTGGCTGCACATCTAGTTGTTCTTCTGGGGCTTCTTCTTGAGTTCAGGAGGTAATGTGGAATTGGTCTATCTCCAGTTGTGAGAGCAGCTGCCTCTTTACTATGTTGAAGCGTTGGGTAACTAGCTGTTTCTCAGTTAGTGTGGATGTAGGTCTTTTGTCCATCCATAGTTCCCTCATACGTTTCATATATCCCCTCTCATTAGGTCTGCTGTTGTAGTAGCATTACATCAATTGCAGGTTCTCTTGTCTCGTCCATGCATGGTTTGTTCCAGTAGCCCACTTATCGTCAGATTGTCCTGGTTCCCCAACATCTGGTGCGGACCTTGTTAATCCAGGCGATGTCCGAGCCGGCATGACTCTCCTAGTTCGTGTCACACTCATATTCGAGGTAGGCAAGTGAGGCGTTAGGGGGTCTCTTGCCCAAGGACCCCTACTGGGAAGGTAGACAGGTACCCACCAGGATTTGAACCCCGGTCTCCTGTATCAAAGGGCGTCGCTATTAATTACCATGGCGCTCTTAACCACTACGCTATCCAGTCACCTATCTTATATATAAATAAATAAAATACAGCTTGTAGATAATCTCCCCTCTTCCACATCCCCTGGGAGGTGTTGCCCTTTCTTGAAGGTATGCCGTGTTCTCCCAGATGCAGTTTCCTGTTGTGCTGGCAAACATTGGTTCTGCATGAGAGACACTCCTGCTTCATCCATTGCCTTGGGGAATCTCACATTTCCCAAAAGTGCAGCTTTTGTATGGCATTAAGGTCTAGAGCCAGAAAAAATAGGAAGATAAAACTGAAGTCTTATGATGGAGAATCCAACCACTGTCCCAGGGCAGATCCTCCCCCATAACCAGTTTTCAAATAAGTGGGCAGCCTCTTCTATCTGAGACACACTCCTCAAGAAGCAAGGAGTCTTCTGGCACCTAACGACTAACGGATTTATTTATCACATGAGCTTTTGTGGGAGAAAATCCCACTTCATCTGATCCTTTACCTAAGAGGAAGATTCAAGATTCCTTTCATAAGTCTTCCCAAGACCATGCCCCAGATTCTCCAGCTAATGAATCTACCTCAGAGAAGTTGAAGTCATCAGCTTCCCCAGATCCCATCAGTCCCAAGCATGGTACCTGCAGAACCAGCAGCCTTGTGGGTCTCAAGAGTTCTGCTAAGCACAGAGTCCCTAAAAAAGAAGAGACCGTGGTGGCAAGAAAAGCTCTACTGTGGTACTGAAAAAGCCCACTCAGGCTCTGTCTGGATTCCCCTGGGAGCATTCAAAACTTGTCATGTTGTTAACTCCTTTTGGTTACTGTTACTTCTTCAGCTCAAGTCCTGAACATTATACCAACAATATTTCCAGTACCACAAAAATCAAGTTTCCCTATGACTATGCAGTGTCAGAGACTCCTAAGTCACCACTGCCTGTGTCAATCTCTTCTCAATAGCAAGAGGCTCCAGATCTCTGGGCAAATGTGCAGTACTGATGGTGGTACCTCAAGCTCCTTCTGCCGATCTGTCATTACCAAGTGACATAGAGGAGGAGGATTCTGATGAACATTTTGCCTAAGCCTCCCAAATACCTGTGCAAGGCTCTTCATTCCTTCCCTATGAAGGCTCTTTTATGGAGGTCCCTGAGGAGCCTAAGCTCGCTCATGACAGATGTCCACAGCTACCATTCTGTTGTGATAAGCACCCATGAATTCCACCACCTATCGTATATGCTCTCTCTCCCATCCTCCACGGCACATACTGCAACCCTGGGCAGCTTACTGCCATCAATTCTCTAGAGCCTCAAGCTCTACCCCTTACAAAGATAGACAGCCCTCCTGACTCTCACTTTCCAGGAGACCAGAACTTCAAGAGATGTTTGAGGAACAGAAGGCCAAGGCTGATTATAGTTGGAGAAACCTCAACATCTTTCTTTCATCCATCTCCACCATCCCTGGCTGATTTTAAGCCATTTGAAGATCTCATCAAGAGCGATACAGGTTCTTTACAGATTCTCCTCAAGGAGATTAAAGAACTACATCATAAACTGCCCAATGGTCTCCTCTGTCCCCATTGCCCTGCAAGTCAACAAGGTAAACCAACCACTTAACCTCTTCTGATTATCGGATATTCTGTTATTCCTGAATGGACTGACCTCCTCTACAAGTGGATTTTGGGAATAGCATGATACCGTCTGAAACACTGGTTAGTAGACATGGTGACAGTCTGTAGTAGGTCTGGCTCTTGGAGGCAGTACTTCTGTGGGTAAACAATTATGCCACAAGATCTAAGTACCCTTATTCTTACATATAGAATATTGCTGCTCTACTCTGGCTCCAGCTGGTGATGAATTCTGCAATAGAGAATGTATTGTTCCTCCTTTTTGCAAAATTAATCAGACCTTTTAAACCTACCATTGACTGAACTAGCACTCTGGTCTGAATTGTTTCTAGTCTGCAAAACCCTTTCTAAATAGGAATGTCTATACTTTTGAGTTCATATCAAGGTGCTTAGTGTGCAGTAATTGGCTGCCCTGCTGGCCCCTGGCATTTCAGGCAGAAATTACATTTCAGTGCAAACCTAGATATTTATCATCTGTGTACCAACACAGATGTCAGACTTGCTAAGAGACACTCCCCCTCACAGTGAAAAGCATTCCTCTAGTTATATAGTTTAAAAAAGGAAAATCCCCCACAGCCCTTGTTTCCAAGACAACTGGAAAAGTCACTTACAATATTTCAGTTCCTCAGTCCTGAGAACAATTTGATAGCTGCATATAGACAAATGGAGAAATCACAAAATGGATGCAATTATGTTGCATTTTTTCATATATGAATGAATGTGCAGGGGGAGTAGGTGACCAGCTCTACATGTTATCGTTTCTTTGAGTGCTTGCCCATGTCCATTCCAGTGTAAGTGTGTGCGTGTCACACGCGGTGCTGGGAGAAGTTTTTTCCACAGTGGTATTGTGTGGGTCAATTCTGATGTTCCCTGAAGTGGCACAATCACTGTGTGGTGTGCAGGATACATCTGCCTCCTTAGTTCCTTATGTCTTTAGCCTAGCATACTACTGTTGTCTCCCTCTGCAAGTTCCTCCTCAATGTTACCCACAATCAAGTGTAAACACAATCAGTTAATACTTCTCATTAGATAGTGTGAATAATATTTGGTGTAGTTGTTAGTTCCATGCCCTGCAGGTTCCTCCCACCAGATCTAAGGCATTCCTCTCTTTCAAGGTTTTCAAAAGTGCTACTTGCCCCAACAAGATCCTGATGAGTGACCCACACAAGTACTTCCTGGAGGGGCACATTCCTGCTAAGTGCTGCTTTTATGTGGCCTTTAAGCTGTGGACAAAAAAAAGGGGGGGGCAAGAAGCGACCTCAAATCCCTCTTAATGGAAGCAGGACTCCAAGCAGACTTGGCGCTGTCTGCTTCCTTGGCACACAGTGCCCCAGGCTCAGTCAGAGAACCACAGCACAGGTCAAGGTCCCTGGCACTTGTGCCCTGAAAATAAAAAAAGATGAAAAAATCAGACTGGTCATTCCTTGGTGAAGAAGCAGCAGTGGGTATGATCTGTGCCAGACCATCCATGCGCCAAGGTTTCCCAGGTAGCTCCACTGACTCAAATCCAGGTCCAGGGATTGTCAAGTTTGGTACACTTGGGCTCCCAGATAGTGAGTCTTGCAAGGGATACGACTCCAACTACCCTGGGGGCATTCAAGCCAACAAGGAATCTGCTGACCCTCTCAGTGCCTCTCCATCCCCAGAGCCAAGTGCCAGAGACACCTTTCCGGACACCCATGACCTGGTAAAGTTGAGGCCTGAGCACAGAAAAGCTGGCAGCAATGATGAGGTAATGATCTCTATCTCAGGAGATCTCTTGGAACACCCCATGGTACCAATCATGATCTTGGCCCTGGCATCTGAAATCTCAATGCCATTTGTACTCTCAGCACTGACTGAGATCACAAAGCCGACCAGTTTTGACACTGTTTGTACTCATGGCACTCTTTTGGCTTAAGCCGCGGACATGTGAGCTGATGCAGGTCTTCCAGTACCGATTTCCATCATGGCACCATTCCCCATCCTCTTGCTACTCTGTGCTCCACTCTGCTCTGTATCTCAGCACTGCTTGAGCTCTCAGTGCCATGTTAGCCCCATGACATCAAAGCTCGGCAACCATGGGCACAGTCCTCCTGTGGTCGCCTAGAAGAGAGTTATCAGAATGGCACAAGTGCAGGTTCCTACATGTCCCAAAGAGACAGGATACTAGTGGGACAACAATGGAGTTGAGGTGCCAAAACCACCATACCAACGTGGTTTCCACCCCAGTGGCAAGTTCCACCACCAGTGACCAGTATGGGGCACCATGGGCCACTTATGTCCCCCAGGACTCACTGGCAGGACTGAACGAATTGATGCCATCTGCAGGCAGAGCATCTTCTCTATCTCCATCAGAAAGAGGTTCAGTGATTGCAGCAGAGATTCTGGACCCCCAGGACTCACCAGTATACAATGCACCAGAGCAGCAGGATGGGCAAAACTCCAAATTGGCTAAGACCACATCATCCTCATCCCTTGACAAAGCAGTAGTGGGCACAGCACAGGACAACTTTAAGTCACACCAAGAGCTCCTGAGAAGGAGCACAATCTTGGTTTAGAGATCAAGGAGATAGAGGAGTCTGCCCTCGCTCTGGTAGATGTTTTGGCATGCTCCAGGCAAGCGTTTGTTTACCTTTGAATGGGGCCACATAAAGGTCAATCAAGGCACTGCGGCAAACACCTGCTTCCCTCCAACCCACAGCTAAGTGAGCTGAGAGAAAATAATTTGTACCAACTAACAGTTATGAGGATGCAAAATAGCTAGATTTGCTGGGCAGGAAAATTGATTAAACAGAGGGCCTCCAGCTACAGATTTTTAATCATCAGGCCCTCCTGAGTAGATACAATTTTAATTGGGGGGGGGGGTGTCACTTTCCAAGTACAAAGGATTCCTGCTGGCAGAATCCAGGTCAGAGTTTGCAGCATTGGTTAAAGAGGGCAAGGCAATCATCACGGTGTTTCAAGCAGCCAGAGATGCTGAGCATGCAACAACTTATGCAAAAACAATGGCGGTTGTCATGCACTAAAATTCCTGGCTACAATCATGCAGGCTATTCTGTGAAGTCCAGCAGACTATGCAGGACCTGGTTTGGGGACCACAGACTGGTATACTGCCCTTGATAGAAAGGATGCATAGTTCCATGTAGGCATCTTTGAAGGCCACAAAGTATACACCATTACCAGTTGGTAGTGCTCCCCTTTGGCCTATCCACAACCCAAAAGGTCTTCATGAAGTGCATGTTGGTAGTGGTGGCCTCCCTCGGAAGGGCAGGAGTTCAGATACACCTGTACCTAGAAGACTGCTCATCAAAGGCTGGTTCAAGGAACTAGTGGAAAATCCTGTGAAGTTCATTCAACCATTTTCAAACACCTGGCTGTATGGTAAACAAGGGAAAACCAACCCCTGTACTGAGTCAGAGGATGGAGTTTATAGGAGTAGTGCTTGACTCATCCCAAACTAGAACCTTCCTTCTAGAGAGTTTCAAGACCATAGTGGATCTTGTGCTCATCCTGTGGACGTATTCTAGCACCCCAGCAAGGATTTGTCTAAGCTCTTGAGCCACATGGCCTCTTGCACCTATTTGATGCAGCATGCTTGTCTCAGAATGAGACCCCTCCATATATGGCTGGCAAAGATCCATGTATGTATGAAACTACACTTACTGGACAAGATAGTTGCTAAGTTCCAAAGGGGCAGTTTTGTTAGTCTAGTTCAGAAAAACAAACAAGGAGTCCTGTGGTACTTAAAGACTAAAAAATATATTTATTGGATGAGTTTTCATGGGAGAAATTCCCACTTCATTAGAAACTTTGAAGATGGGAGAAAGTCACAGAATGGAAGGATATAAATGCCACAGGACTCCTTGTTTGTTTTACTGGACAAGATAGTGACACTTCCACTTATGGTTATCCACTTTTGCCTGTGATGGGCAGACCCAGTTGCACTGTGCAAAGGGGCTGCCTTTGTGAGACCCAGAGAATCACTGTCACTGGTCACTGATGTTTTTAGCATAGGCTGAGGAGCACACTTGGGAGCCCGCAAAGCTCAGGGCCTATGGGCAATGGAAGAGTTGAACTTTCACATCATCAGCAAGAGTTGAGGGTGATACATCTAGCCTGTGAGGAATTTCAATCTACTTTGCAGGGGAAATGCATCTCCATGGTCATGGACAATACCATGGCAATATTTTATATAAACAAACAAGGAGATACATAGTTACTCCTCATGTGTCAGGAAACTTTGGACTTGAAAGAGATCTGCACAGCTCAGTGTATTCATCTAAAGGCCTTTTACCTGCTTGGCTTACAGAATATACCTGGTATCACCTGAGCAGATCCCTTGTCAGTTATCATGAATGGTCCAGATGTTCTGGTTATCGTTTTCCAGAAGCAGGCAGTTTTTCCCAGGTGGACGCATTCACAGCCAAGCTCAACAAAAAATGTCCCCAGCTCTGCACGTGCCTGAGACAGGAGCAGGGCTCTTCACCCAATACCTTCCTTCTACCCTGTGGATGGAGGTGGAAATTACCGTATGCCTTCTCTCATACAGCTTTGAGTCACAAAGAATTATTCTAAGTTAGAAGGGGCAAGGCCGATATAATCCTCAAAGTGCCAATGTGGCACCTTCAGCACTGGTTCACAATGTTAGTGAATCTCTAAGTGGAAGAGCCTATCAGTTTACCTCTGCTCCCAGACCTAATCTCCTAAGAGAATGGCTGCTTACTCCACCTGAACCTCGCATCTCTCCTTCTGATGGGATGAAGAGTCTGTGGATGAACAAGCTGGAACAAGTGTGCTTGATAAATTTTCACATAATCCTTATGGCTAGCAGAAAACTATCAACTGGAAGAGCTTTACCCTGTGGTCAACTGAGAAAGGTGTCTAGCTAGGCAAAACACCTCTACCTCTGATCCTGAGCTACCTATTCTAGCTAACAAGGGAAGGTCCAGCACTTTCATCCATAATGATTCACCTGGCCATCCTCTTGGCCTTCTATCTGCCAGTGAACAACCCCTTGATTTTTCTCAAATCCAATTTGCTCACAGTTCTTAAGGGCCTATAGCACCTAGACCCACAGGTACACAAACCAGTACCACAGTGGGACCTTAACCTAATACTGTTAGAACTCATGGGACCTCTGTTTGAGTCAGTAGTAATGTGCTCCCTGCTTCACCTGTCATGAAGGGTGGTCTTTTTGGTGGCCATCACTTTGGCCAGGAGTCCCAAATTCAGACACCCAATCCAAGCCACCATGTACAGCCTCTTTTAAGGACAAGGTCTCACTCCAGCTGCATCTGTCTTTCCCATAGGCGGTCTCACATCTTTTTATAATTCCCAGGAGATTTTCCTTCTTGTATTTCGCTCAAAGCCTCACAATTTCACGGAAGAACAGCGAAACTACTCCTGAGATGTCAGATGAACATTGGTTTTTTACATAGAGAAAACAGGGCCCTTTCAGAAAACCACCCATTTCTTCATGGCCATCACACATAGAATGCAAGGCAAACTAATTTTTACCCTGTATATGTCCTCCTTGATCACCTCCTGCATCCGAGTGTGCTACAGCCTGGCAAATGTGCCACACCCTTGACTATTCCACAAGGTCACAAGACTCATCTGTGGTCTTTTTGGTGCAGGTTCGAGTCCTGGGTGTCTGCAACACAGCAGCCTGGTCATTCAACCATACCTTCTCTTCTCACTATGCAATTATGCAGTAAGCAAAAAAAGGATGTGGCCTTTGGTCAAGTAGTCTTCCAGCTGATAGTGCAACAAAATTCTAGTCCCCTCTCCTAAAACTGTTAGCATGGGAATCACCTATATTGGAATGGACATGAGCAAGCAGTCAAAGATGAAAAACAATTACTAACCTTTCTGTAACCGCTGTTTGAAATGTGTTGCTCATGTCCATTCCAAAACCCCACTCACCTACCCTTCTGTCATAGCCGCTGGCAAGAAAAAACTGAGAGGGAGCAGTTGTTCCCTACATGCTATGCCATGGTAGTGCCATTCCAGGGGGCACCAGAGCCAACGAAAAAGCTTCCAGCAGTAGTGTACACATCACGCACACACCTTCATTGCAATGGACATGCATTGTGTTCTGCAAATTAAATCTATTGGTTCCTTGCAACAGTTACTGACAGTAATATTTTACAATGTAAATAGCTGCATTTTAAACTTGAAAGACAAAAGAAATGAGTCAGGAATATTTTATCATCAGTTCCAGTTTGTCACCAAATTGTAAGACATCCCTTTGGCATGAATGATCTATTACAGGTCTTGATCTCTAGTGCTAGAATTAATCCAGAGACTGAATCAGTTTCTGGAAGACAGGTTTGTTTAAAATTCAGACCTCTTCAGCAATCTAACATAGGTTCTTTAGACATCAGTATTATACATACAGGGCTTCGCTTTCCACCAGATATTGCATTGTCCTTGTAGGCTGCAATTTATCGCCAGCTGTTCATCAAGTCAGCTGAAATGAATGAGCTGAGTGTGGTAGTGACAGCTCTTGCATGCAGACACCCTGCACTGCCCACTGCTTTGCTCAGACAAGGAGGTGTGAAGCAAAAGAAATATAAAACCACACAATAATGAAACAAAATGGGAGACAGGAGAACAGATTAATGGGAAGAGAAAATAAATCTTAAGACGGCATCAGGAAAACTAATGAGAGAAGAGAGGAAAAGATTGTAAAAGAGACTGAAGAACATAGGGTAAAAGAAATGGAGACGTTTATGACTGTGGTGGTGCTGGTACAGTGTAGTGTTCAGGAGGCTGCCATATTTGGCATGTTATACTATAGGTAACTGAATAATTGTCAGCAGTGAAAAGCACTGTTCTAACATAATACAACACTGCATCCCAGCTCTTGGATTTGCCAAGGAAGCTAGAGACATCAGTCTGCCTCTCTGACTGGTACCAGGAATTACCTCACCAGAGTGTGATAGTGTTTTATATGGAAGGGTGGGTCCTCTCCCCAAAAGCTGGGAGACAGAGATGCATTAGCACCTGCCCCCCAGCTGCTCATCTGCAGTTAGTGCCCCCACCCCTGACCAGATGGAATTATTTCTTCCTACAGTGTAATTTGGGGGCCTTTTTACACTTAAATGACTATGCCAGGAGTGTGCTGCAGCCTTCTCTTCTCCCCTCATTGGCTAGTACTTCAAAACAAAGTCAAAGCCTGAGAAGACATGGCCACAAGTAGAAAAGCAGCTCTGTGCTTCCTGCAGCACATTTACTTCACCTGGTGCCTGGCCTTCATGCTCCTTTGGACGAAAGGAAGTGTTGGCCTCCAAGAAGATGTTTGAGTGGCTTGCGTACCTGGGCAGGTGAGGTGCCTACCTTTTGAGATGATGATTCCAGGGACCTTCCCTTTATGGCAGTCCATGGCAAGCCTGGACAGCCAATTACCACTAGCCTGAATAAAGGCAAGCCTCATCTTCTGTAACAAATACTAAGCTATTCATGAAAACCAGAGAGTAGGCCCTAACAGGTAACAAGCTGCTTATGAACACTGGTTTTAACACTGTTGGTTGACTTGCAGCTTTATCATAAAGAATTCTGTAAGTGTTCTCATGTGGGAATGATTGTAGTCCTATGGTTAGAACAGGAGATTTGGAGCCCCCCGAGTTCTTTTCCCTGTTTGGTTACTGATCTGCTGTGTCGTGCCTTCGGTCAGACCAGAACGATAGGGTTGGAAGGGACCTCATGAGATCATCGAGTCCAAACCCCTGGGGCTTGAACCCAGGACCTTCTCTGTATTAAGCGGAGGTACTAGCCATATGTGTATGTGAAGTGTTTCAGTGTCCCACATTTATTCACTGTGGTGTTTGAAATGTAATGTTTGCAAAACATTTGAAACTGCTCTTTAAGCACAAAATACCCTAAATATAAATACAGAATGAATTAAGATAACTATACGGAAGTGATTAAAATATGTACGTGGGATGCTCAAGGCTCCAATTCAGGAGGATGCACTCATTATGTCTGCAAAACTGTTGTGTAACTTTCACAACCAGGGAGTCATGTGTCAACAATTGCAGTTTATTGTCTGGGCAATATGCTAGGGCTGACAGTCAACAGCAAAACTACAACTAACTTCAGCCCTTCAGAGGTAATACTACATCTTTTTCTAATTTGGTTTGAGCCCCTACTGACTGTTGCTTTCATACCCAAAGAGGCTTAATGTGAGTTCAAAGTAAAGTGGTTAGCTAAATAACCATCAGTATATAATTATAATGATATAAACAAAAATCTTCATAAAAATCTTTTTGTACATTTGAGACTTGCGAAAATCTTTTAGTATGAATATTTTTTATATTGTTTTGTAAAGCGAATTCCAGAAACTAGCATCTAACAGGAATCCCCACTAATACTAATCTGACATCATCAGCTCTCAATAGATCATATTTTTAATCTTATTGTTTTGGGGTACAAAATAAATGTCTTACTACTATAACCAACAAGGGTACAGTAATACTGGAAAGTCTATCCAACTGCCCTTTACCAGGTTATTCATTTAATTCTTACCTGTAAAGCACTTTGGAAATATGAATTAAGCAGAGTATAGTGCTAAGTATGTATTAATTACCATGGTATGTCATACCTTCTTAGTATATTTAGAACTTTGTAACGTGTGTTCAGACTTAGTCTTTTTTGCATAGAAAAGTGACCTGATGCAAAATAAGCACATTCCCTTTTTTAAGAAGGTGCCAAACTGTAGCATAGTACTCAGATCCCATGATAGTGAGTCAGTGTATCTAAATAAATTCACTTTTGGTTGTTTGGTTTTATTTATAACTTTTTGTAACCTTGTAACTTTTGTTTCTTAGTCAAGTTCAGAGTCCCTGTTGGATTCCCAACAAATCCAGGCTTTTGATCAACTCTGTCGACTCTACCGAGGAACTTCTAGGGTAAAGTGTCTTAAGATTTGTGAATCAAATTGTACCCAGCTCCATGCCATCAGCTGGAGACAGCAGTCTGGGCTCTGCTGCTTCCCAAAAGCATCTTTCAATGCTGCTGCAGTATGGAAATACACAGCTTATTAAATTAAATTCTGATCTTTTTTGGAACTTTCACAGGCAGGGTCTTCCACTCTTGAAACAGGGACAAAACTTCACACATGCTATCACCTTCAAAAACACAGTCTGCATTTAAGTGCCTTCACCCTATTTTCAAAGGGCCAGTTCCCACTTATCAAAATTCAAATACACAAACTACCACAATAAAAGACTAGCATCCAGACTTACTTCAAAAGAAGCATTTGTGCCATATAAACTTCTTCCAACAAATGCAGTTATTCCAGGGTCCTTGCACTAATTTAAGAGGGTCTAGTATATGTGTGTGTATGCATGCACATGCAAATTATATAGGCATGACCTCCTTCACAGATTGCTCTCTCTTTCACATACAGCTTGGGCAGAGGAAGGGCTAGTCATCTAAAATTAGGTCCATTGCAGAGCGGATGAAGATGAAAGCCCTTCCTGCTTGATCAGTGCTTAGGAACATGAGGCTTGTCATACAGCAGTTGTTCATCTAGTTCTGCATTCTGCTCTGGACAGTGGCCAATGTCACATGCCTCAGAGGAAAGTCATAAAATCTTCAAAATGTGTAAGGGAGCAGTACTACCCCCACAGAGAGACTTCTTTCTGTGTGCAGCTAGTGGTCAGCTCATACAACAAATCAGGAGGATGAAAATCCCTTGTAACTTTGTCCTTGTTGTCACAGCTGCCTTTGCTATTTTCATTGTGGCATTGTGAGCAAACTCTCTGTAGTTAAGTGTGCAGCCAGGGTTTAATGGGCTTTTATTCTTTTAAATTTACTAATCTTCTTGTCTCAGTAATATCCTGCTGCAGTGAGTTTCATGGCTAACTATAAAATAGGTGAAAATGTATCCCCTTTGTTTTACACTTGTACTATAGTTACTTGAATTTCTTGTACAAGGAAGGTGGAAGGAACCCATACTGTTTATACCTCCTTATCTCACGCACAGACATACCCCTAAAATAAATTCTTCCATAAAGATTGATAAGGCTTTTTTATATTGATGGGTATATTTCTTTTGTCTTGCAGTTAGCTCTTCTGACGGAATTGTCCCGGACTTGTGGTGGTGAAAAGCATGGGCTCCTCAATGTTTCACAGGGTGACCCCGCACTGAATAGCGTTTTCCAGAATGAGAATTTCCAGCTCCATCTCTCCCCCCCCACCATTTACTGAAGAATAGCCATTCTGTTGCCAGACCAAGGGTACAGTCTCTTTCTTTCCATAGTTGCACAAGAAAAGTCTGGGAAGGTTCCAGCCATTGACCCTAGGGGATGAGTTTATTGGTTCAGGGCCTGACCTGCTAGGCTGGATATGCTGTCCATTGTCATCACTTTCTTCCCAGAATCCTTTGTGATTTATCACTTTATCAAATGCTTGTATCCTTGTGGACTCTATTGGCTTATTTTCCTACATTTCTTCTAACAAAACAGAAGGAACATCCCAGAGATTGCTGTCAAAGTTCTTATCTGGGAAGATGTACAGAAAGCTAAAACTATTCTGTCAACTCTGTTTGGCTCAAGTGAAGTATAAAGTTGAGGGAGCTTTACTAACCTCAGTGTGATTGTGTCTGCAGCCAAAACCCATCCAAATAATTGGCATATACACGATTTACATTTTTATTCCTTAGATTGACCAAGGAAACATCCAAAGTCAGTGTGTCTCAAGCTACCTTCTCAAATTTGAGGGAAATAGCTACTTTATTTGAGTTTAAATGTAGTATTTTAAAAAGAAACCTTTTAGAGAAATTCCTATGCTTCTGAGGATCTCCTGGAACAAGAGTAGTTTACTGTAAGTCAAGTGGGTGGTGTGACTGCATGAAACATAGTCAGCCCTTCAAAGGAGCTGAAAATGCAGAAGAGCATAGATTTGTGAGTAACTTGTGTGCAATGCTCCTGTAAAACTACATTCCCTAATAAAAATGCCTTGTCTTTAAATCCTGCTGCAGCCCTGGTAAATATCCGTATTTAAGCTGTGCTACAGCAGCTGGTGGAGGTGTTCCTATGCGGCTCCTTAGAGACTTCTAAGTACCAGTAGTCAGGAATTCCACTAGTGGAGTGACTCGTGACAATTTACCATTCGGCAAACTTGTCAGCCACAAACAACTATGTCAAGCTCGTCATGTGAGTGAGTGGGTGCTGGCATTTCCACAAAGATCTTGTTTCCAACTGAAAGGAAGGAAAGATGAAGTAAATGCATGTGGTCATTATGGTGGTTGTTTCTAAGACAATGACCTTACATTTTAAGTTCCTTGCTTCTTTTTTGTACTGTGTCCTGGACATGAGTTGGTCCATAGATGGACTCTGACTTTTCAACCTTTTCTTCATAAGAGAATAGACCAGCAGGAGAACAACCCCTCCTCTCAAGCCCTGTTTTTATTTAAAAATAGCTGTAGTGCAGATGGAACTGATTTGATGAGGTTGAGAACTGACCTCCTATGTAGCCAAAGAAAAGTAATTCAAAGCAGGGAACATGGCAGATGCCCAAATACCAGTCCTGCAGCCCTGGCTTCTTTTTCTGGAGGATGCGCATGAGAAGTGAGTGAGTAGCTGTCTCTGCTAAAGCTGTCCATTTCCAGGGTAGTGAGGGTGGATTTTGGTTTTGCAAACCCCTATCATTTGTAATACCTCCCCTGCTTAATTTTACACTATTTTTAGTATCCCAGCAAATGACAGCCTCTACCTGGAACTTCCAGCCATTAAAGCTTCTAACAGTGCGCTACAGGATAGGCCCCACTGGTAGGGGGAAAACCTTTGTTTTAAAATCTGGTTTGGTTATAATGGTATGTTAAAAGTATGGTCTGGACATCCCCAGAAGTTGATGAAAGACTCAGGCAATAACAATGACTGACAGGTTGACCAAGGCCACTGGGCTGTGTGCCAAGATCAGAAAGTCTGCCTGGACACTGGGGCTGGCTGCACAGGATTAGTGCTGGGTGCATAGATTTTGTGGTGCCACGTGCAGACTTTGACAGCAGTCTCTAGCACAGGAAATCCCAGGCTCATGATTGGCTTGTGGAGCCATACTTATGGCTGAGGCAAAGGACCCTCAGTGAGTGAGTGAGTGAGTGTGTTGGGGTGTGGGAAAGCACGTGAGAGTATAGGCCGTTGCTGGACAGTGACTGCAGGAACCTGGCAGGTTTGCCTAGAAGCAGATGACCCAAGTCAGGAGGACCCCAGGACCTGGATCCAGAAGAACGGGCTTCAGACCAGACTGAGATGATGACGGGTCAACATCTGCTTGGAGCTTCTTCCTCGGAGGTCATGCCCAACGCTCAGGAGAGTGAAGACAAATCGTGAATACTCTCGCTGGGGCCTCTGTGGGAAAGAGTTGGGGTTGTGTGTGCGGGAGATCTAGATTCCTTTTTCTTATTGCATTGTTATTCCTGTTGTGTTCCTTGGGGTTATTGTTTTGGGGTGTTTGACAAAACTTACCTTTTTTGAGCATGTCCTCTATACAATAAAACATCTTAATGTTGTCTACCTTACACCTCCATGTGGTAATCTTCTTTGTTATAGTCTGGAGGATGATAAATGCCCTCCTACAGAGGTCAGACTTGAGTTAGGAAAAGCCAAGTGTTCCCTTTCCTATTTATTGACTAATTTGGTTGGTTTTCTTTGAGGCCTTTTCCTGAAACACCACCCCTGCCCTTGGAATGGGGTGTGAGGCATGTGCTGTTGTAGAGGCCCCTAAACAAAGGGCTAGAGTTTTTACATCGGTCCAACTGCCTGCTGCACTGATTGGCCCGTTACTGAAAATTATAAAGCTTCAGCCTAATGGTCCTGGGACCACTGTTCCCTCTAAGGCACAAGGCAGTGCACTTGAAAAAATCCTGCCGCGCAGGATTTTCCTGCCCCTGCGCATGGGGCAGTTCAGGGTGGCAGCACAGCCGAGGTTAGGGCCAGGCAGTGCTGGGCTGGGCCTGCCCCGCAGCTGAAGAATGGCCAGGAGCCGGAGGCAGCAGGCCCCTGGTCCTGCAGCAAGGCCAAGAATCAGCTGGGGGCGCCTGGTCTGGGCTGAGGCTCGTGCCCCGACACAGCACTCCGTGGTGTCTCCCCTTGGATGGAGGAAGGGAGGGTCTGCGGGCTCAGGCCAGCCCTGCCACTCCTCCCTCCCTCCTCACCCCTTCCGGCTGGAGCCTGGCAGTTCGCATGGCAGCCTCCAGCTCAGGCTCCTCCTTGCCAGCCAGCACCATGGCCTCCTGCCCCCCGGCCAGCTCTTTGGCCAGTGAAGGGGGGGGGGTTGGGGTGGCAGGCAGCCGGCAAGGAAATCAGGGGGCAGGGAAAGTGTGGGGGTGGGGGGAGAAGGGGTTGGGATGGTGGGCTGGGGATGTCTGGGGGGGCTGAAGAGAGTGGGGGGTTAGGAGGGCTGGAATGGGGGCAGAGAGCTTAAGGAGTCAGGATTGGGTAGGGTTACCAGGCGTCTGGCAAAAGGAGGACATGTCCTCCTTTTTGCCCTGCTGTCCTCCGGGCATTTGGGATAAAGTGCAATTTGTCTGGGTTTTTGCCGGACGCGTGGGCCAGCTCTAGAGCCCGCAGCTCTAGGACACGTTCTTCTGTCGTTCAGCCCAGCAGCTGCAGCGCCTGGTGGGGTTGGGAATTTGCAGAGGATCCCTTGCTGGGCTGCTGCCTGTCTATAGGCAGTGAATGGGGCTGGCTAGGGGCGGGGTTGGCTGCGGCCAAGGAAGTGGTTTGGGTCTACCTTGTTGCTTCTGCTGCTCACTGCTTCTTTCCAGTTTGCGAGCTCAGGTCTGCTCCCCTCTCCCACCCCGCCCCCCATTTTGGGGAAGGCTTGCTCTTATTTTTTCAGAGAGGCTTGGGCTTTTCTTCAGCTTGATGGCGTCTGTCACAGAGACAGCCCTGTGGTCCCTGCTTCACTTTCTGCTTTGCTGCCCTGCTTGGCTTACAGTTTCTGGGGCGGTTTCTTTCTCTAATGGCTTAGTTAAGCCAGATTTTTATTCCTTCTGATGGGCATTGCCTTTTTGCAACAAATCTTTTGTTTACAGGTCAAGGAAAGTTCACTTTGGGTTGTGAGGACGTTTGAGTGCATGTGATTTTTCCTTTTCTCACTGTGATTTTTCAGTTTGCTTCTCCTTTCCAAGATGAGATTAGTCTGCTATAGATGTATCCTTAAATTTTATTAAGATACACCAAAGTACAAGTAGTATACAGTCTAAAGTAGCTGCTGGGCTGGACCTGCTCCTATAGTTTAAATGAAGTCAGTGGAAAATGTTATTGAGCAAGGATTGCAATATTTGTCCCTTTGTTACTAGTTTATCAAATCACAGAAAACAAACAGCTTGGTTTTTCCTTTTGCATATATATTCTATGCTTATTTTTGTTTTAGGGTGAGTTTCTTTTGGTAGATTTAGGCAAAAACTGATCATTGCATCTGAGAATAGGTGCTGTTGTCTTATTGGGGCAATTCTTCAGCTTTCTAAACAAGAGGTACAGCAAAGAATAAGTGCCATTCACACCCTGAAGTTTGAAAATCTTTAGGTGGGAAACAGCAAGTGCATGGTGCCAGAATGTCCCTTCCGTAACTAGATAAAGCTGTGGAGGTGAAGAATCTAAAAATCAGTTGTATATTTCCTGAAAGCTAGTGTGGATGTTACTTAAGTAGAGTAACTGAACAGTGAGAATGTTTGAGCATGCTAACCCTGTGCCTTCAAAGAACATGGAACATGTTTTCTCCAGAATCCTGTAAATTACAACAATTCATATGAAAACAAACAACGAGTCCTGTGGTGCTTAAAGACTAACAAATATATTGATTGCATGAGCTTTCATGGGAGAAAACCCCATTTCATCAGATGCTTTGAAGAACAATTCATAGAAATCTTAGAGATGTAATGGAGATATCAGATAAGAATTTGTTTTAAATATAGTAACAGCCAAAAGACTGGGTATCAGTGGCAGCCATGAGATTATTCTCTTCATTATGCACCCTAATCTGTCCATCAGAAGAAACCATAATCCATTGAAGTGATGTGGTATTTTGGTAGAGATTGTCTCTTAAATTGAAATGTAGCCCCAAAAAGATGGGGCAGGTAAAGATACAAGGCACTGAAAATAGGCTTTTAAGAAATACTGTAGCCTTATCTTAAAGCAGTTAGAAGTCCATTGGTTTGATTTCAGCTGTGGCTAGCACCCTTCTTGTAGCAGCATTCTCCTGAAACGAGATGTCTGGAATCTTTTTGATTTTTTAAATTTCAATAGAATTTACCCCTCTGGGACCTTCAAGACATCTTAAATGCTGCCAGTTTGCAAAGGGGTAGCCGTGTTAGTCTAGTCCAGGAAAAAACAAAACAAAACAAGGAGTCTCCCACGAAAGCTCATGTGAAAAATAAATGTTAGTCTTTTAAGTGCCACACGACTCCTTGTGTATCTTAAATCCTGTCAGTGATAATTAGCTGGCTTCCCTGTGAACTGTAACTGCATGCAGAACACAGGAGATGAGGGTATTAGGCAGAATTGTGACACCTAGGATCTGGATTGAATATAACTTTGGTCTTGGGTTGTTTTGAAAGCCATGGATTAATTTCTTTTGATTGTATAGCAATTTGGGTAAATGTTAAATAACTTGGGTGTTTTTATTAATAAAAACAACTTTAAATAATTTTTTTCATTGGTTTAGATTTTTCAATAATTTTTGTTGCATGAGTTTGCGCACAAATTTTATTCAGAGAAAGTTTTGCACATGGGTTGAAAATTTTGCACACAAGCTGCCAAATCTTAGAGGGAGCATTGCCTGGGACACCAACCAGCCAGTTTCCTCTCTTATGCCTGCAAGTGCCTCCTCAGTCACACCCTCCTAGCTACCCATGTGTCTTTAGAACAGTGGTTCTCAACCACTGTCGGGACACGTTAGTGTGTCTGCATACGCTGGGGAGATGGTGTCACAGGATGCACATTTGTGCACCCTGGGTGGTAATCTATATGATTTTTCTGTTCACTTATATACTGGGACTTTGTTTTTATGCCAATTATACTATACAGGTTCCTTTATGGATGCTCATAACCTATTCTACATGATTAGTATGATATGTTTCCTACAACTTCATGCATGTGCACAAACTATAGCATGCTTACCATGGCTCAAGGGGGGTGGGAGACAGCTCTCTCACAGTGAGCAGACAACAAAGCTATGTTAATTGATGTGGCTTGGAAGAGACAAAGGGATCACCTTTGCCCAGAAAGGGAGGGTTCAGAGCAGGTTTTTGAAAAAACAGACAGACGCTGGAAAAGATCGGTGAGTTACTTACCAGTAACTGTCCTTCTTTGAGATGGGCTGCTCGGATGCATTCAGTAATAGGTGTATCCATGCTGCAGCGCATGATTGGTTGGAACTTTCTGCCTTAGCCTATCAGAAGAGGGCAGGCAGCTACCACCCCCCATGCCACCCCGTGGCTATATATGTGGCTGCCGCCCGGCCCCCTCCCCAGTTCCTAGGAGTCGCCAACTCTGAACGCAGGGACAGGGGGAGGGTTGTGAATGCATCCAAGCAGCCCATCTCGAAGGAGGACAGTTATTGGTAAGTAACCTACCATTCTTCTTCGAGTGCTGGTCGGATGCATTCAGTAGTAGGTGACTGCTAGCCATGCTGATGGATGGCGGGTGGAGTTGGCTCTTCCACCCTCAGCACAGCATCCCTCCGATACTGGTAGATGCCCAACGAGTAAGGTCCTTGGAGCGCCTAAAGTGTTGACCTAAGGACCATGGTCCAGGCAAGAACGACCTGGGATGGCAGGATCTAACCCAGTGGAGAATCGGAGGCCCAGTTTGCCCAAGGACTAGCTAATGTGTGAGGGCAGAATGGCCTGAGGTCACCATACTTTAAGATTTGTGACAAGGCGCATTGTAGCTATGACCGAGGAATGCATCGCCAAGCAGAGTACCTGAAAAGGTATTGGTAGAGATACGCTGAGGCCAGAGAGTTGGGTATTTTGGCAGTAGCACATGATGGCACAACACTTGTAGAGGAATCTAAGAGATCTTGGAGCTTATGAGGCTAGCAGCCGTAGATGCCGGACACTACAAGAAGTGGGGAGGGGGAAGGGGAATCCTGTCCTCTCCCAGTCCGGTAGAGTGAAGCATAGGTAGACCAGGGACCAGAGGCAACTATGTGAATCTGGCACGCGTTATGTCCCACAGCAGGGGTGACGTTGCAAGGAGTGAGGTAAGGAGGACCTAGGAGAGAATACCTCCTCCTAGTTTATCGGAGAAAACACCAGAGCCTGGAGGTAATAGGTGATGACATCCTACAACACCAGATCTAAGTTGGTGTACTCGAACCGGTATGAGGGAGACGGGTGCTTAGCCCATGCTATAGCACTACACAAATTAGCTATAAGTGAGGCATCAAATAGGCCTGTAGAATATTATCCGAGGCCCACATGGCCCTACTGCTGGCACTGTGGTGCTCCTTCTTTTTTTTTTTTAAGTGAGCTGTCAACACCCATAGCATTGCACTGACGCTAGGGAATGGTGGTATTATTTCCCTTGTTGTTATCATTATTATTATTATTACTTTTATTGTTATTCTTTCGATTTAATGGCTAGCAAATGGCCACCAGGACAGCCAAAGGGAATGCAGGCCAAGAGCTCTCGTAGCTAAGGGCAAAGCCCTAGTCTTAGGCTTATGTGTCTAGAGGACCCTGGGTGCTGGTCCCTGCAGCCAACAACATCGTTTTCACCCTCTGCATGTGTGATCTTGCAGCACGCAAAGACCATCACATTGCGGCGCCGGCCTTAAAATGGATGGAGCACAGAGAGTGCATACTGTGTTTGAGGCTTTCTGTGAAGAGGGAACCATGTAAAGGATCTCGGGAATCTACAAGAGAAGGATTCCCCCTAGAAGGAGCGGAGCAAGCGTGTGTACCCCAGTGGGGCAGATCCGGCCCTCCCCTTCAAGACACTTTCCAATCTGTTGTGTCCTCTTGTTATTGTTGTTAGTATTTACTGAGAACGGTCTCTACCGGGGGTTAGCTAGGTCCCCGAAATTCAGGTCACTGCTCTGAATTTCGGGGTGGTGTCAGTGAGGCTCTGTCCAGTGTGGAGGAACCTAGCAGTCGCTTAAGACTGGAGCTTAGTATAACAAGTGGCAGCTACTAAGGCTAAGGATGATCTTCATATGATAATGGGGAAGAGGGAGTTGTACCTGATGGAACTCCTAAAAGAGGACACCTGAAGCTAGCCTAGGGTTAACCGCGGTGCTACAGCTGTCCTTGGAGGTGAGCTTACCAGAAGGACACCTGTGGATAGACACCTCCGAGAAACAACGTACAACATACACAGAATCGGTCTCTGATCTATTGGTGAGACCGACCACTGCCATGAGCATAGAGGGGGAAGCAGGTGGTCCAAAATTCCCACCCTTCAGCCGAAGGAGGAGGGGGGGGGGAAAGGGGTGGGTCGGGTTAGTATTGGATTTACTCTTACGATGGGTGGAACCCAGGTACATTTGGAACACCCCTAGTGCTCATTGAGTAACTTAGGTCACTGCTGTTGACATGCGACTCTCCCCGGAGAGCTAGGGGCAGGATGTGATCATGGGAGCCAAAGCAGAGTTCAGGCTGTGATATTCAAAGACAGTGGAAATGCTTCCCTTTTACATTAAGTAGCCTCTTTTCCCGTACTGAGAAGGGGAAGCAGAGTGGTGGAGTAGAGGCTCCACCCCCATGAAGCCCCTCTCAAGCTTGCTCACCAAGCTATTGACCTGCTGATGCAAGTAAATGCAAGTATCTCCATAATGGGAGTCACAAGCAACTAACCAACCATTTGCATCTAGTGCACAACCTCTGATGTTTGTGTCCTGTACTGGAGCAGGACCCAGTTAGCCTGCCCCATGGGCTTGGGAGAGGGTTGAGCACCACCGACCTGGTAGAATGTAGCTTAGATCCCTGGTTGGGGATTGTGGGAGCGCGAGTTATTCTGCTTAGTGACCTAAAGAAGAACAGCGCAAACAGGCAGGTAAGGGAGAACAAGGGTCTCCACTGAACCATACTGATGGGGCACCTCGGGTCCTTGATTGAGTATCGTTTGAGCACCAGTTAATTTGTGCTTGATGACCTAAAGAAAAATTGGCTTGAGCAGCAAGTAAGGGAGAGTGAGGAGTTCCACCCAACCCTGTGGACAAGGAGAGAGATGCCCTCCAGTGAACAGGAGGGGATGGGAAATGGGAAGGGAGGATCCCTCTCACACGAGGGTCTCCTGGATATCTGGTGCAAGAGGTGTAAGGAGCTAAACCTTACCCAAAAGAAGGGGGTGTGTGAATGTCTCCCAGGCACAGAAAGAGCACCAATGAGGAAACTCCCCATTTATCTTGGGGGGTTGAGGGAAGGCATTATCCCCATTGATGTTTGCGGAATGTCCTTATTGTTGTCCTATCTGTCCCAAAGGGAGCTGGGGAGGTGCTGCACGAGGAAGCGGGGGCTTCCCCCTGCAAAGGGGTCAACAAGGTGCAGGGGTGTTGCAGTCCTTTGAGCTGGAGTCAAACCAGCTGCCTAAGGATTGTCAGGGAGGTTAAGCCTACAGTTCTTCACTCTGCCAGCTACGCTATCAGAGCGAGGCCCGGATCACAGGAGGAATTGGGTTTCCTCCAATTTTTGCAAGTATTTAGCTAGAGAGAGAAAGTATTTAGAAGAGCCTGGGTTAGACCGTGGCCCTGCCTAAAAAAGGAGCTGTCCATCAGCTCATAGGGAAGGTCCCGAGTCAATGGGCACCTCTTGGGGTAGAGGTTCTCAGAGGTATTTCAACACCTAGTCTGGCTGTTTGTGAATAATTACCCCTGCTTTGGGAGGTCAGTGCCCTCCCCAGGATTGTGCGGGTGAAGCCAGAACAGAGGGATCCCTAAACTGGGTTTAGAAATGAGTGGGAGTTAACTCCTCCCGTTGGCTGGTGGAGGGGAGGGTTGGACTCGGTTGTTGTACCCTATGCGGCTGGGGGACGTGGGAGAGGGCCTGAGGAAAGGAGTCCCAGATTTTACCTCCCCTTGAAGGTCACAGGCCGTACCCAGAACAGCATTGGTTTCAGGTGGGAAGAGCGTGTCACCGCCAAAGGGGAGGTCAAGGACCACCTGTTGGGAGACCTGGGGCACTCTAGCTTCCCATAGCCAAGCCATGCATTGCAGCATCATGGCCGAGGCCGGAGTGCAGGCAGCTGTCTCTACAGCATCCCATGCAGATAAAAGGAGGTCCTGAGATGCTATCTTGCCCTCCTCAAGGAAGGCAGCATGTTCTTCCCTCACCTGCTGTGGAAGTATGTGTCTAAACTTGTTTTATTGACTCCCAAATGTCCAACACATATCTGCCCCCTAGGGCCTGGTTATTAGCGATGCACAACTGGAACGTGGAAGAGGAATATACTTTCCAGTCTAGTAGCTCTAATTCCCTAGCATCTCTCAATGTTGGGAGGGAGTCAGGGGGAACTTGTCCCAGCCCTAAGACCGCTTCTACCACTGCTTGAGATGGGACTGGGTGGTAGGTAAGCGAGGGGAACTCCGACCCTGGGACTCGGTATTTAAGGCCTGCCATATCTGACATCGGAGAGATAGAGCCTGGGTTCTGCCAGCGAGACAAGGTTAAGTCCCAAATACTTGGGTGGAGGGGAACCATGACAGGTTCCACTGATGTGAACACCAGTCCAAATAAAGTATCAGTGGGCTGTTCAAGGGATTGGAACTCCATCCCCGTATGGGCAAAGACACAGCACAGAAGGTCGAAATGTGGCAAGAGGTCCCCCGTGTATGAGTGTGGTGCCGGGTTTAAAGCTCTAGCCGGAACCGACTGAATCAGCGCCATAGTGGGCGCAGTGGTGTCTTGGGAGGACCATTCATGGGTTTGCTACCAGAATGGCGACGGCACCGAAGCTTGACAATGGGGCTGTTTAGTCCCTCTTGAGGCTGCTTCCCCTGGGCTGGAAGGGGGGAACACCTTGGGGACAGCACAGTAACCTGGTGCCGTGGAGAGGGCTCAACAGTACCAGGACTTAGAGGGGTAGTAGGTTCCGGTGCCAGAGAACCTGGCACTGACGCTGGAGACAGCGTTCAGTGCCACTTGCAGTGCACCCAGACCTTTGAAATGAAGGCTGGCTTACCCCTTCTAACGGGTACTGGAGAGGGTGGGGTAGGCAGTAGGAAGAGCGCCTTCGCCTCCTCGAATGCCTCAAGAGTTGTAGGGAGCAGTACTGCCCACCCCCACCCCCCACCCCCCAGTCCAGTGGGGAATCTCCTGCATGGCACCCAGAGTGGTGCTGACACGTCGGTAGCATCACTGGTACCAAGCTGGTCTTGTGCTCCCTGGGGACACGGTGCCGGGAAGGCTCCAGTGCTGAGCTGGCACACGGTGCCATACAGGGCCCCGAGGGCTTGTGGGTAGGCTGCCGCACTTGTCCTGAGGCAAACTCATGGCATCTTTGCTCCCTGTCCTTGATTGGCCTAGGCTTGAAGGACAAGCAGATAGCTCTCACCCAGGCACCAGAGGCACTTCTTGGGGGGGAATCATCCCATGGGAAGGCCTTACCGCGTTCAGTGCAGGGTTTAAACCCCAGCATGGCAGGTAACGGAGGAGTGCAATGTCGATGCTCCAGCTCGAGGGAGGGAACCTTCTTCGGTGCAACTAGGTCCACGAATACGTGCTCCCAGCCAAGCAAAAGGCTCATACACAGTGAACGACAAAGAGACAGGCTGCTTGCAAGGGCAAGGAGCAGGCTGTTCCACAACCAACGCTAAGGCAGACAAAACAGAACTGTGGAGGGGCTGGGTGGCAGCCACGTATATAGCCAAGGAGGGGCATGGGGGGGGGGCAGTAGCCACCTGCCCTCTTCTGACAGGCTAGGGCAAAAAAATCCAACCAATCATGCACTGCGGCACGGATACACCTATTACTGAATGTATCCGAGTAGCACTCGAAAAAGAATTGAGCTTTCGGCCTGGGACTCTCCCTCTTGAAACAACTCTAAGCAAGATGTGGGCCCTGCCTGGTCTCAGGCAGAGACTGGCTGTGCAACAATCTGATAGCCAAACACTTTAAGCATGAACTTGGATTAGGAGGTCAGGTTAAGTAGAGGTATTAGGTTAGTATGTGTATGTTACCTTTTATTTCCTTGTGGTCTCTCCTTATATTGTGATTCTGCCATGATTGGCCATATTCTTATTTAGAATTATAATCTACTAGTTGTTTCATCTAAAGGTGTGTGATCTTTAGAGGGTGTGAGTGAAGAGAGCTGGGTACAATCCATTTCTTTGTTAAATAGACAGTCTTGGGTGTATTGTGATTGGGAGTAGGCCCCACTCCTGGTGTGGTAACTGGAGCCAGGGATGCTTGCTAAGGGACCATCCTCGAGTAGTCCGAGGGGACACACCCGCTACCTGGGACTGGTTGCATGCCCAAATGGACTGACTCAGAAGTGAGTGATCACTTGGCAAAGTCATGCAAATCAGGGTTCAGGAGTGGGAACCAGCGAGTCACAGTGGCACACCAGACTGGATCTGGGACCAGACTGTTACAGATAGCTGGATTTGGCCTGGGAGCGAGTGGGCTGGTATGTCCCATAGAGTCATGGCAAACCACCAAATGTGTTGTGAACTGCAAAAGGTCGAGAACCACTGCTTTAGAAGTCAGCAGACTGAAATCTGACCCACTCATTGGAAACTGCTGTTTCCAGGCAGAGAGACATTTCTACCAGAGATCATTGTCCCCCTGGCAAGCTAACAGATGATAAAGCTATTTCCATAAGGCAATTTTGTTGGGTAGGAGGGCCCCATGTTGAGAGAATTATGGGCATAAGAGATCCCTGACCAGATTGTAGCCAACAACCATGGAAACTGATGGTGTCTGTGCCTCTAGAAAACTCAACCAGCCATAGCTAGCTGGAGGATGGCTCATTGCCACCTCCCTTGTATGTCATTCACAAACCACTGAGCAGGATTTTTGCTTTGTTCTGAAATCATCAAGGTGTCAGTATCTTTCCTCTTCACTGGAGCTCTTGCAATTGTGTGCATTTCCAGTCATTCCTGTCTCTAATGAACCAAGCCTCACACACAATCTCTTCACCTCATTCTTGAGCCCAAGGGTTGGTGTCAAATACACAGTGGATGGGCTGGCTCTGGAGCCCAGGAGCCTTACTTCTGGTCACATTTTAAGAGTTCTGGAAGCTGATGGGGCCACAGCTGGAATATGCAGGGCTAAGGTGGGAGGCTCCTGTCTGATTGGGCCCAGACTTCTGTACCACCTCCTGCTACTCATCAGGTCTCAGGCCCAGAGGGGAAAAGAGAATGATGCTCTTTGCCTTTGCAGAAAGCAAGATATTTGATACAGTGAACATAATGGCAAATGGGTTGTTGTTTTTTTCCAGCTGCAATGAATTGCAGAGGAAAGAGGGAAGGCAGCTCTGATAAAATTTTAATGAAGGCTGTATTTTTCCCCTGCATTAGGCTGAATAATGTTTCCTGCTAATTGTCAGATTGGGTGGGGGAAGCACCCAGCTGTTTCTTGTTCAGGGAGGGGAGTGTTGTATGCTAATGTGCTTGCTGAGATGCCAGGGAATCAAACAAAAGAAGAAAGAGTTCCTGCTATTTCTAAATTAAAGGACTCTGTCTTGCAGTGCTAAAATGCCCTTTCAGGTCCCATGTCCTTGCATTAAAAGTTGGCTCTTCCCATCACAATAATTTCAGTAGTGGAATTGTAAAGATGTCTACTAAAACCACTTAAATGTGTTCAGGCCATAATGCTTTTGCCAGTGTGCAGCTGCTCCCATGGATGCAGTAGGACTTCTGGTAATGCACGTTCCTTCTCTTCTAGCTTCTCCCAAACCCCCGTGTTCTCGTTTCTGACTGCCAAGTGCTGAGGGCCTCCTGGCAGAAAGCAATCTTATGTTGATGGCAGTTCCTTCAGGAAGGCAGTGGGGTTTAAACTTGGCTACAAGGTGTCAGGGGCCCTGAGTTCTGTTCCAAGCACTGTCACAGACCTGCTGGTGCCAAATCACATCCTCTCCCTGTGCCTCAGTTTCCCCTTTGTCCTGTCTGTTCAAACAACAAGTATTTTCTGCCTCACTATATCTTCATGCAGCCAATAGCAGGCAGTGGCCTGTAGACACCATCATGATAGAGGAACCATTTTAGTGAGGTTTGCCAAAGAGATGTTCTATGGTGGCTTCTGCCCTTCCCACCTTACCCCTACCAGGCAGAGGGCTCCACGTGCTCCACTAGGAGCTAAGAGCAGGAGCTGAGGCTACTAATGATTGGCTGTCCCCAGCACCTCCTGCCTGAGTAGTGTCAAGCACTTGGGCTGCTGTTCTTCCACCTCCTTTAGCCAAGCTAGTGGCCCTGGCGCAGTGGCACAGAGCCTGCCCCAGCAGGTGTCAAAGATCTGGCCCGTGACCGCATTCCAGGGGAGCGCACACACTCCCTAATAGCGAATGTGCCCTAGTATTTTGCTTTATGGTATGTATGGCCCATTTGAAGTACATCTAAGTCAAATCTCACCCACCACAGCAGAGTTGGACAGCCCAACTTAGGCAGCGGAGTCACCACAGAGGCACCCAGCAGAACCCAGTCAGGCCATCAACCTTGGTCCCTATGGTACCTAACTCCCCACTGCCTGTAAAACCTGGGGGTCTAACCTGGTGGCCAGCAGCTACTATGACAGAGGAGGAAATGGAGGCAGTTGGAGGGAAGTGACCATTCAGTCTTCCTGGTTCTTAGTGCAAGGAGCACTTATTCCCAAATCAGCTAGTGGCTCTGGGCCAGCAGAAGGAAGGTGGTGAATGCAGTGAAAGTTTTAAGTAATCTATAACATGAACTACACTGCCCTGGGTCAGGACTGAGCCATGTATGTGTTAGAAGGCTTTTACAGGGACTGTGATGCCTAACCATGGGGACGCAAAGGTTGGAGGGACATTACCCCACCTCAGCAAAGGCCCTCGCTAGCTGGACCTGAGACCATGCAGGTAGAGTCTACAGCATCAGGGCACTGCAGGCCTCGCTGCTTACCAACAGCCCAGGCTTTACAGAGCCAGAATAGAGTAAGAACCAGTCTGCATTCTGGGATGAGTCCTGCCAAACTCTCACTGCAGAGGCGCACATCCCAGCAACACAGGCGGCCCCTCTACAGTCTAGTCGTACAACTGACCTTCCCGTAGCAGCCCCAGACCAGGCCTGATCCCACACACAGCACCTTTGCCCCCAGCCATGGATCTCCAGCTACAGGGAGGGGTCTACACACAGTCAAGCTAGGGAGAGCAAGTGGCCCCTGCTCTTACCTCCATGTTGCTAAGGCAGTGGCTGTGGCTTCTCTGGGGAAAGCAGGCCACCAGTCACACAACACAATAAGTCAACATCTTGAATCGTACAGGGAGTGAGTGCAGCTGGTCCAGGCTTATAAGGCTCGTTCCAAAGCCTGCAGAAAGCTGCCCATGGGCTTTCGATCTGGCCCATAATGGTTGTCCTCCTGCCAGGCACTGCCCTGCTTGCACCATTTCATACACCCAGAGAGGTCATAGAAAGAATGAGGGTTTGTTTTTCCAAACTGTCTTCATGCTCCAGCCAGCTGTAAGATGCTGTAGCTATTTGCAAACCCTAACTGCTAGGACACACACTTATGGAGCAGGATGAGAAATTCTGTGTCTCTCATCTCCTGCCTAGTTTGAAAATCATCACTATAAGCAGCTGATAATGTACTCAGCAGCATATGTAGATATATATGTCAGACTGCAGGCTCTGGGGGGGTGGAAGGGCTTCACTTTCTCTGTTACCCAGCTATACCCAACACTGAACTGAATGCCAAGGGGTAGTGATGCAGGGCTGACAGTAAAGGGGCAATGAAGTCACCTAATGGGGGGTCTGGGCTCACCTAAAGAACCTGTCCCAGGAGCTATGTGACAGGGGAATGGAACGTAATAAAAAAGGCAGAAGCTGAGCTGTTGAGGAGCAGGAGGTTCTTTCATCATTTTCACCAGCTCAGGCTGAAGACAAATTCATAGGAGATTTCGTGGGAGAAAATCCCACTTTTTCAGGAGTTGCAATATAGACACTGCAACTCTGCCAACCTAACATAGATGCCCAAGGGAGGGGTGAGCTGGAGTAAGGGTCAATGAGTGGAGCAGTACCAGGTTTACAGGGGGGGGCCTGGCAGCTGACATGGGAAAGGGGCTTATAAACAACCCACCTGGCAGTCTAGCACCCGCTACATGAGTATTTCCGAGGTGGTACGTCCCACTCACCATCCAACAGCTGGGCTCTAGGGAAGTCATGTCCCATGGGTCTGCTTTTCTCTGTGGGGCAGCTCTAGCCCCGTGCAGTGTCTGTTGACTGCCACTGACATGGCCCTACCTGCCTTCCCATGGCAAGCAGCCTAGGAGTAGTACAGTGGCTGGTCTGGTCTCGTGTATGTGTGGGGGCAGGAGGGGTGAGACACCATGGTGGGCTTAGCTGAGCCTCAGACACCTGGGTCCTGCTCACACCTCTCCAGAGTAGTGGGTGTGGCTGGGGGCAGGGGAGCACTAACGGGTGGGAGAGTGGGGCATAGGGGGAATCTAGGTGGGCACTGTCCATAGGAAACTGTTGTCAGAGGTGATGGTATGGCAAAACACTGCAGTTGTGGTGGGGGTTTACAGAGGGTGCACTAGGACCACTGTCTGTGAGCAGGTGTCAATGCAGTGGACCATGCTGGTCATAAGAGCTGTGGGGTGCAAACCCATCCCTGCAGGGAAGGGGTGTGTTGGCAGCTCAGGGCCAGGCAGCTCTGCGTGAATCTGGCAACAGTTTATAAATAGTGCCCTAACACTGGGCTGGACAGAGCAGGGCCACCCTTGCTGCACCTGGCGCCTCTGTCCAGGGACCAACCCCCCACACCATGCCCCCATGGGGGCCACAAATATGTTAGGTGTTGGGCCCACCAAAGGATTGTCACTTTCTAACTATTCTGAGCCCTCTAAGAAAAAAAGCAGTGGTGTTACCAGATAGAACATATGCGGGTGAGAGAGAAAGTGCTGCTTGCTCTCCCCAGTATGTGTGATGCTGCACCTACCTACCTGGTGGCCCCATGAGGACGTAACCTCAAGGGCTCACACTTTAGCAGGAAGTGCAGGAGATATGTTTAAGCTGTGGGATAAGTCTGAGCAGGCTCAGCACTGGTCCTAGGATCTAGGCAGGGACCTGCTCTGTCACTGCTCTCAGAATCTCTACAAACCCCAAGAGTCTGCTTTGGGATCCCTGAGATAAAAGCCATGTCTAGTCTTTATGGCTTTCAATACCTAGGACTGTGTAGTTAAATCTCCTCACAGCAGCCTGGTGGGCCCCCAGCAGGGAGCCCACCTGGCTCTGTGGCCTACTGGCCATTAAGATGCTGGCAAGGGGGGCCAGGGCTGTGCATGTTTTAAGGAAAAGCACCAGGGTCAGAAGCAGTTTGCATGGCTGGATGCCCTGTAACATGGCAATCGGTTGGATACAGGAAAAACTTTTTCACTGGGAGGGTGATGAAGCACTGGAATGGGTTATCTGGGGAAGGGATGAAGTCTCTGTCCTTAGAGGGTCTTAAGTCCTGCCTTTGCCAAAGGCCAGGCTTGGGTGATTTACTTGGGGAAGGATCCTGCTTTGACCACAGGCTTGGATTAAGTGACCGCCTGAGGTCCCTTCCAACCATAATCTTGTGATTCTATGATACTGACTCCCACCTTCAAACTGAATTTGGTACTGATTTTACTCCCAGCAAAGCATACCATTAAGGGTCAAGTTGTGATTTGGATCAGTACTCAGGTGTAGGTACAAAGACACCACTTACCCCAGCACAGGTGAGAGCACTGGGGTTTTTGTAAGGGGGACAGGTCTTTGGATTGGTTTTAGCACAGCAGGTGACAATTATATCAAACACACCCTACAACAAGGGAGAAGCTGTGAGACAGCCATTACTGCTCACAGCATTGCACATCTATGCTGTGTACCTCCCCAGAAACCCTTTTGGGGCACAGATTAGGCTGAACCTAAAATTGCAAAAGTGAAAACACAAGAGTCACGATATGACAATAAAGAAGTGCCTGTGTAATCCTTATCCTGCCCCCTGTGTGCATGCATCATGATACAGTTCCAAGCACCTGATCATGTGGTATTCCTGAAAACTAGAATGCATTCACACATGGCCCAGTCCTGTAAACATTCATGCACATCAATCATTTTTACTCATGTGACTGGTTCTTTTGAACTCAGTGGACAACTTCTGATTCACTCTCCTCCCAGGATAAATGTCTGGAGGATCAGGCTCTTAAGATACATGTGAGATGCATCCTGGGAACTTTTTCTATTCCTGGATCACTGTGTGAATCTCCCTTTCACAATCGATCCTATGTATCATTACTGACTTAGACTGGGATATTCTAAAGCAGGTTCTGAGTTCAGTGACCAAAATTCACAAATTCAGTAGATGGAAGCTTCCACCCTCTTTACATTCTCTGGTAATCCCAGCTTTAGATGAGGGATGATAGTTCTTGTCTACCCTATTTTTGTTTTTAACTATGCATATCCTTCATTTGCTGTTACAACTGTTGGTCAAGTCACATTGGTTGTGATGACAGAAAAAACAGAACTTTAAAATGAAGATACAAAAAACCAAAATCTTTTTGCCAAAGAGGAAACTCTCCAGCTGAGCTGGCCACTGTCATAATGACAAAAATGACAGATGCCAAGTGCTGAAACCAGGGAAGGTGACAGATGCCAGCTTGTCAACCAGTCTCTTGCCAAAGGGTGCAGCTGTGTGTTTTACACAGTCCCCTGTTACCACTGAGAGCAGAAAAACTTGCTTCACTTGTGCAACTCTTTAGGGGCACCCCACCTGCATAGCGTGCTGCATGGCCCAGTGTCCCACAGGTGCCAGGGGCGACACCAAATCCCAACTCCCATCCTGGCACTGCCCATTCTGGCCATGTGCCCCACCACCACCACCACACTTGCTGCCCCCGCGGCTCACGGGCCAAGGGGCTGTGGGGCCGGACCAGACCCAGGCCTGCTACTTCTGTGCTGGGGAAGCAGTCACGATGCCGCCTCCTGCCCCAGTCAATTCCTACCCCTCTGGGCGATGACCCACGCAGCACCTGGCTGTGGAGGGGGACCCTGGACTGTGACAAGGGGGGGGGTGTGGCTCGTCCAAATCTCCCCCCAGGCTTGCAGGGGGCTTGGGAGAAGCAGCCTCACACAGGTGCCCCCGCTGGTCAGGAGGGTGCCGGCTGGCCCCATGGGCTCCCCTCCCTCTGGCGGGGGGGGGGGGGGGCGGGGGTTTCCCCACACCCCCCCCCCCCCAGTTGTCAGCTAGTGACAGTGTTATACCAATTTAGAGAGGCCCCCCCATAACAAGTCCTGGGGAAGAGCGTCGGGGTGGGGGGCACAAAAGGCCGCCGGAGGCCGCAGCGCCAGACAGGCTCCGAGCGCGCCTGGCGGCCCGCGCCAGCCACCGGCCTGAGGGGAAAGGGCCCGGAGGGGCTCCGGCCTGACTGGGGCGCAAAGGAGGCGGAGACGGGCCCAGGCAACACCAGGCCGCCGACTCAGGGGCCCCGCCCGGCCCGTACCTCTCTGCCGGCCCGCAGACATCCGCTTCCCGCCCGCCCAACGGACACGGCTGGCGGCCAGTAACCGTTACCCGCGGAACCGCCGCGCCCGTACTACGCATGCGCGGTAGCGCTGCGCCGGGCGGCTGAGCGGGCCGGGCACGTGCGGCGAAGAAAGGCAGGTGAGGCTGTGCGCGTGCGAAGGAAACCAGGGGACGTTTATTGGGGGGGGGGGGGGGTGCTGCCCTCGCCCAGAGAGGCGCAGAGCGGGACACGGCGTTACAGAGCAAACACTGGCCCAAAGCTGCCTCGCCTCCAGGGGGCCGTGCAGGGCGCAAGACAAGGCGGGCGCAGCTCGTTGTGCTTTTGGACAGACCTTGGTTAGGAGACACAGTCATTCCTACACGCTACAGGAGCGAGACGTGCTCTGACACGCTGGTACTGAGCTGTCTCAGCCGAGGACATTCACTTGTTCTTATGGCTGCCCAGCCAAGGTCACTGGACAAGGCTGCTGATGCCCTGCTGGCAGGTCAAAGGACGCAGGGGAGGTGGCCCCCTTCCACGGGCTGGGCTCTCAGGCTGCCTTTCCACCATCCTCTTCCTACCCCAAAATACAATTTGTAATGAGCTGTAGTGTTGGCTCCAGCTGGGCCCCCTCTGACCACGTTAGAGCCCTGAAAGTAGACTGTATTAGTCACCCCACAGGAACCCCTCCAGGGGGCAGACGGGCTGCAAGATGACATGGTTTCCGAGTCTTCAGAATCTCAAATGACATTTTAGATTATATACAAATACAATAGCATTAATTAAATGTTCTCCTAGCTATGAAACTCACGAGAATGAGTAAAACAGAACCTCCAAAAGACAAGAACCTTGGTTAGTCAAGAAAGATAAATTCCATATTTAAAAAAAACCAAAAACCTTATTTAAATAACTTTTCAGCAACTTCCTTTACGTGTCAACCAAACAGCATGTTTTTCAAACTGCCTGGTAAGACTATCAGCTCATGCATAGTGACCAAAATGCCTCATCTGTTTAACAAGCACTGCACTGTTTACGTACTAAATCAAAACTACAGAGCCTATTTTTTTCTCCTCTGTGTTATTTTTAGTCAAAAAGGACAATATTACAATTCATATTAAACTCCTAGCACACACAACTGTCATCTAAATATTTTCTAAAGGTGTCAGTTAGGAAGTGTATAAAAGTTAGCAGTAAGTCAGGATGCAGTGGTAAAGATTTTTTCATTCTACTACATAGAAGAGATTCTAGCATTGATAACTAAAGCTGAATGTTTATATATCCATATTCTCTCCCATAACTTTGAAAGGTAAACAGCAAATAAAAGAATTACAACAAGGCTGTGTTTACAGTTAGAAGCAGAACTGTTATTACAACTGCACCTAACTGGTTCAGTCATACAGAACTTTTTAAAGAAGAGCATTATATTTGCAGGTTGTTGAGGGACTGAAGCATAAGGTTAGACGAACATTTCTTATTTTACCATCTTGCCTAGGAAAGTCTCCCTTGGAATCCAAGTTTTCTAACTGACTAAAGAATACCACTTTATGACTTTCCAGCTAAAATACATACATACAAACTAAACTGTCACAAAGGTGTCTTTCCGAATAGCATGACTATTGGTAACTAGAACCCAGTATTATTTAACTACACTACAACAGATACATGCACATGGGGACTTTACAGTCTTAGTTAAGGTTTGATAAACCTTGTTTTTTCAAAACTTCTATCTAATCAGGTCCAATACATTTAAATTTGGAGGAAATGGCACGAATGGACTTAAAAGATCAAATCAGAAAGGGCTTGAGGAAAAGTGTAGACTGTTAGACCAATTAGCCATTTTCTGTCTTGCAACTCTTCATCCCAATCTGTCTTTAGAATTTCCAACTGGACATGCCTTAGAAACAGCATAGTTTGGACCAATATTAAACTAAACCCTAATCCAACCAAAGATTCAGACAAAGGGTGGAACACAACTATTTGTTTAGCTATCCCATTCCCTCTTTGAATGCAAGATAGTTCTTCATATTACAGTCATATCCTTTTGAAGCCATTTCTGATTTATCTTGGTCTCCTTTAGCTGTCACTTAACATCTAAATCCAGAGTGACCTCAGTTTTACAACCAAAATCACCACCTAATTAAAACCAAAACAAAAACTAGGGCATTTTTTTTAAAGTCTTAAGAAAGAATGGTTGGGTCTGGCTAAGTGATAGTGGTAGCAAAACAACTTATTAGTTTAGTTTAGCTCACTACCCATAACCAGTCCTTGGATTTTGAGTTAGCAGGAGCTCAGCTACTATGACTGCATTATGCATAGCCTGGAAGAGGGTAGGAGGCACTTTGCATGACTCGCTCACCAGCTGAAAACAGGGGATTGGCATGGTTTGAAAGGAGCCACATCTATTTTGGAAAAAGGGATATGTTACTGGGAGAGCCTTTAGTAGGAGAGGAAGTACCTTGGCTCTCCAAACTGGGCATATGTGTTTGTGTGACAGAAGGAGAGAATAAAGACAACTCAGCTTTCCTGTTCATCAGGCCACCTACATAACCTTCTCCTGCTGCTTTGTAATACCCCCTGTGCTGTGAGAGCACACCATAAATGTCCCAAAAATGAAAACAGCAGGAGGGTGCAATTCTTGTTACAAATAAGTGCCAAGGAAGTAATTCAGACTAAGGTACGGCCCACTTATGATAGACCCATTGAACTTTTATCATCACTTAAATATAGGAGTGGGAGATTTGAGTAATGAGGGAGCATGAAAAGTTACTTGGCAGAATTAGTTTTAAGTAACTAATTCAGTGATGTGTAAGTCTTGTTACTATTCTTCTGTAAAGAGGTTGAAAAGTCTCAAGTGCACTGGAAAAACGGACTTGTCAGAAAGAAAGCAAATATAAATACTACAAAAGCAATATTTGTTAGTGTACGTAGGACTAATGCTAACACAGGCAAGTCACACGGTGGTTTCTATAGTCTCAATTACTTCGAGTTCACACTGTGAGGGTGACAGAAGGGTGCATTCATCTGGATCCCAACTGCTGTCTGGATTATAATCTTCTTCAGAACTTAACTCTGCCCCCTCTTCAGTGTCCTCATCACATGACTCTGTAAAGGGAACCCCAACAGCATTGATGCCAGAATCTTCAGAGCTGGAAGGGGAAGAGCAGTGATCTATTTTTGGTGTATTGCTCTCTTTTGAAATTAAGGCATTGCAAACAGCAACCTCCTCAGGCTTCATTTTATGGGGCACCGTAGGAGGCTGCCTCTGGACGTAGCACATCTTCCCATTGATGCATTTCACACGATAATTATCAATAAAAAGGTCTGAAATTGTGCAGTATCGTGGGGAGTCAGGGGGTAATGGCAACTGGAAGACAGGTGCAAACTTCAAGAAGTGTTCAGTGAGTGAGACTGAGATCTGAATGGTGTTTGTGGATTCCCTAGGTCTGATGGGTATTTCAGTGCTTGGAAGCTGTTCCACAGGAGTCATTGGCTGATAGACATATTTACCTAGAGGGAATATAAAAATAACAGTTAAAGATCAGAATTGCCACAAACAGATTACATCATCCTATTACTTCTAGTTCATCAATAAAGAATAAAAAAGCATGATGTTTCACCAAATGTGATTTTAAGAACAAACAAAAAGGCATCAGAAAACTCCCATAAAAATTTCACATTAATCTTGTCCTTTAGACAGATGTCAGTTCTGACAGATATGGAATCAGTTAACATATTAATTATTTTATTCTGTGATTGTTTGTATTTTCCTTTCCCCACTCTCAAAACAGGGCCTCTATATATGGGACTCAAAGGCAGTTAGCTGTGGAAGCAGATGGCATTTTAAGGCAGAAAATAAAGGAACTCCATAGCCCTAGGAGTGCCAATGGCATTTTGATTATCTGGCTATGCAATAAGAAAATAGGATTATGTTGGTGAATAGAGAGCTCTAATGCTGAATTGAACAGGGAGTCTGAAAAGCTATGCTAAAGAAGAAGTAAGAAGAAAAAGCTGAAAACCGTATTTTGTTATGAAAGAGAAAGCTAAGACTACTTCAAAGGACCATAAAATGCATCATTTAGTTTACATAATAACCTTCTAAAGATTTAGTCTTACTATGACTTCCACAAACTACAGAATCTCAATTGTATTGCAGTGACAAGCAAGGGGGTTCTTTCTATAAGAAGAAAACATTAAGATTTAAATTTCTAATGCCACAGTTGTAAACGGAACCCCCCCCCCATTTTGTACACACCTAATTGAACCCTTTAGGTATTCTGAGTCTTTTGCGAAGTAGCCAGTTAGATAAGCAGCAGTGAAGCACTTGTGCCTGCAAACAAAGCAGCCTTATCTGCTTAATGACAGCTCAAACCCATAACAGTAAACCCTGGTTGCCATATCGACCACAAGTAGAAAACCAGTACTGTTTATCTTGCTTTTTTTCCTCTTTCCCCAGAGGTACCTGGAGTCTAAGATCTAAGTTACCCCAGTGAAGCTGTACAGACAGCTGCAGAACTTCTGCTCTGAATGGGTGCACTCACTCCCGTGGGTCATGACATGCAGTATGAAGTGACAGTCTTTTGATCCAGAGACAAAGCACTGTCCAAGCACGTAGGCGTTGTACACCAAAACAAATGTTGAAGTGTGTAAGCACAAAATTCAATACCAAAGACATGGATTTTTGTTGTGATTCCCCTCACTAGCATCTTGCTTGTTATAAACTCTCTAGATTCAAAGCCTGACATTCGCAGCACCGCAACTTAACCATCCATAGCACTTTCTATAGATTCTCTTCAAACTGAGGATAACTGTGAGTACCCCCGTGGGAGCTCAGTGTACACTGACTGGTGTATGGGTCCCCCAAAGCAGGCCTCTGATGTTTTTGCAGTCTGCCTCAGACATTCTTTCTCACCTTTAAATCACACTAGTCAAAACAAGAACCAAAATACACATTTTAGAAGACATTTAATTTGAATCTCAAAAAACAAAACAAACAAACAAACAAAAAGCCACAGGGCATTGTAGCTTCTTTAGCTGTTTTATTTCTAGCTGTGTTTACCTTGGTTTCTATACTTGCTTTGGGAATTTTTTTAAACGTTGGTGCTTATGACCTTTTTTGCAGGACAGTCTCTTTTTATGGAAGTCCAGGGCCTCCTACAGTGCTCATCATTTTGGCATTCAAGAATCTGACACACAGGAATGAACTTAACCTCACAGTACCCATGAGGTAGGGAAGCCTGCTCTCTGTTTTATACACTGGGAGTAGACAGGGAGCATTTAAGTGACTACCAAAAACCTGTAGCGGAAAGAAGGCCAGAGGTCAGCAATCCCAGGTGACAGCCCAGAGCTCTCACCAAAAAGCCATTCTTTAGCATACTCAAAGTTAGAATTAGTGACTGGATCATCTGTAGCTATCCCAGCACTGTGTGCTCATGGAGTGTAATATGACAGATTGCAAAGCCGGAAAGAATCATTGTGATCATCTAGTCTGTGATCTCCTGTATAACAGGTCACAAAACTTCCCCGCAATAGTTCCTACAGCAGCTCCTTTAGAAAAACATCCAAAATTGATGTTAAAGTCATCAGTGATGGATAATACACCACAACCCTCGATAAATTGCTTCAATGGTTAATTATGCTGTTAAAAATTTTAAGTCTTATTTCTAGTCTGAACTTGTTTAGCTTTAACTTGCCAGTCATGGCATTGTTAGACCTTTTCCCTGTTAGACTGAAAAGCCCATTATTAAATAGTTGTCCCCGATGTAGGTACTTTTAGACAATGATCAAGTCACCCCTTACCTTCTCTTTTTAAAGCTAAAGGGTATGTCTACACAGCACTTTCATTTTGAAATAACACTGGTTATTTCGAAATAAAAGAAATTTGGTCTACATGACATTTTCTTATTTCGAAAGGACGGATCCTGTCCTTTCGAAATAAGAACTGTTGTTTTGAAACAGGTTAAACCCTGATTGTTTCAAAACGGCTGTTATTTCAAAATTGTTATTTCGAAATAAGGCCGTTTGGACATGTTGTTTCGAAACACCACCATTGTTTCAAAACAACTGTTTCAAAACAACACGTCCAAATGGTTTTATTTCGAAATAACAGCCATTTTGATAGCAGGCTTTCCCTTATTTCGAAATAAGTCATTTCGAAATGACTTATTTCGAAATAAAACTTAGTGTGTAGACAAGTTAAAATAGATTGAGCTCCTTGAGTCCATCACTATATGGCCTGTTCCTAATCCTTAAATCATTCTCATGGCTCTTCTCTGAACCCTCTTCCATTTATCAACAGTGGCTAGCACATCTGCTTTACATACAGAAGGTGCTGGGTTCAAACCCCAGGGGGTTGGACTAGATGATCTCATGAGGTCCCTTCCAACCCTATGATTCTATTCTTGAACTGTGGGCACCAGAACTGGGTGGCAGATTCCAGCTGCAGTTACGTATGTGAATTAAAATCACACCAGAAATGGTCACAGAGACTGGAAAGGGACTGTGTGACAGCTACATCTGGGTCATCCCAGATTTGCTCCACTTTTGTCCTCACAGGACAGATGCGTTCCACTTAGAGATTTCACATACTTGCGCAGAGAGCTGTACGTTCTCTACAGGCTGAGATAATACTTAGTGCTCCCTTAGTGCAGGAGACTGAACTAGATGACCTACAGATGCCCCTTCCAGTCCTAAACTTCTGTGTCTACTTCTGCTAGTCCAGGGTTTCTCAATTTCTTCTTTATTTATTGAACAGTCTCTGTGGGAAATCAGGGACTGACTGGTTCCTCAATGTCCCTTTGGAGCAATGAGGCGTAGTTTCTCTTCTAGTACATTCCATGGGGTGTCATGATGATATCCAGACTAGTAGTGCTCATCATTCCCACACCAAAAACCATACCTTTGCCCTCCATCTAGCAACTGGGATACCTCACTTCAAAAGAGCTCTCTGTGGGGTGGATTAGAGTGGTCTCCTTCTGTCATGATGGGGTGCCCTCAGAACCAGCTTGATAGCAGCGTTCTCCATTTGTAGCTTTTACTTCTGCTAGATTTCTCTTCAGATCTCACCCATTAACTGGTGACACAAGGATTTTGTTTGTTGCTGCTGCTATCTCATTAGTCCCTGGCACACCACCAGCAAAGGCCTGTTGCACCACATTAGGTTCTGCACTTTTCCTCATGCCCACTTGCTATTTTGTGTTGTTCTCTTTTCCTGCCAGTTACAATACTGTTTCTCTAAAAGAGCTTTACCTGTGACTGAACTTTCTTGGAGATAATTCAGGCACAGATGAAGAATTTGTAAAATCTGAATGTTACTTCTGCAGGCCACTGGAGACTGAACAGAAGGACATATTTTGCACCATAAGCAGATTGTACTTCAGGCAGATTCAGCTTCCAATGGTGAGCATTACTTTCTGTCACAAAATCGTGCATGTATCAGGAGATTCTGAGAGGTTTCATTACAACCCTGGACAGCATAGGAAGGATTATGATACAGTTCAGTTGGATCTCTCTCTCTTGATAGTGGAATCTCAAAATCATCTGCTTTGATAATGTCATGGTGACAGTTTCCTTCCATGTAGCTCCAAAGCCTTGTTCCAGGGCTAATTGCTTTTATCTCTGCCTTCATTACTTCAAGATTCTGAATAGCCCCTTCATAGTCCCATTCCTATGTGCACTAGGAAGAAAACATCCAAGCCTCTGATTCAAATGTCCAGTCTGCCCAGTCACTTTGAAATAAACATTGAGGGCTTGCACTGCTGTTTCTTTCTCATTGGGAAAGCATTCTCTCCTGTTTTCTTCCTTAGTGGCAGATTGATTAGGTCAAGTGACAGAGACATGCCTTGTTCCTTCATACTAACATCCTCCTCTTTGCCTAAGTGCTCATTAATATAACTTGGTTTGAGTTATCCAGGTGTTTCCTATAACTCTGCTTCAATTCTCACCTGAAATGTTTAAGTGATCACAAATAATGAGATCCCCACTCTAGCTGAATGTATGTATTTTGCAGCTCAGCATTAGCCATCTTTATTCCTGCATTCAGTACATCCCATGCAGCACTCTCCACTGCCAAAGTGTAACATATTTCACAATTGTGAAGGTTTCCAGAGGGGTAGCCATGTTAGTCTGTGTACAGCAAAAACAATGAGAGTCCTGTGGCACCTTAAAGAGTAACAGATTTCTTTGGGCATAAGCTTTTGTGGGCTCCAATCCACTTACATCTGAGAAAGTGGGTTGGAACGCATGAAAGGTTATGCCCGAAGAATTCTGTTAGTTTTTAAGGTGCCACAGAACTCTTGTTGTTTATACTTCACAAAGCATATTCTGTCCTTTGAAAATACAAGTTTCTATATTATTGGAATCAGTCAATAGACACATGCAGTGCACTCCTGTAACAAGGCTCCAAAATAGAAGCATCTGCCCACATACCACAGCAGCCCTAGCCAGAAAAACTAGCTAGCTGCCCTAGCTATCTAAAAATTACCATTTCTGGGGACAGACTGGGGCAAGGGGTTTTCCAACAAGTTCAACCACTGTGCCCTGTTTTTGATATATGCCTTAAAATCACAGGCAGTGGGGAATATGGAGTGCTACACATGGAATAGGAAACCTGTGTATTACACATGGAGTGTGCATGTAGTTTCCCCTTGCGTTGGCCAGTGTGCCTTTTGTTTTCTTTTGGTGTCTTTGAAAGATGCCCACCTCTAACCCAACCCCCATCTCAGACTCCTGCTCAATTCAGAGAACATTCTGAATGGTATGTGAATGTTTTCATTTCCTTTGAGGAAAAGCATAGCATACTCCTAAATAACTGTAGTCATATACTAAAAGGAAGGGAGGGCGTGGTATGGCTTAGTACACTTAGAGCAGGGACTGAAATACCAGGTAACATACGTTCTATTCTCAGTTCAATTTGGCAGTGGGCAAGTCAGTTATCCCTGTGGGTTTTACTTCTTAGATGATAATATCTTGTATGTAAACTATTTTAAGACCATTAAATCTAAAGTATTATTACATACACAACATTGATTATTATGAAGGTATTTTTGTTGACTGATCTGTGGTACCAAAGATGCTGGGCAGACAATAAATATAAAGAGGTTTAGTTTGCACAGTCTGGGTTTCCTCTTCTAGTAGTGTCATTGTCCAGTTAGAAGGGCACTATGTTAGAGGGACTTCTTGGGCAAAAATATTAAGGCTCCATTTTTGGTTGTAGATAACCAGACAAACTCCCAAGTCTTGAATTTTTTCCTCTCTTCCTTTCTAAAGAATTACAGTACCAGTAATTCCCACTCTTCCTTTATAATCTCCCCTTTGGCTACACAGAGATTTTACAGCATGATATTGTAGGGTTAACACATCTTATTAAGATTTTTATATAAAATACAGTGGTTTTGATATGAAAAAATAACAAAGAAGGAATTTTAAAAATGTGCTGACCTTTCTACATAGAGAATTAAGAAGCCAGCATAGGCTTCACAATGCATTAACAAACTAAGCTGTATTCTGATGAAGGGACATGCTGACTTTATGCAGTGAAGTTGTAGCTATGTTGGTCCCAGGATATTAGAGATGCAACGTGGCTGAGATTGTATCTTTTATTGAACCAGCTTCTGTTGGTGAGAGACACACGCTTTCAAGCTTATTTCATATATGAAGAAGAGCTCTGTGTAAGCTCGAAAGAGTGTCTCCCTCACCAACAGAAGCTGGAATGAAAGAAAAGCTGAGAAATCAAGGTGGGAGTAGGGAACAGATCAGGTGTTATCTGAGATGTTTGCTACTGCATACTACTAACAGTCGCATAATTCACGGTGTGTCTCCAAAATATGCCACGCTGGCACTAATTTCAGGGTAGAAGGAAACAGTGGCTATTCTGTTAACAGAGGATTACCAGCTAAATTGTTTGACCTTGTACTAACTGAAAATATATTCAAACATATTCCAAGGACAAGCCATGAAGAGCAGCCTAATGGAATCGCCTTAGGCAAAAATATCTACTAACCTGTACACAATCACACATCCAGATGAGCTCTGCATGTTATGAAAAATAAATCTTCTACATAAACTGATTTCTGCTGCTGTTACTGGCATCTGGAGAGCCTGTCTCTAAAAGTACTGCATGTTTTATTGATATTTAAAAAAAAACAAACTAGTTTTAATCCCAAATTGATTTTTTTTTAAACATACATACAAATGACAAGTTCATTTTACATGATCAGTTCTCTCTGAGAAAGCCTTGTCCTCCAAGCCCAGCAACTGGAAGAGTAGGTCAGGATGGAGGTGGTGAGAAGGAATAGTCCTTGAAGAAATCACATACAAAGCCATGATAAAGAAATGTCAGTCTCCTTACTCTAATGAAGTGGTTCTTAATCTGGGGCCCAGTCAGCACACAGCAGTGGGCCATATGACAACCTCAAGGCCATACAGGCAGCATACATATATTGTGTGGATTTGGCCCACATACCACATAGGGTGCTGCTTATGCAGCCCAGGATGGTGAGTAGGTTGAGAACCACCATTCTAAAGTAATAACTGTAAATGTAACCTACAGTGGCCTATTGAGAATAATTTGTGAATTTCAAAGAGAATAACAACCATCAACTTGCTAAAAATATCACCTTTCCATGTAAAGCTGGAATGGTTAGTTTGAAGGGCATCTCCTTTCTATGGAAAAGAAAACAACCAAAGCCTAATTTTCCCCTTGCTGTCTTAAAGGCCATGTCCATCTGTTCTTACATCAGGGACATAAGACCCAATCAAAATTCTGCTGAAACAGAAAGGTTTTTTTTGTTTGTTTGTTTTTCGCAGATGCTAATAAGATTCATATTAAACATTTACTGAGATTTTCCCCAAACCATCTTTATTAATTTATACATGTTTTAATCTGTCATGTAATGTATATTTTAACTTATAATTAAATAGTGAGCTAAAGGATTCTGTTACAGAAGACTACTTCCACTGATGAATGCTTGCTGTAACAGAATACTTTGTCAAAGTACAGGCATTGGACCAAGTAAATGCACAGAAAATTGTTAGCCATTTCTGCTGGTGTGCAGCATGTAGCAGTACTAAGGAAAACATGGCATACATCTAACTCATACTGTTTTCTTCTTTGGGTACACAACTTCTGTCCAAAAGACAGAAAAATAAATTCTTGTGTTCAATGAAAAGCAGAGTTCACTGAGCATATAAATTCCAGGAAGAGATTAAATACTGCTATATCTTTATGGCAGAGACTGGTGGTCTCTTCATAATTTACATAATTCATGTTGTATTCTAAAAAAGGACTATAATGGGGTATACATCATAGATTTATCGTGTAAATATTTAACAAGAAGTGTTTGAAACTGGGTTCTGCCTGACATTTGTCCATGACAATCTTCTCCTTTTGTCAGCAGGTATCTTCACAGAAATTAGTGGAAAGGTGAATGTTGAGTAGATGTGGTGCAATAGGTCATGTTTTTAAAGTACAGATGTAGTAATTTTTAGCCGTTATTTGTCATAAGAAAATGTTATTCACTCTGTATAGTTCTTTGAAATGTTCCTCTTTATGGGTGCTCCATTTCAGTTGCACATTTACCTCTCGAGTTCTTGATTAGCAGTTTCTAACTAAGGGTGCCCATTCAACCCATGCATGCACCGTGTGTCTCCTCCTGTCAGATACCAATGCTGTATACGAGTATGTGAGCAAACCCCTCTTGGGTTCCTTCTCTCCTCAGTCATCCCTTAGGGAGCAACTGAAACAGGGGAAGAAGAGTGGAGAACAGCACACCCATAGGGGAACTCGTCTCAAAGAACTAGTTACTGCACAGGGTGACAAGGTACAAAGGGGTAGCCATGTTAGTCTAGTTCAGCAAAATACACAAGGAGTCCTTTGCCACAGGAATCCTTGTTGGTTTTGCTACACAGGTTGAGTAACATTTTATTTTTCGAGTAGCAACTGTTCAGGTGACTTCCAAGCAGTATCAATAATAGAAGGGAGCTTTGGAACATGATCCAGAACTGAAGCCACTAGCTTAGAGCCAGGTGCCACATTGAATTTAGGGGATGGAGCAGGTCATAATACTTTGAAAAATTATTGAAAAACAGGTAGTAGCTCTATGTATTTTCCCACGGTGCTCCAAAGGTTTACCTTTATTAAAAAAGCATGCCCGGAAGTGGACAAGATGGTAGCTCTGCCTGGGATAGATAAACAGGGGTCATCTCCCTCAGAAGGGAGTTGTAGCAATGTTCTTTCACCAGCAATTATCTCCCCTTTGACCTAGCCATGGACTTAAGGGCTAAACCAAAGGAGCACTTCTGGGCTACCCCAGGCAATGGACACAATTGGAGAGTCTGTCATGCTCTGCCATAGCTTCCGAGTAAGAAATAGAGGGTCTAAAGCCTGGCAAACCAGGCATACGTACCCTGTGAGAAGACCAGCCTCCCAAGCGGAAGTGGTCTTCTCACCTTCAACTAACTACACTTAACATCTACAACTATTCTCAACTAATTAACTAACCAACTACAGCAGGAAAAGAGAAGAGGCCGAGGATACTCTGGGCAGGCACCCTAGTGTTCTGCATTGGGCTGAGGCAGCAAACAAATAACTGAGGGCAGTTCATCCGTGCACCCCTATAAAGCCTCAGTGCTGGCCACAAAGCAGAGTAGGCTGCATGTGCAGGCTGAATGGGCATAGTTAGCTAGAAATCTCCAGTCAAGGACTCAAGAGGTGCATGTGCACCTGGACTGGGACACCCATTGGTATATTATTCACAGAACTGAGGTTGTGCCAGCACTTTCTGATAGGTAATCTTCATGCACCATTAAAAAAAAAAACAACAAAAAAAAAAAAAAAACACCACACAGATATGCACACGCCTCTGTCAGGTACAACACTTCTCTGCAAGATTTTATCCTACAGTGGATGTGACTTTGTGCACATCTGAAGAGGCAATAGCTTTATTTGTTTTTCCCACTGCTCCTCCAGATTAAAAAAAAAAAAAAAAACCTTAGGGAAAATAATACAAATAATAAAATTCCAGTGTGAATACAAATAATAATAATGCAGATAATAAAATTTGAGTGCGACATGGTTCAGGTTGCTACACATAACATACCTGATAGCTAAGCCACATCAGTCACCCCCCACACACTCCTCCACTCACAGGCATACAACTTCATTAGCATAACTGATATACATCACAGACCATGTTACAGAACTTTAAAAATGGTGTCTCCTTATGGATGGCAGCCTTCCATCAGCTCCTTTACCAACCACTCCCTACCAAGACATGAAAGTACTGCCCCTGCCAGCTACAAATATTGGCAGTGGGAGAGGATAGTGTGCTAGGGGAAGTGTGAAAGCACAAAATTAAAATTGTGGAGTATAGTCTGTGCAAGGCAGCCTGTGGATGGAGGGATAGAGGATGTGCAAAGGCACATGACTTAAGTTTTCATGTCTTTGCTGTTGCAGGGTTAGGTTGTGAGTATGGCAATCTGAACTATTTCAGAGCAAAGGCAGGGGGAGGGGGGCAGCACTGTATTAATGAAATAGCGCATGTCTGCTCTATTGACAATACTCCCAGCTCTGACACTGTACTAGCTGAGTTAATTGCATTTAGAACTATACTTTTGAAAGGAAAGAGAAATTTTGCCTTTGGGCTTGAATGTAGGTTGTTCCTACAAGCCTACAATGCACTGGGTTTCCACGTGGGATGCAGAGGAAGAGATAATCTTATAGCTCTTAAAAGCCTTGATGTGTGAGTGGAATGTTAATCAGCTGCTTCCTTGAGCAATGTCTCCGTACCTTGGTGTTGCCTCTCAGTGTTAACTGCTCTGTGTGGTTGTTCTCCTGAACACATTTGGATTCTATTTGTCTTGTAAACTGTCTTGGCAAACTGTCTTGGCAGTCTTACAAAATTGAGGGTGCCTTTGTTGCGTATCGCTTTCAAAGGCAAAATACTGATTCCCTACCCACTGGAACAAGACACTGCTCAGTGTGGCTGGGCCCACCTTGCAAGGAGTCAGACAAAGTATCTCACTACTATTTAGCTGTCTTTTTTACATGCATATGAAGGGATGAGTTCTATTAAAATGCTTTTTTAAAGATCTGTTGATCCTGGATTTTGTTTCCTTTCCACATATTTTTGAATTTTTTTGTAAAACCATTATTAAAATAAAAGCCTTCCCTTGCCTTTCATTCTTGTTTTAGTGCTAAACTCTCTTCTATGAATGCGTCCCCCATTTTCCTTATTTCCTTTTTCTTCCAGTGCATTTTTGCACCCTTTCCGTAATTTCATGTTACCTCTTAGTTTTGTTCCCTCTCTGCTCTTAGTTCTAGCAAACCTCTTCCTGCATATCTCATTCTCCCTCCTCTCACATAAATCCCTCCTGGAAATTTTATGTTGGGATCAGATACACTTGCAAAAAGTCTCATCCTTTTTCCCCATGGTTTATATGTTACTGCACCTTTGTCATTTTTATCCTCCTTTTATCTTACTTTCAAGGCAAATCACATTATAAACTTGGTTGTAGAGATTCACCGTCCTGATTTCTACAGGCTGCTATTAAGAGCATGAGATGCTGCCTCTCCCCTAAGTTATCACTCCAAGTCATCAAGAAAGTTTACAGCATTTGGGCAAAACTACAGCTCTCCACTTCCACATCTGTTAAATCTGTGGACTTACACACTCTTCTCTTCTTGTCCATGATAGGAAGAAATATACAGAAAACTAGTCTATCAGATATTGTAGAGTAAGGCAGTGTTTCCCAAACTGTGGCTCCTGGCCTACCAGTGGGTTATGGGAATGTTCTAGATGGGTTAAACCAGTCCTGGATGTGATGACCAAACATGGACCCTGGCCTAGGCAAACCTACACTTCTCTTGGCCCAGAACAGAAAGGAGGCCTTGGGAGTGGTGGGGTGGTTTGGAGAATGAACTTGCACTCACCCACATGGATGGGTCCTGTCTTCCAGAGCCGAGGCTGGTACCCCATTCCAGCTGTAGTGACTTAGTGCACCACTCAGGCTCTGTGACCCTGTGTGAACAACTGCAATGCCTGGAGCAGGGAACTAGGCCCAGTTCTGTGGGCAGGAGATGCCACTACAGGATGAATGCAGGGCAGGCTTGCTTTTCAACCCACCCAACACTTGGCTTTCCCTTCACACCAGGCTGGGATTAGGGCTGTGTGGCCCTTGGTAATAGTGGGTCACAAAAAAAAGGTGGGGTGGAGGGAGCAAAGTTCAGTTGGTGGATCATGTTGGTAAAAAACTTCGGGAATCATTGGGGACCAGTAGAAGCAGCGACTGTGTATGTGTGAATGCACGCAGAGGGGCGTATGTTACAGCAGCTACAGAATACTTGGGATTTCTAAATTACAAATACCCTCATCCAGAAACAGTAAATCCAGTCTAAGGCATCACCATTGCTGAAACATTTCCAACTGAAAAGCAGCACGTCACACTCATGGAGTTAACGACAACATCTGCCTGCTGGACCAGGCCTTGGTCCCCTCTCACTGATGAAGGTGCCATAAGGAAGGCACCAGCCCAGAAGTATGGACTCGTGGACACGGCCTTCACAGAAAACAAAAAATAACATTTAAATATTATCCTGACTGTTGAATTAACACAGTTTGTTTAATCCTGCTGCTGCAATGATGTGATGTCAGATTGAAATTAAACTAACTGAACGTGGCCATTTTGTTTTCATTGGTCCACTTAAGGAAAAAAGTAACTGCATAGCATAAATGATATATATTTTTAGAAATGTTCACTGTTAATAATTAAAGATGATAGTAGCTGTCACTAAAGAATGTGGTCGCATTTTCAAAAAGCTTATAGACTTAACAAATCAGCAGTCCTTAATGCCCAATGAACAAAAACAGTAAGAATGCATGTAATAAGTCAGTAAAAGACTATTGGTGGCATGTTTTTGTTTAAAAATAAAATCACACCCACTCTAAAGCATTTTATACTGACAGAATACTTTTCAAATATTCAAGAAACAGTGTTGGAAATTATGCAGTAATGTCATTAAGGAATGTGAAGCACAAGAACAACAGAAATATCAAAGATAAAAGATCTGGTAGTAAGGAGAGGACTTTGACTACCCAGATGGTGGATGGAAAGTACTACGGCAAAACACAGTTTTTCTAGTATGTTCTTACAATGTACTGGGGACAACTTTTTGTTTCAGGAAGTGGGGGAAGTAACCAAGGGGATGGCCATTTTCGACTTGATTCTGACCAATCTGAAAATGGAAGACAGTTTGGATAAAAGTGATCAGGAAATGGTAGATTTAATTATTTTAAGATAAGGAAGAAGTGGAAACAGCAGAATAAGAACAACAGATTTTTTTTAAAAGTAACAAGGTTGTAAGGATTAGCCAGTATGGATTTGTCAGGAATAAATCATGCTGAATCAGCCAATTTTCCTTCTTTGACAGCATTACTGGCCTAGTGGATAGGGAGCAAAACAGCAAGCATAAGGTATCTTGATTAATAAGACTTTGACACATTCCCACATGACACTCTTATAAGTAAGTTAGGGAAATATGGTCCAGATGAATTACTGTAATGAGGGTGCAGCACAGTGAGTAGAAAGACGGTATTTAAAAAGTAGAATATCAATGGTTCACTGTCAGAATGGGATGGTGTATTTAATATTCAATATTTTCATTAATAACTTGGATAATGGGTGGAAAGTACACTCAAAATCTGTGGATGACATCAAGATAGGCATGATTTAAGCAGTTTGGGAGGACAAGATTAATTGGCCTGAATTGAACAAGTGCAAAGTACTACACTTAGGAAGAAAAAAATTAAATGCACAATTACAAAATAGGGACTAGCTGGTAACACGGCTGCAAAATATCTGGGATTACAGTGGATCACAAATTGAATGCGAGTCAGCAGTGTGATGAAGTTTTGAAAGACTAATATCATGCTAGGGTGTATTAACAGATATGCTATATGTAAGAGATGAGCACAGCTCACTTGCTAGTAGATTCCTGTACTTCAAAGTCTTTTCGTCATGATTTGAAGACTAATACCTCAGTCACAGGTCAGGGGTCTAATTACAGGAATGGGCAGGTAAGGTTCTGTGGCCTCCATTGTGCAGGAGGTCAGACTAGGTGATTATGATAGTCCCTTCTGACCTTAGAATCTGTGATATAACTGCCCAGCTCCACTTTGCACTGACGAGGCTTCAGCTGAAGTATGGTATCCCATTCTGGGTGCCACTCTTAAGGAAAGCTGTGGACAAATTTGAGGAAGTCCAGAGGAGAGTAACAAAGATGATTAAAAGTTTAGAAAATCTGACCCATGAGTAAAGATTTAAAAAACTTGACATATTTAGTCTTCATAGAAGCAGCCTGAGAAAGGACCTGATAAGTCTTCAAATATCTTAAGAGCTGTTATGAAGAAGACTGTGATCAATTGCTGTCCATGTAAGGTAGGATGAGAACCAATGGAACTTATTCTACAGCAAGAAAGATTTAAATTAGATATTAGAAAAAGCATTCTACCTGTAAGGATAGTTAAACTCTGTCACAGGCTTCCAATGAAGCTATGGCAACTATCCTTGGAGGATTTTTAGAACAGGTTGGACACTGACCTGTCAGGGATGGTCTAGGGGTTTACTTGGTCCTGCTTCAGCAAAGGGGGCTGGACGTAATGACCTCTAGAGACTCCTTCCAGCCCAACATTTCTGTGATTCTAGAACTTGGAATTTCTCTTCCCAAATGAAAGATGCCATTGTTGTAAGTTGTGCGGGTAGCCATTCCAATACATAATTACATTGCCATAATCTGGTTTTCAGGCATGCTGAGCATCTGCAGTGTCCACAGACTGTGTCAGGAGTCAGGAGCATGTAGCACCTCTGGAAAAAAAAATCAGACCAATTAGTTTCTGCCCCTTTTTGAATAGCAGTGCTTCAAAATCAGTGGCAGAGTTAGGAAGCCAACAGGATGGAAGCAGCAACAGAGCAGGTAGGAAGCACTGGGTACTACCAAAAAAGTACTACTTTGGGGTGACTCTAGAACAGATCTCTGTGGGTGTAAAGACCCTAAGGAGCAGAACTGATGTGGTTCTACTGCTTTGGGAGAAGTAGTGAATGGGATTTCAGGACCAGGCACTAGAGGTATGCAACTTCTGCTTCACAGAGCTCCTTGTATAGCTTCATGTAGGGTTCTATGAGGGCAGCAAGCATACATCTACAACCTAGTTCCCTGACAGAGACACTTTATCTGGTCCCCTGGTTTCTGGGCACTCATGTGACCTCTCTGAATAGGGTGGGAGGACTCAGCTACACCTAGCAAGTCATTGTTAGAAGTTACAGAACAGCAGTAGTTCAAAACACCAGACAGACTGCTGAAACCCTGCAGTATTTAACCATTGTTGCAAATGATATGGCACTCTTACACTATGATGACAAGGATACTATCAGTACCAAATAACTTTTTATTAACACATTTATTTCAGGGCATGTCACCATGGCAGCTGAGGTTTGTAGCCTGACTCTTAGCTCCGCTGCTGAAATGCAGCAGAGGAGCAATCTCTGATGACCAAGAATAAAACTGTTGCCACCTATCTGGGAGCCAATTTTGTCAAGCTTTAATTTTTTTAGCTAAGTGCCCATTATATGTGCTGAGCACCCTCAAAGGTATAGTGTTACCTAACGCCTTAGAAAATGCTGTAAGATAATGTTCACTTTAGGATCAAACAGTCTTAAGTTATACAAAAGTGATAAATGTTTAGGACCCCTATTTACATGCAGGAAAGATGTGGATGTTTCTAAACAGAAAAATAGAAGACTTTGTTCATCTGAGGAAAAAAATGCTTTGCCTTTCAGAAAAAGGGTGTGAGTAGAATTTTCAAAAACACCTAAGTGACTTAAAAGCTTAAGTGCCATTTTCAAAAGTGATTAAGGTAGATTCAGACAGACCAACTTGATCTCCTTCTTTGAAAAGATAATTGACTTTTTAGACAAAGGAATTGCAGTAGATTTAATCTATGTGATTTCAGTAAGGTATTTGATACAGTTCTGCATGGAAAATTATTAGGTGAACAGAAGAAGATGAGGATTGAGGTTAAAGGGATGACTGCAATGAGTAAGGTAAGGAACCATGACCTGTCACTGCCTTTTACTAAAAATAATCATCACAAAATGGAGCTGTTGGTGGATAAGCGTCCAAGTCCTGCTGCAAGAGAGGAGTGGAGGAGAATGGTGTCCAGGACCCACTACCATGCAAGCTCAGAGTTCCAGGGGCCCCTTGCTGCCTGGGGTCACCTGCCCCCTTGTGACAGCTTGGAGCTGTGGAGGGGCCACAACCACCTGGGATCTGGAGAGACTGGCTGAGCTCTGGGCTGCCTCCACCAACTATGGTTGCAGGTTCTTGGTGCTCTGGGATCTCCTGCTGCCCATAGTAGCTCAGAGCTCCAAGCTCCCTCTGCTGTCCATGGCAGAAAGCTGCAGGGTCATCCCCATGACCCTCAGTGGCTAGCTGTGGGATACGTAAGGGAAATTGTATGTAACCTCTTCTGTAGGACAGTAAGAAAGGTGCTGAAGTGTAGGCCTCATTGGAGCCGTGGGTTGCTATGGTAGTGGGGTCGTTTCTCTGGCAAGTCATGTATCTAAGTTTCTTTAACAAGCGGCCTTTTTCATGCTTTTTTTGCTGACCATCTGGACAAGGAATGTAAGCTAGACTGGCCCATCTTTGTTCTAACTGAAAAGGGAGTATTACCTGCTATCTCCTGCTCACTCTTCTTGGCACCATAGCCTCACAAGAATGTAAGGTGTCAGCATCTCTGGGCAGAAATTAATGAGTTTGCAAGTACTGCAGCTGCCCAGGATAATGCAAATAATGTCAACAGTAAACAGAGGCAGGGATAATTATATGCATTCTTTAATTATTAATATGCATTTAATAATGTTAATGTAACCATATAAGGGTCTCTAAAACATCGTCAATCATGTAAGCATTATCATACTGTACTGGATAAAAGTGTTTTGATGCTGCCCCTCGGGGCTCTCTCTTGCACTCGAGTTGTTGGGGGGGGGGCCTGCTCGGAGGGGCTAGCACTTCTTTGCTGCCCTCTGATGCAGTTCCTTTTGTTATTCAGCTGAATAATAAATCCTGAACCACACCTCGTTCTTTGCTTATTCGAGTCTCAGCTGGGAATGGGCCTTCATCATTGGGGAGGATCAGTGGTCTCTCTTTCCAGGTTGAGAGCCCTGATTAATTTGTCCCCCACAGATAGCATTTTAGAGCTCTACTCTCCATGCCCCCCCATAGCTGCTTGGAACCCCCAGTTTTCCCTCCATCACTCAAGGTCTCCCTGCCACCGGCGATGGCTCAGAGCTCCAGGGCTGGGGGAGCTGCAGGGCCCCCAACTCTGAGGAACTCTTGCTGCCTGGAGCTGCTCAGAGCTGTGGGAGGCCTTGCCTGTGGCTGTTGGTAAGCCCTAGGCCTCCCGCCACTGACAGACTGAGAGCTGCAGGGCAGCAAGGTGACCCTGCAACTGAGAGTCCCAGGGCTGCAGTCAGCTGACTACTCTAACCCCATCCTCAGGTGAAATGGAAATGTCACAGGGGTCTCTAGAAGTCATGGAATCCATGACATAATCTTATCCCTAGTGTCAGTGCTCATGCTGAAAGGTGAGCTGTCAGGCTGGAGAGAGGTTAGTAGTGTATACTTCAGATCAACCTTGGGACCAGTCTCATTTAACATTTTTATTGATGCCCTTGGCACAAAAAGTGGGAGTGTGCTAATAAAATCTGTGGATGACACACAGTTGGGAGGTAGTGTCAATATGGGAGGAGGACAGGCATATCATACAAGAACTGGATAATCTTGTAAACTGAAGTACTAGAAATGGGATGAAATTTAATTGTGCAAAGTAATCCACTTAGAGACTAACAACAAGAATTTCTGCTAAAAGCCAGGGACTTATTAGCTGGAAGAGGAGAATGACCGTAGCATACCGATTGATCACAGGGTGACTATGATCCACCAATGTGATGCAACTATGAAAAAGATTAATGTGGTCCTAGAATGCATCAGGCAAGATATTTCCAGTAGACAGGTGAGACCTCATCTGGAATGCTGTGGAATTCTGGTCTCCTGTGTTTAAGAAAGATTAAATCAAACTGGAACAGGGAAGGGCTACTACAATGATCAGAGGAATGACAAACATATCTTAAGAGACTCAAAGAAGTTGGCTTTTCATCCTAACCAAAAGAAGGCTGAGGGGAGATGGGACTGCTCTCTATAAATACATTACAGAGATAAAGACCAAGGATGGAGAATAATTTAAGTGCCAATGTGGACATGAACAAATGGATATAAAGTGGCCATCAACACATTTAGGCTTGAAATTAGACAAAGGGTTTTGACCATTAAGAAGTGAAGTAATGGAATAAACTTCCAAGGGGAACAGTGGGGGCAAAAAAGTGGCCTCAGGACTGAGCTTTTTAATTCTTGGTGGGAATGGCATGATGAAATTGCTTACAATTTCATGTAATTGATCCATGATTAATAATAGCAATATCTCCAATGGCTGGTGATCGGACTGCAAACAGGGAGTGCTCTGAGGTACTAGAGAATTTTTTCCCAAGTATCTGCCTTGTGGGTCTTGCCCCCATGCTCCAGGTGTAACTAATCGCCATTTTGGGGTCAGAAAGGAATCCCACCCGCACTTAGATTGGCAGAGAACTTCGCTTTCCTCTGCAACACTGGGCATATCACTTGAAGGTTCAAACCACTGTAAAGGGCAGTGTCTTTGCAACTTGAAGCCTTTAAATCATGATTTGAGGACTCCAGTAACTCAGCCAGCAGTTATGGATCTACTACAGGAGTGGGTGGGTGAGATTCTGTGGCCTGCAATGAGCAGGAGGCCAGGCTACATGATCATGGTGGTCCTTTCAGTCTATAACAAAAGGTAACAACTGCCTGGTCTTTTATACTATACATCACCACCCCGTCCCATGCCAAGACTTCAAGTATACATGTAGCAAGAATATACTGGCACTTCAAATCCAATCTTTAAGATTTAAAAATGTACAATTATGTGACTCCAGACTTTTCCCTTCTTAATGGTTTTTCTCTCAAATCCTTACTTTACATAATAATGTCCTTCAAATTAAAATAGTTTAGGGTAACCCTATTTGCATAAAAAGTGTCTATTTAAATAGGATTCAATGAGACAAGTCACGCCCAGTATAAATAATAGTGTCAATAGCATACACAAGTTTAGTTAAATAGCATATAGCCTTCTAGTCAAGAATACAAAGTAAGCAAAACAAAACCATTCATCAGACTTTAAATCATAGGCCAACAGATGTTCAAAGAGTTTGTTAAATGTGAATCTGAAAAGAGTTTCCAGACTCACCACCTTGTGCCAAGATCAGAGTTCTTATTCATCCTGTGTAAGAAAAGCCCAGAAAGACCACAAACAGCACCAGCTAATTATAAAAACAGAAAAAGTCATCAACCTACTTCTTTATGGATTGCTCAGTTCCAAGAACCTCTTTGCTCTACAGAGTATGAAACAGATTGATTAAACCTTCATTCCTACTAACAGCAGGGACTTTTCCAGTGCCTTTAAGTGACAAAAAGCTCGGAGACCCAATTTCCTAACAGTTGTACTCAACATGTAATTGTGGAATACTTCCAGCTGCTCTACAGAGCTGCTTCCCTCATAGTGGGGATGCATGTATTATTCAAACAATCCTGCCGTCTTAGAAAGTTTTGATTGTACATGCATCTGCCTGCAAGCAGGCTCTTTGGTATATCTGAGCCTGTTTGTACTGCTGAACAAGAACTGACGCCTACACAACAGTTTGTGTGTGTGGCTGATGTATTTAAATCAAACCGGGATCAGAGTAGTAGCACACACAAAGAAGGGCAGTGCTAAAGTACAATTTTTTAAAGCAGATATTGGGCTTAAGCTCTTAGAAAGATTGAGGACTTACTGGCACAGTTTGCAGAATAAGGTTGTGTCACAATGGATAAGGGAGCGACTTTGCCAAGCTGATAAAGTGGAATTTCAATACTGCACCTTTAGAAATTGTCCTGGCTTCACTTTAGCCTAAAAGGAGAGTCAGTCTAGTGGGAATCTTATTTCTGTCTAGCACAGCATTGAGGGCAAGGTTTTTGTTCCTTTGAAGAGGTGAAGAAGAGCTCCAGTCAGAGCATGGGGCACATTTTCAGAAGATCTCAGCCCTTGTCATTCTGACACTTATGGTCAGATTTTCAGAACTTGGCACAGTGGATACAAAATTCCTTTGAAAATCTGGCTGTTTATATTTTGGGGCCTGAACTACCACAGAGTTCTTTTGAATGTCAGGCCCCCTGCATACTGGAATAGCAGGTGAAAAACTATATCCATACAAATATGGAGCTATTGGCTCTAACTACATTTTCAAACAGTGAACTACCCAAACAATTATAAATGCTCCAAATTACACTGTAATTTAGTGTGATAACTAAATCAACAGCCTCTTTGTCAAGATGAGAACATTAGGAGAAAGATTTTATGTTCATTTGTGCAGGTGGTGAATGAAGGGTATGTGCTGTGGCCGGGGCAATGTATGTCTGGGGTTACTGTGTGCATTTTTGAAGAATGGTGGCAGTTGAGTCAAGTAATCTACCATCTGTGTAATCTCCCTCATATAACGAATGAAATTGTTGCATGCAAATTAACAGTAAAGGAAGGGTGATGATTGGTTGTTACCTCTGCTAGCTCACTGGTCAAGGCATTGGCACAGATACATGCTTCACTGTAGCTGTACACCACAAAGATGTAATTCAGGAAGTCAAAATGGCCGAGAACTTAAAAACTGGATGGTAAGCAACAGCAAACTGCAGTGAAGATTGAACCTGAGTATTCTGAACAAAGGTGGCTTTTAGACATCTGTTTCCACCACTTCACAGTGCATCAGATGTTCTAGGTTTCAGAGTGACACAGACAGATGACAATACTGGATTCATATAGATCATGCATACATAACATCTTTAAAATGTCCTAAAATAAGGAAAAGACATATTCAAAAAAAAAGCCCTACTTTTCACAGTCTTTTTCAGGGTGGGGGAGGGGTACATACTATGTGAGTACACTAACAGAATGGAATTTTGGCAAACATCACAAAAGGACATCTGATTTGTATTCCCAATATGCTTACTGTTATCAGTTATATAAAGCTAATTGTTTCATATCATTATTAGATAGATGAAGAATTAAAATTAATTTGGTGAGGAAAACTAAGTCTGTATCCCATGGATAAAAGATTCCATGAAGGCAATACCAATGGTAGAAAAAGCATAAACAGGGTTTTAAATGCATAACTACATTTAATAAATAAAATAAAAACAAAAACATGGGAGGACATGTTTTCTAGAGTACCTAAAAATGATACATTAGCTGTAATTTTCTAGATGAATTTATATCAACTCACAATATGTATTAGAAACAACAGAGACTGAAATCCACACCTTCAGAATTACACAGCTGAAATTTATTTCTTTACAAATGTTTTATTTTTATCACCAAGGAAAAGCAAAATTCAGTCCATTTTACCAAGTCACTTGGTGCACTTCTGCTAAATCACAAGATTGTACTGATACAAAGGCCTGCAAGTCAGCATATGTAAATTAGGGGGAAATGAAGTATAAATTGTTCGTCATGGACAAACTCAGCTGTGTTTGGGGCAAACCATGACAGAGTAAGTTCTGGGCTCAGCCCCTAGCCACTGCCATGGTTGTTCAGGTTCTGTGGTGAGCTCCCAAAAGCTGCCCCCCATGCTTCCAGCACCAGCCTCAAAACTCCCTACAGAGCCTGACAATGCCAACCAGTCTGGTACCAGCCTGCCATTACGATACGTCCCAGAGCTGCAGTTTAACAGCCTCAAGGCATCCAGCTGACCCAACAAGATTCAGGATGACAGGAAGCTTCAGGAGCTGAACTGAGATCACACACCTTTGGATTTGTACCCCTAAAGTGGCAGGGGGAATCATAGAAACTGGAAGGCACCACAACAGGTCATCGAGTCCACTTCCCTGCACTCATGGCAGAAACAAGTACCCCCATTAAACCATCCCTGACAGGTGTTTGTCTAACCCGCTCTTAAACACCCCTGATGTAGGAGATTCCACAACCTGCTGAGACAACTTATTCCAGTGTTTAATCACCCTGACAGGAATTTTTTCCTAATGTCTAGGCTGAACCTCTTTTGCTGTAATTTAAGCCCATTGCTTCTTGTCTTATCATCTGTGATTAAGGAAAACTGAATAGCTCAAAAATATCAAATCCACACATTCCAGAAGAGGGAGTCTTGCACTCCATCTGTACTGAAAAGCATGCCCCCAATGCCTCCTCCATCAGTCATTTCACTACAAGAGCTGTGTACTCTGGCACACAAGGTAACACTCTGTGATGAAAAGTAAACATGCTGTGCGCACAGGATATGGAAAAGGGAAACCTTGAGGAGCTTAGAGTACGTGCTAGAGGCAGGTTCTGTAAGAGTCTTGTTCGGGTTTTTTTTGCCAGTAGGTCAGAGGTTCTCTGATTATCTCTCATGGCCAGGTAGTGTGGGATGGCCCACAGAGACTGAATACCAGGAACTGGCTTAGCCACTTCTGTTGGCATCTGGCATTGCGTGCAAAATGGAGATGGTGAGGCAAGAAGCGAAACTCTCGCTGTGGGATGGGGGTCACTGCTGCCAGCAGAGCACCAAGGACATGACCCAGATGCTCCATAAGTGGATAGTCCAGCGAGACATGCATGTGAACATTTGTTCAAGGCCATCAGGGACTGTATTGCCTCTGCTAAGGAAATCACAACTACTCTTTCATGAAGACAATACTCCCCAGTGCCTCCTGAAAGGTGTTTAGAGAGCATCCCAGCTCCCCACTTGGATTGGTAGCACCTCACACAAGCTCACTGCATCTTTTTTGCTGAGAATGCTAGTTTGAGACTTTCGCCAGCTGCTGAGCACTTCCCACTAATTTGCCTGATCTCATTCAGAAACTGAATTCAAGGTCATGCCCTTAGTATTAGCCATTCTCCCTTAACTTTGTACTTAAAATGCTGATGATTCCAGCATGTTATCAGTAGGGAAATGTTACAAAGTAAATAGCTGAATGTTAAACCCCAGCCAGCACAAGACATGGTTATTTTGATCTATGTATGTTGCATTTATACCTATTATTAAATAAATGTAAATCCTAGCCCCTGCTTTCCCTTTCTTATTATCATAGCTATCTGAACTTATCCAAAGCAGAATTCAGAACTTCCATCCCCAGTTTTGTTGGGTCACACTTGCACTATTTTCTTTTCTGTAACCAACACCACTATTGCCATAACATGCTCTGTTCTCACAGCAACTTTAACTGGCATGAGTGATTTCACTTCAATCTGTGTTGTGCCAATATTTTAAAAAGGGTAAGCAGGATGACCCCAATAGCTATAGGCTGATTAGCTTGACATCAATCCTGGCCAAAATCATGATACAGGATGCAATCATTAAAGAATGGAGCATAATTAATGCCAAGCCAACATGGTTTTCTGGAAAGTCAGTTTTGTGATCTCATGAAAATGCTATTGGTTGATAAAGGTAACTGTAAATTAGCATTATACAAAATTAATTCAGCGCATATTGCTTGGATTAAAAAACAGCTAACAGATAGATCTCAAAGGAATTGTACATAGGGAATCATTAACAAATGAGTGACTAAATGAGGTACCACAAGAGATCTATTCTTGGCCTAATCTATTCAATATCTTTATCAATGATCTAGAAGTCAACATAAAATAATTTCTGGTAAAGTCTGCATGACAGAAACTTGCGGAAGCTGGATTGCATGGTAAATGGAATTCATCTGAACATATTTTAATACTGCTAAATGTAATATCACATATTTAAGAGTCAAGACTATATGAAGAATTATTTACCAATAGTGCCTTGTCACAGAAGCTAGCTCTATATTTAACAGTTTAGGCTGCTTTTCATTGTAAACCTTATTTTTGTCGCCCCCCCCCCCTTATAGCTCAAGCTAAAGTAATATACAAAGACAAATTCTTAGCATTGAAAACTGCATGAGAAAGCCCAGGGGAAAAGTCAAATGTAAACTATATATGTAATGATGATTTTTTTTAATCATTTAAATCAGGAGAAATAAACCTTGAAGTTTCCTTACTACTTAAAAGAAAAGAAGCAAACATGGTTTGTTATTGTTATAAAAAAGATTATAAATTATGACAAATTATACACAAAAGCATTTGACTAAGAACTTTATCTAATGCAACTAAAGGAGGAACAAATTATGTGAGAAATATCTCCCCTGTAGCTGAAACACCTTTGGTACTCAGTTCTTGAAGAACTCTCTCTCTCAGACAACTTTAGTAAGGGTTATCTAATACATTACAGTATAAGTGCCTGGTTTCAGTAGTTTATAACTTTGCCAAACTTTGGCTGAAATTTACCATGCCAGATTGTCTCCAGTTTATTTATTTACTTTACATTTCAGCAAAAATGGTTCAGCTATTTCTGAGAACGTAATAAAAAACTTTTATAGTGATTTCACTGAGAAACTCCAGCACTTTCATGCTTCAAAGCAAAGGCCTGTATTTTGGCAGAAGAGGCTGTCTTTTCTGTCAGGGAAGTGCTTTTTGCCACTCCTATGAAAATCCATCAGAGTTTTGCCAAATTATAAGCCTCTCTCTCAAAAAAAGTACATGCATGATCAATAGAGGTTTGTGAGAGTCTGGCAGCTAAAGTCTCAAGAGTTCATCTGCACTGAACATGTGCAGACAGCTCCTGAGTGCTAGTTGGACTGAGCATGCATGACCTCCACATGATAACTCGGCATGCACCATTCCAGAGGTGCAGGAGCTGAGCAGAACAACTTCTCTCCTGGCTGCCAGGGGTAACTGTGGCATCAGACAGAAAGAGAACAGAGAAAGTGTCTCTCCTGTGCTTTCAGTGCCCCCTCTGCTAGTACCTAGGCTGCATCTGCATCAGGCACACAATGGGATGAGGACATGGATGGAAATCGGCTTGGGGGAAAATGTGGATAGGAGGAGGTAGGACAGGACATGATCAGGGCCAAGAATGTAGAGGGTATTGCAACAGAGAAAGGTAGAGGCAAAAAGGCTACAACCACTAAAACAGGCCTCCTTCCAGAATCTGGAATTTAAACCATTCTTATTGTATGTCACCATTCCTCTGCTATCAGCATGTAGCTGTGAAAACCCATGACAAAAATGTTTGTTTTCCCCCCTCGTGGGTTGGCCATGTACAGAATATCAGTTAACCCATTAACGTAAGTGGTGGAGAGCCGTGCTGTAGCCCTAAAGGCCGGAGCCCTACTGATCACCCAAGTAGGGTCCAGTATGGTTCCACATGATGGAATTTGCCTTTCAGTCTGCATTTGTAAAAAGTTAGGAACTTACAAACAAAATTATGCTGCGATTACAAAGCCAAGCACTCAAAGTGAGAAATCTCAGAATTAAGGTTACCTGTGCAAGCTCAATCCCACCACCTCCTCTATTGCATATACTCCAATTGCATTCTGTAATTGGATGATTACGTACTATAATGCTTCAGGCAACAGCTTGGGCAACAGAAACAAGACATCCTGAAATAAACAAAATCTTCCTTGGGGATGAGAGAGTTTGGCCACTTTCATCTCCCAAACAAGCTCAGGGTCAAAGAGTGCAAAACAGGACTCACTCTGCAAATCAAATTCAGTCAGTAACACTTTGTGAAGAGTGATGAGAGGACCATGGTGTTGCCAAGCTGTGACATGACTGGCTACATCCAAGTCCTTCACAATGTTCCCAACCAAAAAGTGCTCAAAATCTATTTGGGCACAGCAGTGTATTAAATACTGCTAAATATAAAAGTTCCAAAGGGGTAGCCATGTTAGTTTAGTTCGGCAAAACAAGGAGTATGGTGGCACTTTCAAAGGCTAACAAATTTATTTATCACTTGAGCTTTCATAGGAGAAAATCTCACTTCATCAGACACTTACAGAATGGAAGGAAATAAATGCAGGGGAGTGTAAGTCACAAGATCAGATCAGCGCGTTACAGCAAATCAAAGCAGTTGTTTAGAATCAAACAGTGGAGAACAGCGTATAAGAGGGAGGTGGGCGGAAAAAGGAAAGCAAAATTACCTGTTGTAATTGGGGAAAAAAACCAGTCTCTCTTTAGCCCTAAGTTGATGGTGTCAGATCTGTATTTGAATTACAATTCTTCAGTTTCTCTATGAAGCTTTGGTATGTTATCCATATGCCTGAGTACAGCTACTACAGATCATTAATGGAGTGATCAGGAAGATTGATGTGTTCTTCTATTGGTTTTTGAATGTTATTTCTGATGTCAGATTTGTGTCCATTTATTCTTCTGCACAGAGACTGTCCTGTTTGTTCAAAGTATAAGGTGGGGTGGACAGAGTATTTCTGGCACATGCTGGCACAAATAACATAGGTGGATGAGCAGGTGAATGAACCCTTGATGGAACAGCTGGTTTGGTGAGGTCCTATGATGTTGTCTTTTGTGCAGATATGTGGGCAAAGTTGGCAATGCGGTTTGGGTTGCAGGGATACGTGACTGCTTTAATGTTTCTGTTATAAATTGAACAAACAGGACGGTCTCCATTGCAAAAGAATAAATGGACACAAATCTGACATCAGAAATAACATTAAAAAACCAATAGGGGAAACACTTCAGTCCTCCTGGTCACTCCATTAATGATCTAGTAATAGCTGTACTCAAGCAAATGGATAACAAATCAAAGCTTCCTAGAGCAACTGCACCATTGGAATTAAAATGCAGATTTGACACCATCAACCTAGGGCTGAACAGAGACTATGTTTTTCTCCCCATTACAATGGGTAATTTTGCTTTCCTTTTCTCCCCCACCCCCCTCCTATACGCTGTTCTCCACTGTTTGATTCTAAATAACTGCTTTGATTTGCTGTAACAGTCTGACCTAATCCTGTGACTTACTCCCTTACATTTATTTTCCTCTCATTCTGTCAGCATCTGACAAAGTGAGATTTTCTCCCATGAAAGCTCATGTGATAAATAAATGTTAGTCTATAAAAGTGCCACGAAATTCCTTATTTGTTTTACTAAATACAAAAAAGTATTCCTACTTCACAGAAAAAAAGAAAGCTATTGAGCAGAATTAAAGATAGAAAAAGATGAAGCAAACACATGCAAATATGAACTAGATGGGAAAAGAGTTGAAAATCATGAAAGGGGAAGTGTGGTGAGACAGCTGCCCTCCACTGGTCTGGAAAGGGTTAAGAGGGCTCTTGGAGAGCCTGTGCCAATAGGAATGGGCTGCAGGGCAACCAATCAGGGCCCAGTGGGCCAGTATAAAAGGGACCTGTAGAGTAGAGCAGGAGGAGTGATTCTCAGGAGCTTGAAGAGGGAGGACTGTCAGCACCCTGGACAAAGCAGTGGCTTGCTGCAGGGAGTCAGCAGCACAAGTACCCTAAGCAAGGGTGGAGAAGGTACTGGGGCTGTGGGGACCCTGCCCAGGAGAAACCATTGAGGAACTGGAGGGAGTTGCAGCAGAATGCTGCCACATACACAGGTCCCAGAACTGGAACCCAGTGTGGTGGTGAGTCTGAGTCCTTCCCCCAATCCCACAGTCACTACTGGAGTGGTGGCATGACTATGGTGGCCACAGTGGGAAGTATGAAGAATGGACTGTGGAATTCCTTGGGACATGGATTGACTTGTCTGGAGGGTTGAGTCATGAGGTGGGTCCAGGGGAAACAACCTGGAGGGTGAGAGACTGCAGAGGGGATATCTGTCTAGCTGAGAGTAGATTTCCCCAGATCAAGGTTGTAAACTGAACCCTGTTACAGGAAGATAAACTAGAGGATGAGGAATGCAGCTGAGTAAATAAATGGGGTGGGGGAGAGACTTGGCTTGATGGCCAAACCACCCCCATCCTCTCCCTGAAAATACTCAGTGTGGCTTGTTTAGAACCAAGACTGATTTTTTTTCCCCAGTTTTTCCTGTTAAAATGAAAAAAAAACAGAATACTGTTCAGATTCATGTGAATCAACATTTTCAAAAGGCTGAAATGGTTGGTTTTCAGAGGTATAAACTACCCTTTTAATCTTTTTTTTAAAGATATCCTCTTTGTCTGCAACTATTCACCAAATCCACTAATAGCTTTTGTCACCTTGAAACTGCACTTTAGAAATTTATAATTCACCAAAATAATTTCATCCAGCTCTAGTGGGGAAGACTGGACACATTTAGCAAAAGGCCAAGTCTACTAGCCATGATTTGGTATAGGTATAGCGTGACTGCAAACAAATGTACTCAAATTAGCCAAACAACTCCATGAGGCCTATAGTCAAGTGAACCTACACGCAGACTCCTTCCAGTACCATATTTGTGGCATCCTTCACATTAAACTACAAACAAGTTTTCAAAATCAAGAGTAAATCAGAATAGAGATTGTTTATCACCAGAAAACCTATTGAAATGATACAGGTCCACTTGAGACCAAATGGAAGAAAAGGAAAACACCGAGAGAAATTGGAACAATGACTGACCATGCATAACATCTATCAGAAAAAGTACTGGGTTGTTAAGTGATACTTCTGGATTACCAAAACTAAGTTTTAAATATAAATGTTCTTTAAAGATTGACTCCCCTTTCTGGAGCTGTCATGCAGGATCACCCCTCCTTTCACTCAAAAACTCAAGCTTGAACACCACTTAGCATTTTATCTCTAGCTGTGTGTGTTTGTGTTTTGGGGCTTTGGGGTTTTTTCTTCCTCCTGCAATTTATCAAGCCTCTTGGGCACAGTCACTGTAAGACCAAACAATCTTTCAGAGTGACAGCCTGAAACCCTGCAATGTTTATTCTGACAAGACAGAGTCTCATAAAGAGAAGCAGTTTTACTGTGATCAATAGACTGATCCCATTAGTATTTTAAGAGCAAGGAGAATCTTTAAAAATTCATTTGCACAAAAATACAAAGCAAACGAAGTTGTGCGATAATGGAAAACAACTGCAGTGACTCTTTTGGTAAAACACAAAAGGTCCTTTTTGATAGCAAGCTGGGTCATGAACCTACTGTATGTTATAAAGGTGGAAAACAAATTATTTGCAGGGCTGAGTCAGAGTATCAACAAACAGAATTGGGAAAGCAATTCTTCTGGCTCAAGATAAATGAATGGTGACCAGGACCCTAGGATGGAGCAAAAGGAGCAGTTTGTTCTGGTCCTGCAAAATGACAAAGGGGTCTCTAGGCCAAACTTGAGCAAGTGAGTGTAACGTAGTGCACAGGATTTCAGAGTGCATCACCACTCATGTTTGGGCCAGATTCCACAATTGCTGCCCTTGGCTTCATTGATCCAAGTCCTGAGGCAAACCAGCAGGCCAAAAGCACACAGGCAGAAGTAGAGTGGGGAGCACCACTCCCAACAGCAGGTGAGACTGGAGCTCACAGAAAGGAAGGAGCAGCCCCTAGCAGCACACAAGGCACAAATCTACCAGTTTAGAGGGGGATCCCTATGGCCCTGGGTTCACTCTTGGGGCCCTTCCCCCCCCCCAGCAAGGAGGGTAGCAACCTCACAGACCTGGGTCCTTTCTGTGCTCCTTATTCTTCTCCCTTCTTAAAATCTTTCATCAGCTTGCATATATGATGGTTATATAGAGGCATTAGATGTTTAGGAAGGAAATTAATGAGTCATCTTATGACAAAATACCAGCTTCCTGGAGATCCCCAACCTACCTACTTAGCATTCCAGACTAAAAAAAAAAAAAAATCTGCATTTCAAAGAGAGTGCTTCTTTCTGTATTACACTTTACTGGAATAACCTTCCTTCTATGGAACTCTGGCACCATAAAATGTGGACTGTCCCTGTAAAGGAAAAGCTTTTACACCAAGTACACGACCAAGAGAAGCACCAAAGCAAGCATAGGCACTGACAAATTTTGTCTCCCTTTCTGTCATACTCAGAAGAGGCAGGCTCTCCTGTCAGCAAGACAAAATCATTAGCCAGGTTCTTTGAACGTATGAGCCTGCATAAGTCATATTAACTTTTCAGTGTAAATTTGCCCAAATAAAAAGTTTTTAAAAAACAAAGGTCATAACATGCTGATACTGAAAAACTCACTAACTGTACTCATCAAAATGGAAAGGGCAGAAAAAAATAATCACACCTTCCCAGGGGTGTAGCCTCGTTAGTCTGTATATAGCAAAAACAACAAAAGTCCTCTGACACCTTAAAGTCTAACAAATTTCTTCAGGCATAAGCTTTTGTGAGCTACATCTGATGAAGTTGGTTGCAGCACACCAGAGCTTATGCCTGAAAAAATCTGTTAGTCTTTAATATGCTCCAGGACTTTTGTTGTTTTTGCTATATAACCCCAATATTCACTTTCCTCTGTACTACTGGTATTACTGACAGAATATCTTCCCCTTATCTGACAAACCGTAATGCTTACAATATTTATCTTGGGAATATCAAAAAATGTATTTATAAAATGATTGATTAAAAAATGCATGAACAAGTTCAAACCAAGGTCTTCACTTTTTGGACATTACCTAGGGGATGCTTTCAGTTGGCCTTAATTCCAATTTTACAGAGAGAGAGCGTGAGAGAGAGCCCAAAAACATATACAGATGCAATAGTGATGTACCTAAACTCTAAGCCTCACTGATCAATACTTGCTCTGTATGAGTATTTGTAGATTTAATGGGCTGTAAAACCAGAAGAGAACATCATGATCATCTATCCAACCTCCTACGTAACACTAGCTGTAGCATTTTACCCCATACTTCTGCATCTTCCTAGGCAACCCTCCCTTCTGCTCTAGGGGATGTCTTTTAGAGACACACCCAGCCCTGATTTAAAGACTCCAAATGCTGGGGAACTTACACCAAAAACCTCTCTAAGAACCTGGGACCACTGATTAATTAAACTCACTGTTAAAAAAATGCCTCTTATTCCCCGTGGAAAAGGCTGGATTCAAACAATGAATTGAGCAAGGCAGGGGTTAAAGCAGACTGAAGGAGGAAAAGGAGTGCTTAATGTACCAGCCGAAGAGGAGGAGGAAGAGCTGGGGGTATGTCTCCCGCCTCTCAAGCTTTCAGCAGAAGGGTGGCGACCCGCATCCCCCCCCCCCAATTCCCACATCGGTCCCTGCCTGCCCCGGGCCAGTTATAAAGTCTGGCCTCTAGTCTCCGGCCCGGGGCTGGGCCAAAGCCCTTTTCAGGAACAGGCAGGGCTCTTGGAGATGAGCCAAGGGCCCCCAGACCAGCCACTGCCCCTCCGGCCCCGGCCCCCGCTCGGCCCCAGGCCTGAGGCGGCAGCAGGGGCACAGGACGGCGCCTGAGGAGGCGGCCAGGGGGGCAGAGCCCCGGACCCTCCCCCGGACCCCGCGACTCACAGTGGCACCAGCCCAGGTGGCAGCACCAGTGCAGGCGGAAGCAGCGGCCGTGGCTGTGGGTGGCGCAGAGCGGGCGGCCGGCGCAGGGCTGGAAGTCGGGTCTCCCCGCGCAGCTGCGGGCCAGCGCCTGAGCCTCGTCCCGCTTCTCGCTCTTCCCGGCCGCCGCCCCGCTCATGGCGCCGCCGAGCCGCCAGCGGGGAGCGTCCCCCGCGCCACAGGGCAGCCAGCGCCGCGGGCAGGGCCCGGCCACCCCCCCGGCTCCGGCTCCGCTCCGGCTCCGGCTCCGCCCAGCGCCCGCCTCCCCCGGCCCGGGCGGGGCTGCGGCGCTCCGGGGACCGGCGCCTCCCGCGCTGCTCCCGCCGCCCCCAGCTGCGCAGTGACGCCCCCGACACAGCTGGGCGGTGACACCCAGCCACAGCGGGACCGTCAGTGACCCCCCCCCACACACACACACAGATACAGCCGGGCATTGACAGCCCCCATGCGCGCGCGAACACCCCCCAGTCACAGCTGGGCAGTGAAAGCCCCCCCCCCCCCGCGCGCGGGGGCGGGTGGCGGTCAGGTGGGGGGTGGGGGGGGGGGGGGGGG
>ML682006.1:31388057-31492313 GCA_007922195.1 Podocnemis expansa
ACCCCCCCCCAGTCACAGCTGGGCAGTGAAAGCACCCCCCACACACAGCTGGGCGGTGACACCCCCCCAGTCACAGCTGGGCAGTGAAAGCACCCCCCCACACACACAGCTGGGCGGTGACACCCCTACATGCACATAGAGAGGAGCTTGGCAGCCCACACACACACACACACACACACAGAGCTGGGCAGTGACACCCCCCCACACACATAGCTAGACAGTCAGTGACACCCCCCCACAGTCACAGCTGGGCAGTGAAAGCACCCCCCCCACACAGCTGGGCGGTGACACCCCTACATGCACATAGAGAGGAGCTTGGCAGCCCACACACACACACACACACAGCTGGGCAGTGACACCCCCCCCCACAGTCACAGATGGGCAGTGAAAGCACCTCCCCCCACGCACAGCTGGGCGGTGACACCCCTACGTGCACATAGAGAGGAGCTTGGCAGCCCACACACACACTGAGAGCAGGAGCACTGGGCAGCCTCTGCCTTCCTGTACCAGTTAGGCAGTCCTGTCTCCTTCCCCCAGAGCAAGGCAGTAACAGCCTCCACCTTCCCACCCATGGGCATCCCTGCCACCCTCACACCTGCTAAGCAGTTGTCCCTTGCCACCCCCACACAGCTGGGATGCCCTCTTCCTGCCATCTAGTCACTGATGTGGGCTAAGCTGGGAACCTGCAGCACTGTCAGGGCCCTGGAGATAGGTGGGCAGGGGCCAGGATGATCTGACTCTTTTCTCCCTCTGACAAGGAGGGTCTGTTGCTGAGTGGGAGTTGTTTGCGAGGTAACCTGCTGCTGAGAGGCCTTGCCCCAGGGTTCAAGGCTTCTGCTGGCCACATGCACCTAGTCCTCCCAGCCCTCCTTGTACAGTGCCCCTCCTCCCATGCTTGCTGATCCCACTGCACTTAGCAGCCTTCTTTCCTCCTCCAGCACGTTCATAATCGCAGAATTACCTGCTGGAACAACAAGACAGGCAAGTGCTGGCAATGTGTAAAAACACCAGAAAATTGAGGCCTCTGGCAGAGGCAGGTTCAGCATCCGCTCAGCGGTCACAGTTATATTTGGGGTTTTAGTCCCTTGTATTCATTTCCCATGACTGTCAATGTCTGATTTGATGGCAAATTATGAAACACTGTCTTCGCCCTCCTTTTCCTCCTTGAGAAGAGCATTTGTCTTTCATGTGAAAGCTAAGTTGGTTATTATTTTTATGTATTTAGGGCTGATAATTTGTGAAAATGTCATTGTTACACTACTTTATATAGTGGACATTGGAGGAGAAAAATGTCTTTTCATTTCAATCTCTTCACACACAGCGATTGCTCATTCATTCCTCTCTGGGTTTGCACTGTGCTTTATTGTTATCCGTTTATGGTCACTGAATCTGTATTTGGGAACAGTTGGCCTTGTTTTCCTGATTAGCTTGCGCGTCGTATGTAGAGATCTATTAAAAGTCTTTCATCTTGTCTCCTCGCCCACAATTTGTATAGCGTTTGGAGGTTTGGTCTGATGTTTTCAGTATTGTTCAGTCTGAGATGAGCTGGTTTCCCTACTTCTCTGTATGTAGTGATGCTGAGCCCCGGTAGTAACGTAGAAGAAGCATCTCTTCCCTTAGCTTTGAAGCACTTTATAGGGTATGTCTATGCTGCAGTTAAAAAATCCACAACTGGGCTGTGCTAGCTGACTTAGGCTCACAGGACTCAACTAAGGGGCTCCCTCTTCCACCCCTACCCCCTTGGTCCCAGAGCTCAGGCTTCACAGCACAAACATCTACACTGCAATTAAACAGCCCTTAGGCTGAGCTCAGTGAGACCAAGTCAGCTGGCATGGGCCAGTCACTGGTGTCTAATTGCAGTGGGGCCATATTGTGGGAAGAGTGTATAGTGCTTTAGTTAATCTGGACCAGTACTGGAAATGTAACATGTGGTGGTAGTTAGGGTCCTGAAAACACTTCTTTAACAGTACAAATAGTACAGCATGCAACACCAGGGTTTTAAATAAGGGATAACACCCCAGAACACTGTTCCAGGGCCCCCTAAAATAGGGTAACACCCTGGAAAGCTGTGTTCCAGGGCGCCCCCAAAATAGGGGGATGCACTGGAACACTGTGTTCTGAGGCCCCCTAAAAATAGAAGGCCGCGCTGGAACCAGTGCTCCGGTGTGTCCTGTCTAGGCAAGAGGAAGGGAGCGGCTGCGGGCTGGGGCCAGCCCAGCCACCCCTCCCCCCTTCTCTGGAGCCTGTGTGGCTACGTCTCTTCCAGCCAGTGCCTGTCTGTGTACACAGTCAGGCCCAGCCTCTGGCCTGGGCTCCTTTTTGCCAGCCTGCTGGCTGGCCAGCACCACAGCCTCCTGCCCCCCACCCAGCTCGTCAGCCACGAAAGAGGGCTGGGAGAAGGAGGGCTTGGGGGGGGTCTGAGGGGGGGGGGGGGGGTTAGGAGGGCTGGATTGGGGGCAGGGAGCTTAGGGAGTGGGGATGGGGGATAAGAAGGACATGGCGAAAAGGGTCTCAGGGGGTAAGGGTTTTGGGGACAGTAGCTGGGCTTGGGGGGCAGGTGTTGGGGCAGTAGCTGGGGGGTAGGCATTTGGGGGGGGCAGTAGCTGGGGTGTGTCAGAGGCATCCCCAACTGGTGTGGATGGGGACCTGCACCAGCGTGAGGGGGGCCCACCAATTTATGAGGGTTCTAGGGTCCCCCAAATTAAACTTTAATGCCCTGTGAAACATGCTGGTGCTTCTCTGCTGCCTCCGAGGGCTCCGATATGACAAGCAGCTCTTTTATCTCCATCTGAAAGGTCTTTCATGAGAACTCTCATGCTGCCACTCTTCTGTCAGGACCTCCTACAGACCTGGGAGCTGGTTCAGCAGCCAGGTCTGTGGTGGCCATGGAGGAGGCAGATATCCCCATGGACCTCCTACAACACAATCTCCAACTCAGTGTGCATGTGGTGAAGTCCCATTCAGTACACCAGAGGCTGGTTCTGAGTGGATCCCCTGGCAGTTGTATCAGCAGAACTGGACACCTCCTGGGCTATGACCAGGAGGAGTAGGTGGTTCCCCTAGCACTTGGCTGATGCATGGAGCTCTCCACCCCTCAAATCTCTCAGTGTGTACTCTAGGAAATAAGGGCACCCTTTTGGGTTTTCACTGAGCAGGTTCTGAGGGAAGATTCTCCCCATCTGCACCTCACTCCTCATCCTCTGGATCTTTTCATCAGGTTCTTCATGCATAAACTCCTTGTCCATCCCCTCTGCACACTCTGAGCCAGCTGCATAATGTGTAGTCTGTTCATTTCTGGACGATGCCAAGGGCATATCTGTACACCCTTGTACTCCACATATTTAATTTCCTCACCCTCCTGTTGCACCCTGATACCACCTGGGCCTTTTGCCTCTTGTGGAGGGTGAGGAGCTCTGGTGGGCTAGTCTCTATTTTACCCTGGCCCCGCAGACCACCAGGGAAATCAACTGGTGGCTCCTCCCTGGAGTTGTGAGCACAGGCATTTATCTGACACAGTTCATCCCTCTTCTTGACACGTGCCCCTTCTGTGGCATGAGGGAAACCTTGACACAAGTCTGTCTGGAATGTGCCAGGTTGCAGCCACTTTTCTGACTCCTCCAGAACCTTTTCCTAAGGTTCTGGTTCCATGTTTCCCCACAGTTCTTCCTTCCTGAACACCCTATTCATGGCCCCATGACGTCATGAGACCTTCTCATCAGTGTCCTCTTGGCCCTGACCAATGTGGTCATTTATAACATCAGGAGGAGGATACCAAACAGTTAGGTGCTCTGTGTTTGTGGAGCCTATATGCTATTAAGATTTGGCCCCAGACCTTACATGAGTGGCAGAATTATTCTAGTGAATAATTTTGTAGTAGAATAATTGGATTTAATTTAGCCAGATTTCATTTTCAAAAAGTTCTAAGACTTGCTTGCCTTTCTTCTTCTGTTTCCACAGCTAGCTTGAAATTCTTCACAGGATTTATTATTACGGTGAGGTATGTCATACTTCAACATGTATTTGATATCTCTGCTCCCAAAATAACATTTTCATTTGGCGTGCCTGGTTTGGTTTTTTTTTTAAATCATGATTTCATTCTTTTGTAGGATGGCCACTTTAAAGCCTATGTCTTGCACTATATGTCTTCTGGCTGGAAGAAACTCCTTTAGGGACAGTTTTGCATTGTCAATAATATAATCAAGTTTTAAACATATTTTTGAGTTGTTAGTCAGAATCCTGGGTCAGACTGCCCCAGTAAAATTAACTGTTGATAGAAATTATCTGGTGAATTTAGCCTTTTATTCTGCTCATGAATTGTCTCAAACAGTAATTTTTGTTTGATGCTCAAAATCATTTGATGAATAGTTTTCACCAATATATTTGAGTTTATGGATTGTTCAAATTGTCCCCAACAAATATTCAGTGGATTATTAAATAGTCAGACAAAAATTATGTCAACTTAATCTTAAGGTTGAAAGTCCATATCAGTAACTTAACTGCAAAAATGTCAGAGGAATACTGTAATTATCTCAAAATGAAGCATTATAAACCCAGGAAAAAGAGTCTTGGTTAAATTTAAAAGAAATGCAAACACATTAAAATCTGGAAACAGCCCAGTTTTGTGGCAGGTAAAATATGGACACCAGAACTGTGTACGGTATTCTTGTATCATCTCACCAATGCTGTAACAAGTGGTAAAATCACCTCCCTCCTTTGACCTGCTCTAGCCATGGAATGCATTTGTTTCAAGCAGGATGGTCTTTCCCAACTGGTGGATTACCAGTGGCAATGTTGAAATGCCAGTAGTGATCCTGGGGGACCCAGCCTACCACTTGCTTCCTTAGCTCATGAAGCCAGCCAGCTGGGCAGCTCTGGGAACACACACACACAAGGCCAGACTTGGAGAGGAATAGAGGGGAATGCTTTTGCCTGCAGGAAGAGGTTGGAGGGCAGGGGCAGCAACACTAAGGAAGGAGGGGAAAGAGTGATTTTTCCAGCCACCAGCTATCTCTAATGCACAAGTCATAGTGAGGTGGTCATCTTCTGTTAGTGTGGTGTGTTTGTGTTATTTTGGAGGTGGAGGCAGGTGCTGAGTGGTAGCCCTTGCCTAGGTTTCTGTCCCCAGATGCTCATTTCAGTGCATCACAATTTATTTCCAAAATGCAGTTCCATTTTGCAGCATTCCCACACGCCCCACGAAAACCAAAACCCCGCCAACCTGCACTCAGACAGATCATTATTTAGCAGTCTAATTTGTTTTCTTTGGGAGGAAAAAGTCCATTGTGTAGATGAGTCCTTAGTAAACTGGATGGTTCCCAGATGGCTTTTCCCTAGAGAATAATTCCTAAGATTTGCCCTTGGTCAGTAGGGGGTGCTGTGGCAGGAAGAAATTAGGTGTAGCTGCTGGGAGGCGGAGCTCGGTGAGGATACCTGTCCATGGTGAATCTTCACTAGCTCTGTGTCGTTTTCCCTTCCCCCCGCCCCCCCCCGGGCTAGGACCCCCAGCCTAGTCTCACACTTTGAACTGCTTCACAAACTGCCACATGCTGCTCACTCCCTCACTAGAGGAATGGCAAGGGGCAGGCAGCTAAAGAACAGCAGCTGTGAGGAGTCAGTAGTTGGGTGAGTGTGACTGGTCATGACACAAACAGAAGGGGTCTCCCACTGGCAGCTGGAGAGGGTGTATGATGAGCTACTGAGGTGGGCAGATTGGCTATGTGTACACTATAGGGCTCAGTTAAATCGACTTAATAAAGGCTATTTAAAGTTGACTTAGTGAGGCCACATTACATTGTCAATTTTATAAAGTTGACTTTATAAAGTCAATTTAAGCGAGGGGGGGGGGGGATACACATTTAAAGTCAACTTTAAATGTGTCCCCTGGCTTAAGTCGACTTTATAAAGTCAACATAAATGGCCCCACTGCACTAAGCCAACTTCATTAAGTCGAATTTAATGGCCACATTGCATTAAGTTGACTTAACCCTTAAAGTCAACTTTAAGGCCAGGAGTTATTAAGTCGACTTAATGAACTCCAAACGTGCCCAGGGAGATTCTTAAGTCAACTTAAGCCCCTAATGTAGCCATACCCATTGTGAGCAGAGGAATGGAAGTGACAGCAACTACCATTGGAGGGAGTAGTTACTCCACTCAGCTAAGTCACAGAGATATTACTTTTCAACCTGCTACGATTTGGCTTTGATCGGAACAGACATCACTGATTAGGGCAGGCAGAGATACCTATGACCACTAAGTAAGTGAGTGAACATGTAGAGCAAGCTGCAATGAAGTCACAGCTTACTGCTCTGGGAGCCTGTGTGGGACATCCACTCCTTCAAGGGAGGATTTCCCATGTTCACCAGTTTCTTCAGAAAAGTACTGGGCTGCATTTTGGGAATATCAGGATGGGCCTCTGAATATTTCTGCAGTTTAGCCAGAATTCGGGGTAGTCCGATGGTAGAGGCGTAGAACATGGGACCACCTCTGTGCTTTGGCCACCCATAGCCATTGACACAGATAACATCAATATCTTCTGGGGCACGGGCTATTTTATCACCTAAAATCTGAAACCCCTCATTGATAAGGGCATACAGACAGCGCTCCAAGATTTCCTCCTGGTCTATGAGGCGTGCCTTAATATGATGGACATTTCTATATTCAGTCATGAAATTGTGAAGCCATGGATCTGGATTAGCTATTCTACCCCCAGGTTTCTCATACTGGTACCAACCCATGCCAGTCTTCTGCCCAAACCTTCCATTTTCACACAGAAGATCAGGCAGTGGGCTGTATCTACTGCTGCCACACAGGCGAGCAGGAGTTCCTGGAGCCAGTCTGGGTCCAGTCAGGCCCTGCCCTTTCTGAGATCTCCAGTTCACATCAACCCCAGCAAGATCAAATATTTTGAAAGGCCCCATTTTGAAACCAAATTCCTCTAGAGCTTGATCTATCTCTTCTGGTTTACTTCCTTCTTCTAGCAGGAAAACTGCCTGGTCAGCAAAAGGAATCATCATTCTGTTCCCAACAAATCCAAAGCAATTTCCTACTACAACCCCTATTTTGTCTATGGTTTTGGCTAAATCCATGGCAGTGGCAATGGTAGTGGGTGATGTATGATGACCACAAACTATTTCTAATAGCTTCATTACATGGGCAGGTGAGAAGAAGTGAGTACCAATGACCTGATGAGGGCGACTGGTGGCTGACGCAATCTCATCAATATCCAGGACTGAGGTGTGAGTGCACAAGAAGGCCCCTGGTTTGCAGACTTCTGACAACTTATGGAAGGTCTCCTTCTTCAATGCCATGTCCTCAAGCACAGTCTCAATAACTAGATCTACATCCTGTAACATACCAAAGTCCGGCGTGAACCGGAGAAGGGAGGGATCATAAGCATCAAGCCTTTGGCCTCTCCGCTGCATTTTTGAAGCCTCATGTTGTAGAAGGGATGTCACAGCTCTTCTTCCAACCTCCAGCTGCTTCTGATCCTGCTCTAGAGCCACTACAGACAGCTTAGCATTCACCAGAGAAGTCACAATGCCTCGGCCCGTTGTTCCCAACCCTAGTGACAGAAGCAAGAAACAGATTCTAATTATTAGGAACAGTTAACATACATCTCTGCCAATAGGTTCTTTTGGAACTCCCAGCACAAAAAGCAGATCTAGGGCAAGTCAAACAGCAGAGGTTTAGATGGGGGAAAATTGAAGGAAAGCAAAATTTTAATTTTGGTCTTTGAATGCACTTAGAGGGATAATTGGAACATTTGTTCAAAAGGTAAAAATGTAAAGGCAAGCTAATGTCTGTTCAAGGATGTAGAACCATGCTGGAATGGTATCCAGAACACCTGCTCCCCTCTGTAATTTAAGTCTCTTCTCCCAGTCAGACATTACCATGTGGGAGTTAGCTGGAGCAGGGAGTAAAAATCAGAGAACCTGAATTCTATTAGCATCTCTTCCACTGACCTCCCGTGTGACACTTTGCAGGCGCACCTGAGCATGTCAGTTCCCCAACAGTAAATTAGGGCTATTAACCTTTATCTGTTTTTTGGAATGTACCATGAGAGCTTTGATGGGAAGATGCAGGAAAATTGTCACATGTGAACAAGAGGAAACAAACAAATTTAGCCCTGGTGAAGTGCAGAGTATGATCTGATATGACCCTGCACTATGTGGAACTTCAAACCTTGGAAATGGAATTTGACATGCAAACTCCCATGCCTCATAGTCATAGCACAGCCATAAGTGTATGAGGAGGGACAACTTGGTTTATGGGACAAAGAGCTTCTCAGTTTTAGTTCTTAAACTGTTCACAAGGCAGTTGGCTGAAATGTGGCTCTAATCACAATAATGACCTTCTGATGGCTGTTTGGTGGCAGCATGCTGTCTAGAATGCCTTATGACTAAGAGTGCCATCTCAGGGCAGACTGTCAAAAGCAAGGCAGAGACCCCAAAAAAGTGGTATGTTCTGTAATAAGATTCCACCAAACCAGTAACAAATGTGAACTCCTGCATTGCTGTCCTTGCCTTACTATGTAGTCACAGACAGTTCTCTGAGGCACTCTAGTCTATCTTGCCACCCAGGTGAGCTGGGCTGAGTGATAAATGGTCACTTACACCAAAAATCACAAAATGTTCCAGTTGCCCCCAGTCCCAAGAGACCAATAACTTACCCCAGATCAATTTGTACCTTAGATCTCACACCAAAGACAACACTGGTAGCCAATCCTATAGTAAATTGATTACAGATTTATTAGCTGGGGGCAATAAATGAGAGAATTATTTACAGATTAATGCAGGCAACATATATGCCCAGATGAGTTCAGTCTATGTTTTCAGAAGTTGACTGAGATGAAATAATCCATCAACGCCAAATGTCTTTTTAGGGCTAACCCAGACTGAAGCTGGGGATCTCTGTTTCTTAGCTCCAGCCTTTGTAAGAGTTCAAACAGCAAAGAGAGGAAAAAAATTAATGTCAGCATTGTTTATTTCCCTTTTCCAGTATTCAGGCTGATGGCAAATGCTGTCATGTAGAACCTTCATCCATATAAGAGGGTCATTGAACCAAACTTTGTGTTATAATGTTCTGCAGTGGCTCATTAAAACTATGGCTATACTAGAGAGTTTGCACTCGTGCACATGACACTTGCCTGCTGACAACAGCATTGTCTACATCAGCATTTAAGATGCTGTAAATTATGTCATGGGGGCGGGGTGGCTTAAGTGGTAGTGTTGACATAGGCTTAAGTCTTGATAGTTCTGCATGGGAAAGGAACCACTCTTCCTGCCTAGATTCACATGATCAGAGTAGGCATTTCACAATTATAAAGCAAAACTGACATACCACCTCACAGCCTGAGATACAGACATTAGGAGGGAAATTAAGGCAGGCAGCAACTGCAACTTATAAGCCTACTGTAGACCCCAAGGGGCAGCTGTGTTAGCCTAGGTCAGTAAAACAAACAAACAAGGAGTCCTGTGGCACTTAAAGACTAACAAATTTATTTATTGCATGAGCTTTTGTGGGAGAAAATCCCACTTCATCATGTGCTTTGAAGATAGCAGAGTTTACAGAATGGGAGGGAATAAATGCAGGGAAGTGCAAGGCAGGGGAACAAGTCACATTGTAACAGAAAATCAAAACAGTTTTCAAGATTCAAACACTGGGGAACAGCATGCAGAGGAAGATGAGGTCAAATTACCTGTTGTCATGACAGAAAAATCCAATTTCCCTATTAAGTCCTGAAGCAATGCAGCCGAATCTGCAAATAAATTCAATTTCAGTAGGTTCTCTTTGAAGCCTTGATCTAGTATTCATCTGTCTGGAATTAGCAAATCATTAATGGAGTGATCACGGAGATTGAAAATGTTCACCCACTGGTTTTACAGTGTTGTGATTTCTGGTGTCAGATTTGTGCCCATTTATTCTTTCGTACAGAGAATGTCCTGTTTGTCCAATACATAAGGCAGAGGGGCATTTCTTGCACATGATGGCATAAATCACATTGGTGGATGAGCAGGTGAATTAGCCTTTGATGGAGTAGCTGGTTTTATTAGGTCTTGTAATGATGTTTTTGTACAGATATGTGGACAAAGTTGGCAGCATGGTTTGCTGTAGGGATAGGTGCCTGTTTTAATGGTTCTGTTGTTAGGTCTGTAGTTGCTGGTGAATATCTGTTTAAGGTTCGGGTGCTGTCTGTAAGCAAGGAGAGGTCTGTCTTCCAAGGCTTGAGAGAGTGATGGATCATCTTGCAGAATAGGCTATACCAGTGGTTCCCAACCAGTGTTCTGGGGCACACTGGTGTGCCGCGGCAACACCCAAAGTGTGCTGTGAGCATCCCTGAGAGCTGGAGTTAAAGTTCCCACCTTGCTCAGCCCAGCCACATTGGCTGTGCAGGGCTGGGAAAAGGCAGGGGTTAAAGTAAGGGGGAAGGTACCAGAACACAGTTCTGGGGCCCCCTATTTTTAGGCAGGCAGCCTTCTGGCCCCCCCTAAAAATAGAGGAAGGCACTGGAATGCAGTGTTCTGGTGGCTCCACCTTAGGCCCAGCCAGCAGAGAGGGGCAGAAGGCTGGGAATGTGTGAATCTCCCCCTGCGGGGTGGAGCAGCTTGTGTCAGGCAGCCTGCAAATAGCCCAGGTAAGGACTTTGGGGGGAAGGCTGCTGGGGGTTGTGTGCAGCAGGGGTGTGTGTGTGTAGCAGAGGTGGGTGGGGGTGGCTGTGTAGCTGGGATTGTGTGGGCAGCTGTGTGGATGGGTGTAGCTGGAGGCTAAAGGCCTAGTTCTGGCCTCTGCAGTGATAGGAGGGTCCATCACAGGCAACAGGAGGCTAAGGGAGGGGAGGACGGGACCCACTGGGGTGGGAAGGAGCAGCAGCGGGGTGAGGATTTGCCCTGGGTGGTAGGGAGCCACTGTGGAGAAGGGGGAAGTCGGTGCTGCACCATGATTCCCTGCCCTACCTTCCCACTCCCCAGGTTCCCCTCTGCCCCCCCCCGCAAAGCCACTCTTGTTCTCCCTTCCTCTCTCTTCTCTTGCCACCCTTGTGCTGTTCCCCACATGGCTCCTCTTGTCCTCTTCTGCCACCCTTGCCCTGCTGTGCTTTCCACACTCACTCCTGCTACTGCACACAACTCCTGACCTACCGTGTTTTGCCACCCGTGGTCTGCTACCCCTACTACCCCATATAGGAGCATTTCTGAAACACTGTGCCATGGTTCATGAATATTCATAAGTAATCTAAGTTAATTTGAATATTCATGAGTTTTTTAATGGTGTACCTTGAAAATTTTGAAGGTATCAAGGTGTGCCACAGCAGAGAAAAGGTTGGGAACCACTGGGCTATACATCCCTAAGGATGTGCCGTAGAGGTCTGACTTGGGGGTTGTAAGTAGTGAGTAGAGGTGTTCTGCTTTCTTTCTTGGGCTTCTTCTGCAGTAGTTGACTTTGGGGTAACTACCTGGCTCTGTCAATCTTCACTTCTGCAACTGGGTACTGTACTTTTAAGAATGCTTGATAGAGATCCTGAAGGTGTTTGTCTCTATCTGAGGGATCAGAGTAAATGCGGGATCGGCTGTAGACAATGGATCATATGGTGTGTTTAGGATGAAAGCTCAAGGGATGTAGATAACTATACTGATCAGTAGGTTTTTGGTATAGAGTGGTGTTGATGTGTCCATCCCTAATTTGTACTGTAGTGTCCAGAAAGTGGCTCTCCTGTGTGGAGTGTTCCAGGCTCAATTTGATTGTGGAGTGGAAATGGTTGACATCTCTGTGGAAATCTTAAAAAGCATCCCTGCCACGGGTCCAGATGATGAAGATGTCATCAATATAGCGTAAGTAGAGGAGAGGCGCTTTGGGATGAGACTTGAGGAAACATTGTTCTAAGTTGCCCATAAAAATGTTGGCACATTATGGGGGCCATGTGGATACCCATAGCAGTGCCGCTGACTTGAAGGTATAAATTATCCTCAAATCTGAAACGGTTGTGGGTGAGCACAAAGTTACGAAGTTCAGCCACGAGGTGTGCTGTGCCATCATATCGGAGAGTTCTTCTAATAGCTTGTAATCCATCCTTATGTGGGATGTTGGTATAAAACACTTCTACATCCATAGTGACCAAGATGGTGTTTTCTGGAAGCTCACCAGTGGATTGGATTTTTCTCAGGAAGTTCATGGTGTTTTGAAGATAGCTAGGAGTGTTGATAGCATAGGATCTGAGGCTAAACACTGAACACATTCTGAACACATCAGAAAGAATGGGATGGGTGTGATGTTACTGTGGCTTTATGAGAATGAATAGACCCTTCAAGGTGTTTAACAAAAGTAAGTATAAATTTAGAGCATGCCAATGAACATTTCCAGGAGAAAAGCTGACCTATCAGGAATTACAGACTGATTCACATCAAATACAAACCACTCAAAACATTGCTTACCCAAAATATAAGGAATCACTACAGAAATTTTAGGGTATGTTTACAAGTTCCAAAGGGGTAGCCATGTTACTCTAGTTAAGCAAAACAAACAAGGAGTCCTGTGGCACTTTTAAAGACTAACAAATTTCTTTATCTCATAAAAAATTCCACTTCAAATGGTTGTATTCAGTACTGTGCATGTTGACAAGTTCCAAAGGGGTAGCTGTGTTAGTCTAGTTCAGCACAACAAAACAGGACAAATAAATTTGTTAGTCTTTAAAGGTGCCACAGGACTCCTTGTTTGTTTTGGGGTATGTTTAGTTTTGCAGAACATACATACCTAGCCCAGCAATAAAAACAACAAATTTAAGAGCTTTACTTTATAAAAATAATCAGTGGAAACGGGACTGGCAACATCAACAAAAATTTAACCAGCTTTAGCAACTAATAAAAACTGCTCAAAATCAAATAGTTTTAAACCAGAGCAGACTTACAAAACTGTCTTCAGATTTATTCTAACAAGGCTTTTGAGCACTCCTATTGCAAAAGTGTGGTCATTATGGAAATCAGTTGCTATCCAACCTGAATTGTCAGTATATTCACAGAAAAAGGGACTGGGGGGTTGAGTTTTGCAAGCAGACATTTCACACATTTCTATTTGGATTCGTTCACATTTCAAAAAGGAACTTGACAGACATCCTGCTTGGTCACAAAGATGATTCTTTTCAATTGTATTTATATGATTTAGAATAAGACTATCAACCAGGAAAGTTATTAAAATTGTTACTGATACTTTTTCTAGAGTTTATGGTTTAACCACTGTATTTGAAGAAGATGTAGTACATGTAGATGTGCTTAACAGCTTGTTTCCTATATCAGAAAGAGTATGGGAAGAAACTGTACACGCGACTAGACAGGATGAAAATTTATAAAAGGATTATTACAACTTATGACAAAAGATATAAAAAGTTGATACTGAAGCCGTCTAATTGATTTATTCAAATCTTTTTAGTGCTTTATGGAATTCTGTTTAAAGGAAACAGAGCACTAATTCCTTTAAGGTTAACAGCAGAAATGTTGAACCACAGACCCAAGGGGCATTTAGCCCTAGAAAAATGTAAAGGTGGAGCAAGAAAGATTCTGTACTGACCTCAAATAAACCAAAGTGAAGAGAATTAGCTAAAAGAAAGCGACATGTCAAAAACATAGAAAATGTTCAGTCTAAATAGCCTATTACATTATCAGCTGAACAAAGTAATTTTTGATCTGTTTGAACATGAAGGACAGTATATTTCATAGGTCTTGTGGGGATGGGGATTGTTTGTTTTTTGTTTTGCATTTTCCTGAAATATCTATACTAGTAAAAACATATGCCAAACACTTAATTAATAAAACTAAATCAAATTTTGCAAGATATGGCATTATCAATACAGTAGGATTGATAATGTACTTCACTTTCACAGTCAAGACTGTAAAAGTTTGGCCACAGTATATGATTTCAAACATATTTCATATTTCAAACATATTTAATATTTCAAGTCCAGGTTACCCACAATCTACTGAGCTAATTGAAAATGTTGTTAAAATGGTAAAAGATTATTAACCAAAGCTAAAGAATTGAATACTCATTTTTCCTTGATAGTATTAAATTACAGAACAAAACATCACCCGGTTTATCACCTGCACTGTTAATTACCAGAAAGCTTGGGAAAAAAATACCTATTTTTTTTTTCAAGAAGGATATAAGGAAAGAAATAAGTATGATATAAATTGAGTCTGTATCAAAAGAATTATTGTGATACAGGATCTTATTAACTGCCTTATTTGAAACAGAGAATGGTAGAGTAGAGCTGAGAAAGCCATTGTAACAAAAGAGGCAGCACCTCAGTCTTATGTCATGACTAATAATGGTCAAGTGCATAGACTAAATCAGAGATTTACAGTTCTTCTCTGCACGACTGGGCTCATCTGTAAGAAGAAATGATATACTATGGCACCAAGAGCAGCAAGAAAATGAAAATGTCATCATTCTTTTAAGTAGTAAGAGTAACTTCAATAATACAGCAAACATAGACATGAGACAGTCATTGTGGCAATGGAGGCCTGTCAAAAAGACTTTCAGAAAGCTAAAATATTTGATTTTCTGATTATATATCATATAGACTTGAATCATTTGGGCTAAAAGAAAGAAGATGTGGTGTTATGGTGTCTTTCAGAGAATAACCAGAATTTCCAGAAGCATGTGTGGAAGCTGACACATGCAGGAAGCTGTTGGTTTTAAGTTTGATGGATGGACTGATCTCAGTTGAGATCCTGCGTAGATATGTTTACTGTGTATCAAATAAACACTGTCATTAAGTTCTGAGCAATAAATGATATTAAGCACAGCAGGTTACTGAATGAATATAAAACACCACAATGGGCTTTACTCCATTCTTGGCAGACATACCCACAACACAGAAATTACATCCTATTTGGCACTGTAAGGCCTTCTTGCTCACATTCTGAGTGGAGAAGCCCAGGATGGATAAAGCCTGCAGGCTGCATTACTGCAGACAGGCTCCTCCTACAGCAGGACTGCAACAGGTTGGCATGGAAGTATGAGTCTGCTTGTGTGGCTGCTTCCAGTGTGGGAGACAAGAGTGTTCAGGACTGAATTCTATGGGAGGGGAAGTGTGACCCTTGAAACACCAGGAGGGATTTGGCTGACCTCAGTTCAGGAGGTTTGCGCTAGCAAAGATCAAGGTCTGTGGTGCACCATATTCCTGTATCCAGTGTCCATGCAAAGATGCAGTGGAAGGTAGGGCTGGGCAAAATCAGGCCCTCAATGCTGCTCTTTTCTGGAGGACAACATGACTTTACTTTTAAATGGAAAATCTGGTAAAGGGGACAGATTTGTTAAAGTAGCCGGTAGGTAAGACTCACACTAAAGTGGGTTCTTTTACTACATTGTCATTCAAACGCCTCTCTAGGACTATGTCTACACTAGCCAATTAGTCTGGACTAAGCAAGCTTAGTCCCAATGTTCCCCCTAACAGCTGGAGGCAGCTGAGCAATTCGGGTTGGTCACTGCGCGGCACCCTCCCCCGCACAGGCCTGATCCTGCCACCCCCTGCTCAGGCCCGATCCTGCCACCACCACCCCACTTTCCCTGTAAGCTCCCCCCCAAGCCAGCCCACTCCCCTCCTCCCACCCTAGCCCACTTCCCCAGTAACCCCCCCAGCTGGCCCGACACCCCCCCCACCCCAGACTTACCCAGCTGCTAGAGCAGCGCAGCTGAGCCACCGCTTCTCTGGCTGGGGAGGTACTAATGGAGCATGCTTAGACATTCTGAGCATGCTCCATTAGAGCTTCTCTGGGCAGGAGTTTTAATAACTCCCAGTGCCAGAGGAGGTCTCAGCCGGGATTCTGGCTGCTGGCCATGCACGGCCAGCAGCCTTCCCTGCGCTGGGGAGCTGCAGTGGGCTGTGCAGCCAAAGTTTAGTCTGAACTAATAAGTTTGAGTGGTTAGTCCAGACTAAGTGCTTAGTTCAAACTTTAAGTCTGAAGTAGTATGAAGTAGACCAGGACTAATGGCTAGTTCGAACTAAAAAAGATTTTAACTTTTTAGTTCGAACTAAGCTACATGGCTAGTTTGAACGAAAAAGCCACAGTTAGTCCAGGCTAGCCCAAGGCTAGCCTAGTTTGGACTAACCTTGTGCTTTTTTAGTCCAGACTAGCAAGTCTGGACTAAAAGAGCAGATGCAGACATAGCCTAGTTGTCTACTCTAGATAAGTTTTTCCACTGGCAAAACATTTCTCTTTTGATGGGATTGGGTGCAGCAATGTGGAAGCCTGCCATTTTAAGGGTGCCATCTGAATTAAAAGATGTTATATTTAGGAGCTATAACCCACTAATGGCCTCCATTCCATTACATACTTAGTATCCTTCAGATACACCATACAATGCACATATAAGTGAGAGGGTAACACATACAGGGGAAAATACAAAACAGTGCCACAAACATGCTTTAGTCTCTTCTGTCTTAAAAGTCCCACTCTGGACCCCACTTGCCTCTCCAACTACTGCCCCACCCCTCATCGCAGTTTCATCTCTAGGCTCACTGAATGTGCTGTTCACAGTCACTTTGTTGAGTTCCCCCCTCCAGTTATATCCTAGACCCTCTCCAACCTAGCTTCCACACCTTGCACTCCACTGAAACTTCTCTCACCAAACTCCCTAATGACATCTTCATAGTCAGAGCTCAGAACCAGCACCCTATCCTTCTCCTTGATCTCTCAAACTCCGGCAACATAATCAACCATGGTCTTTTTGAAATTTTGTCCACCTTTGTCTTTAGCATTTCTGTCATCACCTGGCTCTCCTCCTACCTCTCATGTTGCTCCTTTAGCTTGTCCCTTTGGAGGATCCACCTCATACCCCCTCCAGCTTGGGGGGGTTCCAGAGGACTCTGTCCACGGGCCTCTCCTCTTCTTCTGTACCTTATCCCTTCCACAAATACAAAGTCAACCATGCAGAAGATTTGCATCTCTCTCTACTCCTGTCTAAACTCAAACCTTGGCCTGTCTCTCTGACATCTCATGGCTCTCCAGCCATCAGCTCAAACTCGACATGGCTTAAACTGACTTCTTGGTCTCTACTCCAACTTTTTTTCAGTCACTGTAGACAATACCACCATCCTACCTATCCCTCAGGCCTGTGACCTGTCATCCTTAACTGACACTTTTCTCTAGATTCTCACATCCAGGCTAGATCTAAACCTTGCAGATTCTTCCTACATAACATCAGCCCTTCCTATCCACCCACACTGCTAAAAATCTTGTTCAGCCTCTCATCTTGCCGCTTCATTACTGCAACTTTCTTTTCTCTGGTCTTGACAAATCCCATCTTGGCCCACTCATATCAATTCAGAAAGCTGCTGGAAAGATCATGTCTATAGCCCATTTCTTTGACTGTGTCACCCTTCTTTTTGCATCTCTCCACTGGTTCCTCCTTCTTTAGCACTTCAGACATAAGCTACTTCCAAGGTGCTTCATGGCCTATTCCCACCCCACCATTCTCTTATTTACTATTGAGACATTGACTCCTGCCCCCCATCATGCCAGCTTCCATTTCTCATTTGTGTTCCAAACAAATACTTTCATGCTCTCCCCCACACTGCCCCTCAAGCTTGGAAGGAGCTCCACGTGAACATCTACAAAATTAACTCGCTATCCTCTTTCAAATACTTCCTTAAAACTCTTCTTTGTGGTGATGCCTAAAAAAAACTTGACAATGGTTAGGCTTCTGGCTGGCTATCACCAATGTCTCATTGCACTCCCTCCATCTGTTGTTTCTTGTCTTACACTTAGATTGTAAATTCCTTGAAACAGGGACAATTTCGTTGTTTCGGGTTTGTATGGGACCAAGCATAATAGGATCCTGTGTGTGACTAGGGCTCCTAGGTGCTGTAGCAATACATGTAAATCAAAAATATTGTATGAACCACAGAATAAGTAAAAATCCCAGTGGAGTTGACACAGTTCTGCATGCGCCAAGCACTCCTGTAAAGCACTGAGGCACACTGAATGTCTGACTTTAGTTGCTGCTGCTTAACAGAGCAGAGTTAACATCCACAATAAAGCCACAACTAGACAAAATCTGTAATAATTCTATCAAAAACTTTTTTTTTTAAATTCAAAGTGCAGCTGATCAGATTTTTGAATGAAAGTCAATCAAACAAAGAAACATAAACCAAGGGGATTAAAAAATTAATCTAAATCTGCTTTATGGAAAATAGCTGAAATTATGTCATCAGTAAAACAAAAACAAGTCTTAATAACACAGGTCGAACAAGGTAAAATATTTTCTCCACAAGCCGTCTGTCATCACTGACTTAGCTGTTACCACACTGTGTTGTACACACAAGCATGTGCTATACAAAACACTTCCTATTCTGAAAGATTTGGAAAATGATATTTTCAAGGACAGCCATTTTACTGCTGATGCATATATCACCGGCACTCTTAGTTATGCCTGTCTTGAGTCCAGTGAGGAAATATGAGATCTATGCCATCATAATCAAGTTAACATATTTCCAAAATCTGATTTAAGTACCCAACAAAGTAATTTAAAATGGATTGTAAGTGCCCTTCTGTTCATTCACATCTGCTGAATGCAGACGAAGTACAGATGCTAACACTAAAAACACACTGCCAGCTTGCTATCCCTCCTCCCTGCTCTGCCAGATCTTTAATCAACAACTGGGGATTTGAAGATGGATTTGATATCAGGACCTCAGAGCTTTTACTGGTGAGCTACAAAGACTACTTTTGTTTTAGATAGTCAGACGTCGTTCAGGTACTTCGATCCTGTAGGACAAAGAGTTGTGCCCACGGACAAGAAATGAGCTTGCCAAGTTCAGTTTTAGTCCAGGATAGTTAATTACCAAGTTGCTGTCCAACTCTTCAATGGCCTGTATGAAAGGAGGTTTTCAATGGCTTAGTGTCAGAGCAGTGGAAGCTTCAGGGGCCTTCTTACATTAGAACTTCCCTCAGGGATAACATGTCTGGCCAAAAGGGGAGTGGGAAGGCCACTGTCAAAAATGGCATGGCATTGCCTGTTTCCAAGTCTCTGACAGCTAGAAAGCAAATGATCCTGAATGCTTGTTAGAATAGTGATCTGTGGACAAAGAACAAGAGGGGCACTAGCAGGGGTCTACTACAGACACCAAATCACAGGATGGAAACAGAAGGATCAGTCATAAGAACAATGTCCTATTGGATCAGATCAATGGTCCATATAGTTCAGCAGCCTGGCATCCAGCAGTGGCCTGTGGCAGATGCTTCAGTGGGAATGAACAGAACAAGGCAATTTATTGAGTGAAAATGCTCGAACACCAATCTATAACATGTTGGAAGCAAAACTGGTTAATGAGGGGGAGGCAGTCTTTAATCTAATTGATGCATGTTGGAAGTCTCCTGTTGCCAAAACTAAAAATGTCTTTGGAATTTCTATAAATCATAGATGGCAATTTCCTAACTCAAAGAGGGTTGCATTCAACCTAAAGGGATTCTATATTGGACCTCACCTTCATATACTATGAGGAATTAATCAAACAACTAAAAGATAGTGGTTCCTTAGGTACAAGTGATCAAGACTTGGTCATATTTGAATCTGCAAACAGAATAAAGTCCACACAAGTTCTTCATAATTATGAGCCAAATGAGCTGAGAGAAAACCTATACAGATATATGTGGATAAAATGGGAAGTTGTGAGCATGAATATAAAGTAGAAGTTTGAAACTGTAGAAGATGGATAAGGAATGCAAAAGGACACTGTACCAACTGCACTGACCACTGTGGTGCCTCCTTGTGGGTAGGGGTCAGCTCTGATCTGTCCTCCTTCCATCAGTCACTCCATTGCTTGCCCACCAGAGCTGGCCTTCATTATCAATTAGCCTTATCAATCAAGCCTAACTCTCCCCTAGGTGTGACCAATAAAGTCAAATGGAGTTTTCTGAGCCACCATAAACCCTTGAGACAGAGAAATCTACAGCCAGAGAAGTTAAGGGCAATAAAGTTGGTTTGGTTTTTTTTAAAGGTTATCAGGAACAAAAGGAACCCTAACACTGTTTTTGGTCCATTACTAGAAGGAAATGGTAGACTTATCAATAATAATAATAATGCAGAAAAGGCAGACATATTCAATAAATAATTCTTTTCTGAATTTGGGGAAAAGCCAGATAATATATATATGTATCATGTGATGATGATTAATGACAGTCCCTCCGGTACCCCAATATCTCAGGAGGATGTAAAGCTGCAACTACTAATATAAGACCTTTTTAATTCAGTAGGTCTGGAAAATTTATATGCTAGAGTTTTAAGAGAGCTGACCAAAGAGCTTTTGGGACCATTAATATTGGTTTTAATAAGTCTTGGGACACTGGGGAACATCTAGTGGCCTGGAAGTAACCTAATGTTATGGCAATATTTAAAAAGGTAAAAGGAATGAGTAATTATAGGCCTGTCAGTCTGACACTGGACCTGGGCAAAATTATGCAACAGCTGATACAGAACTCAGTTAATAATGAATTAAAAAACAGAAGTGCAATGAATAACAATCAACATGGATTTATGGAAAACCAATTTTGTCAGACCAACTTGATATCATCGCTTGATGTGTTTATGAGTTCATTGATATAAAGATAATAGTGCTGGTGTTGTCACAGTTCAAGACAACTACACTTGTATTCCCTCTCTGTGGTCCCTTGAGGGCTTACAGCTCCTCAGCCATGGTCTCTCTTGGGCAGAGACCTGTGCCTCACTCCCTCCTGACTGGGCATTTTCCAGGCTGCAGTTCCCTTCCCTCCCTTCTGTGTGCAAATGTCTGTGCTTTTGCTTTCTGTTCAAAAGGTATGAAAAGCTGCAATAGCCAGCAGTTACAACTCACCACTCAATTCTTCCTAGGCAAGCTCATTTACTCCTAAAACATTACAGAGAAAACAGAGGTCACTTCAACTCCAATCTCAGGCTTGAGTACATGTCACTTCTTCCAATCCTTCCATAGGCAGTGTCCCCTCCCCTTTGGACAGAAGATCCTGTCCATTTGCTGGATCAGCAATAGGCCCTCAGTCAGTTTAAATCAAGCTATTTATCCAAAATTCTTTTTTCTTTTTGGTTGGTCTCTGGAAAATCCAGTGTGAACTCGCATATGAGAGTCTCTCTAGGTATTAAAATCTGAAGGCATTTGCCAAATGACCCCCATCTACAGCCAAAAATCTCTTTCTGTGTTGGAGAATCCAGTTTGAACTAGTACATGCAGATTTCTCCAGAATGGGACTTCAAACGGTTGATAACTTGATAATAGAGGAAGTATATTAGCATTCCCCTTTCCTACCAGGGTTTGTACACAGCAACACACATACTATTACATTTTTAATGCAGTTTTCCCAAAGGCATTAACCCTCATCCAGTAAAGTTTATCTTAATTCCCAAAGGTTTGTTCAGGATGTTTCAGAATGCTGTCAGTGTCACAGCAGCAATTAATTCAGAGAAGGCCAATGGCCTGTGCTATGCAGGAGATCAGTAGGTGGTCAGTGGCCCCTTCTGGCCTCGAAGAGAAAACCAATGAACTTGTGAAAAAGCAAGGTTCTGCAAATATCACATTTATCTTAATGGGCTTTATCCCTCAAACAGAAGAGAATTCCAGTCTAAGTTGTGCTTCTGGTCACCCATTCCTTTTTACAAAAATGCAAAATTGAGCCCTCCTATGTATGATAGGAGAGATAGTATATACATGAATCCAGTTATTTTGCTCAGCAATGAATCACATGATAGACCCAACAGCATTCTGTGCCATTTACATTAACTTCAGCTGACCAGTGAAGGACCTCATGACATAGTAGGCAGGCAGATTTATGGACTTAAAGTCCAAAGATTCATGTAGTAAATGACCATTCAATATATGACATTAATTAACTCAGCAAAACAAATGAGGAAAAGGGGCACTTCAAGAAATACCATCAACAGCTTCTGGCAGAGGTGAGCTTGAAGAGGGCTCAGAGTCCACTATAGCAAACAGATCCTGTTCATGGTAACCAGGCAAGGAAAGGCTATGGCAAATCAACTGGATCGCTCTAAAACTGTAATGGGCACTTGCTCAGTTCGCTCTACTTGTCTACTCATTTTACACAGAGTGTAGTAATCAATGTGCAGAGCAGGAAGACTTTTTTTTTTTCCAGATCTGTGCCGTGCATCAAAGGGTTTTATTTAAATTGTACTTATAAAAATTTAATGAAAGATTTATTTTTCAGGGGTACAAAATGGCAAGGGTGGATCATGATGAAATGAAAGCTTCTCAAAGTGCAGCTGTCAACAAAACATTTTTGTATTAATATATCCCTGAAATGCACTTTTTCTTCTCTCTCCACACACACGCACACACACGCGCGCGCACACACACAATGAAACTAGACTAAAATTAGAAGAATTTTACACAGATCTCTGTTTATAATATGGAATTAACTAAGCTCTCAGGACAACAGTATTTTAAAATGAAAACAACTTCTTGTGAACTGAGAATGAAAATGCTAGTTGAAGTAATATCAGGGTAGCTGGAGGAAAGACCACAGAGAAATAACCTTGCACTACATGATCAAGCCATTTAACCTGATCTCTGTATTTACCAGCAGAGGTTTCCACTGTTACAGGTAGTTAGTACTAACTACACGAACAGGTTTTCCCTAGAATATACTAACCTTACATGTTCTGTTTTAATTTGGGAGGAGGAGCTTTGCCCACCTGACAGTATATAGCCCTGGAGGACAGATGCAAGGGCACTGATGGCTCCATAGGAATCTTCCTCAGGCCTTCTATCAAAGGTAAAGTCTCTTACTGTTCTGAGGCCTTTGGAAGGAGTGGAAGAGAATAAATTAAAGGGGAAGTTAAGCAGCTCCCAAAATCCCCTTGTAGGAATTCATTCAAGACTTCTGGTTTCCTGGGGCTGCTGTGGAAACGCCACAAGATGCCCCACACTGTTCTCTCATTTCCTTTCCTAACACCCTTGGATAATCACACCTCTCCAGATCATTTAGCCTGGTGTTTGCCATGGGCCCAAGGATCTGGCAAGCAGACCGGATCTTACCTATCACAGCTACTTTCCGGATGGGCTGTGCTGAAGCAGTCTTCCAGGAAGCTCCATAAGGTGTTGTCCACTTCTTTACTGCTCTCTGGGCAAAGAACGCATACTGCAGTGCTTTGGCCTGGCCTGAAGTCAGCAAGAGCTTAAATAACTCTCTCTCCTTCCGAGTTCCTTCTGTGAAGGGCAGCTGCACAGAGGCCTTGACCGCTTGGACACACATCTCTGGAGACAGACACCCCCAGGCCTGCTTTTTCACTTTCACAAGAGCCTCGTTGAGAATGGCATCCATGTTAGGCAGACTCTGAACTTGCTTCAGGCTGAGTCTGCGGGGATTTAATGGCTGACCTGGGTGGGAAAACTTAAAAAATGTTACAGAATTGCCAAGCCTACTGTTTTCTGGTAGACTTCCTACATGGAAAGTCAGTGCATTCTACTGGTTCCGTTGATAGCAGGACTAAGTGTTATCTAGACCACCCCTGACAGCACTTTGAAGAGCCACCATCTGCCCACAGTTATCCAGCAAGCGTATCAGTGATGTGTACAGGCTCCAGGCAGAGGCAGCCATAGGCAATTGGGGGCCCTACACAAAGGCCCACAGGGAGGCCCTTTAAAGGTCCCCACTGCTGCCCTCCCTGTGGCCTCAGACCCCCTGCAGTCCTAACCGCTCCCCCCCCACTCCCAGGACTCCTTGTTTGTTTTGCTGAACCAGACTAACATGACTATCCCTCTAGAACTCATAAATTATTCTTGGGTATGATATTTTTAAAGATCTTTCCATCATGAAGCTTGTCAGTTGATCATCTTTCACTTAAAATAAATGAGCTAATGCTGAACTACAAAGTTATGTGAATTAATTAACAAATAAAAAGTGGTAAAATTAATGACAGCTCAAAAAAAACCTATAATACCACATTTAAAATTTTAGCAGTCAAATCTTACAAATCTTTCATATAGACCTGGGTTTATGTACATTAGAAGTGTAATACAAATAATTATAATAAATAAAAATAAGTGGAAAAAAAGATTTCTAGTCTGTAGCTATAAATGAAAAACACCAAATTTCAATGAAATTCCCTAGAGTACTCAAGTTTATAAGACTCTGGCCCCCTCAATATTAATAGTAAGTACAAAAGAAGCTAAAAAATTACTTTCCAAAAGAAAGACATACAGCACAGACATCACACACAGGTGTAATTATTGTCTGAGGGCAGCACTGTATTTGTATGTAGTAGCCTATATGGACCTACCTGCTAACCTGAGCTAACCAAAGTCAAAGGAAAAATTGTCACAAAACCAACGGAAAAGGCAAAAGAAGTACAGGTAAAAAAGAAAAGGAAAAGTCAAAATTTCACAACTGGGATTAAAAAACAGCAGAATAAATGGCCACACTGAGGAACTAAAAGATGAGACCATTGGAAAAGTTTCTGCTATTGTGCTTGCTCTTCCTTTTCTAGCATGTCAATGTGAAGGTGATGGGCAGATAATGTTGAAATCTGCAGTTCAGACAAAGCACAGATCCTAATGACGATTTGCCTTGATGAGCCAAGACTGAAAAGTGCTGAGCTTTCCAGCGCTACTGGCCCTGCTAGATGGGAACAATTTCTATATTTTTCTCTATTTTCATTTCTGTCCACCAAGTTGAAGACAGGGTCCCTAATTGCATAGGGGCTTAGGCAGCTGGCTGCTTTGCCTACCCCTAAAGCTGCCTCTGGCTCCAGGAGACATCTATCACCACGCAATCGCCACACTTGGCAAATGGTGACTCAGGCTTTCCTCATCCTCTTTCCCAGCTACAGTTTAATGCCAAGCGTCGCTAATTTGACCCCAATCTGCCTCAGCTTCTACTTGGCTTCCAGTGTGGCTAGTCTGTGAAGAATATGTGCTTTCCTGCATAGAGTACAAGTGACTATCCAAGTGACAGATGAATGTCAATTTTCTGGTGCCATCAAGTGGACAAATTGAGTTATGCAGTTCTAAATTAGCAGCCATGATCTTTATTTAAGACAAAACAAACCCAAAACAAAAACAAAAAAGCCCCACCAAAACACTAATGAAAGAATGTTGCATGCCATTCAGTGCTTTTTTATGGTTTTTTTTTTTTAAGTGCTAGTGCTCTCCTTTCCCCTGCTGACCTCACCCCCAGAGCTGTACAGCGGGGCCAGCAAAAAGATGCTAGCACTCCATACCACTGCATGCCATCACTAAAAAAGCACTGATTCTACATATAAATTACTGTTTACAGATCTTCAAGAACTTGACCTCTGTCTGTAGTTTTCGATGTAGGCTCTGTTCTTTTCTTACAACAGAAGTGAGGACATTTACTTTGGCTGAACAAACTAATTTGTTTTCAGGTCAAACTGGAAATGGCTTGAAGACTATGTTAATTTACCTGGTCTGCAGTATATCATTTCTGAGCTACACTCAATAAGTAAATGAGGTGTATTACTTCTGTAAGTAATAGCAGTGTACTCTTATCCTTAAATACATGGAATTGTACCTGAGTTAATGTCTTTCTCTAGGAACATACCATTACAATTTATGGATGAAGAATGTTCTTCTGATAGGTGGAGACTACACCAAAGGTCCCCAATCCCTGGCCCATAGGCCAAACATGGCCCACAGGCTTTTTCAATTGGCCTGTGCTCCCATGCTGCTCTTTGCGAGCTGGACTGCAGCGGCTGTTTACTGCCTCGTCCTGGAGCCAGGCTGCGGTTGCTAGCCGGGAGTCAGGTCCAGGTGTTCACTAAATAAATGTTTTTAAATTTTAAATAAATGTTTTAATTAAAAATGTAATATAAATTTAAGTGATTAAATTAATTTAAATTACTTAATTTTAATAGAAATTTAATATTAATTAAATAGACTAGTGTCCCTTCATGGATATAAAAATTATATGTTTGGCCCTTGAAATAAAAAGGTTGGGAACCACTGGTATATACAATTCTCTTAACACATATTGTACTAAACCAAGGAAGCCGTGCACAGTATCAGCCCATCAGTCAGCAATCTGAAAGACTGATCTCTCCCCATAAAATCTACAGCACTAATAGACACAGCAAAGCTCTAAAAGCAAATAATCTCCAAGCTGACTTTTTAAAATGGATCTTCCATTTTAGTTCACTCTTGTCTAAGTATCTGACCAAGTATAGAAATTCTAGCACTATACCACAAGTAATGAAAAAAGACTCTTCACCAGTCCTATCAGAAATAATGCCTAGTGCTATGCAAAGATAATGGACTCAGATCTTGGAATTTCCCATGCAACCTGGCTGTTGGTTCCCAAAAGATACACGAGCCACTTAAGAAGCACTCATGAACGCAGCCCAAGTTGCTGAAACTGCTGTGTCTTTTTTTAAAGAGTTTGGCAGTGACACTGCTGCTTTGCCATAGTATGACAGGAAATTACAGTAACCTCTAAACAAAGACCAAGCTCATAAATCTATCCTATGATTCCTGTGTCAGCTTATTCTTTTATTTTGATCAGGGATCATGCAGCTAAGTAGTATAGTATTAGTATTTAGTATTTTTAGATGTCAGTGTTCTTTAACAAGGCCTACTGGTAAATCCTCTGAGCAGATGGGAAATCAGGGCTGACTCTGAAAATGCTGGTTGGAAAAAAATGGACATCAAAGGCAGATGCCATAGAAGCTGTAAGGAAAGAGTACATAGCTATTTAAAATGCCCTGTCAAAATTAACACAGAGTAGCAACATGATGCCTACTGTTGGAAGAGATGCTAGAACACTTAAAATGGGAAAAACATGAAATAGCAGCAATGGCTGTGTTGTCAGAAAGCAAAATGTCATGAAAGAACATATGTAGCAGAACATTCCAGCTAAGTTTTGGGCCTATTGTTATGATCCTTGTTTACAATGGTACTCATGAAGTTAATTCTGTTTGCCACTGAGGATGAAGTATAGAGATTTTCTGATAATGACAGTGGATATGTAAATCCCAGAAAGCAGATGGCATCAAGGACCAGAATGCTGGATGTTTCACCCAGTCCTAAAGTTCTCCTCAAAGATCATGCTGGCTTTCATCCTTCTCAGTTACTGCACAATGCATAAATAACTTGTCATAGAGAAGAAAATAAGCATTCAAATATCTTGGCGTTTTATTAGGTTTCAAATAATATTATGCTTAAAACCAGAGTATTTGCCATCTCTAGCAATATGTCTATTATAATTATGTATCCCTGCTATAAACACTGGAATGCACCTTACACAGGGCACCCATTCATCAAACTGGAGCGTACTTCATAGTGAATCTATTGCTTCTTGGAAAGACACGGCTGAGAAGGGTAATAACATCTCCTCCAAAAGACAGAGGAGAGACAAACGGAACTTTCATCCAAAACAGGCAGATGGCATTAATGAACAGAAGTTTCCTTGCTTTGCTTAGAACCATCAGCAAAGTAGATTACCACATAGCTCCAGAGCTTTATATTTGCATAATACTTTGTTGTGTGAACAAAAACAGAGAGAGGAAGGAGAACTGCTTATGGAACTGACTGATTGTTACTAAAGATAAAAACCAAAAAAACTTACAAATAACCTGAGCCCACTGAGAGGGAAGAGAACCTGCTGCAGAAGACCACTTCTGCCAGAGAACTCTTGGACAAAATGTAGATGAGAATGCTTCAAGACATTGCTCTTAAGCAGGAACCCATAAATTTAACTGTGTTTAAAAAATGTTGCAAATGGTCACCTAGAATTGTAGATTCACCCTTTGGACTACACTAGCTTCTGCTGACATAGCCCTTGGCACAAGACCCCAAGGAAGGAAGCTGAGTAGGGCAAAGTGTCTGCAACCTGCTTTGTGCTGAAAAGAGGTTTAAATGCAAGGTGAGGTACTGGAATTAAAAATCATGCGGACAGGACAGACAAGGAGTGTGCTGACTCTGTGCGTTCCCATTAGGCTCTCATGTGCAGAGCTCCAGCAGAATTCAGGATGTTCTCCCCAGAAGGGGCACCAAAATAGGACAGTGGTGGAAATGTTTCCTACTTCAGCAACTTTGGCCTAGTGACCTTCTAAATGACCTCTTCATATGATCACCATTTCCAATATATCTCCCTCTCCACAGCCCAGTTTCTTCTCATACAGCTTTACACTTAGAGACTGATTTATGGGATCACTGAGCTTAGCTGGGGATTTGCCATTAAGAAGACTTCTTTTAGAACAGTCATTATTGATTGTGCAGTCAAGCAGTGCACAGCACCAACAAGCCTGGCTGTTGAAGAATTTATTTTACATAGAAACTGTGCTTAGTCCTCTTATCAGCCCCCAAAATCACCTGGAATGGGAGCCATGCTGTTGCTTGGGGGTGCAGAAGGGTTTATACTTAAAATGCATGATAGGGAGATAGGGAGTCTTTGTTGCCTTAACTGAATTTGTTCCTGTAGCAAGAACAGTGCCTCTCCTCAGAGCCTGTGCTCTGGACAGACCCAGACATTGCAAGGCTAAAGCCCTGGAAACAGAAGGGCAGAGCCAAGGCAGGAAGGGGAGGTATAAAAGGTCAGCCTGACACCTCAGTGGGAGCTAAGCTGCTGCAGGTGAAGGCTGCTCCCTCTCTGAGGCCACTAGCCAGGTGAGACCTGGGCTCCACTGCAAGGTTGCCCCTATCCTCACCAGCTAGGATACCTGGTGGCCTACCTAGCTTGCCTGGCCTTAAAGACTGGGATGAAATACCAGGAACTGTGGACTGGGGCAGATGCTCTGCAGACTCACATAACCCTGAGGGGCTGCCCCTCCCCAGGGATCCAGTGGAGTTAGAGGGAGCTGATGGCCCCAAGGAACTGCTTGGCTCCCTGTGACCTGGAGGAGCTTCCGTCTGCTAAGGACCCCTGTATCCTGAAGGAACAGCCAGCTGCAGAGGGGCCCTGAGCCCAGGAAGAGTTTCCTTCTGCCTTTGGACCTGAGGCCTTCTGTGACCTGATGCCTGTGGATGGCAAGGGACTTGTTGGGATTCCCCAGGTAATCTACACTCTGAACCCAGATGAGCCCCTTGGAGACAGGTACCCAGATCAGGATGGGAGGAAGTGGCCCAGGGGCAGCTGAGCCCAGTTCAACTGAAAGCCAACTCAGAGAGGTGTCAGTGTGTTGTGGCCAGACTCCTGCTGACTCAGTGACTGACCCCCTCAGTCACTGGTAGGGCCCTGGGCTGGGATGCAGTGGAGTCAGGTGGGCCTGTGTCCCTATTCCCCCTTTCGGGTTCTTCCCAGCTACCTGGAGTGTTTCAACCAACTCTTTGTGCCTGCCCCCACCCAGCTCTCACTCTTTGTGACTGCCCTGCCAGGGGTGGGTGGGACTACTGACTTTTGAGACTGGTGCTGCCCAGCAGATGGACAGCAGGTGTGTTGAGCTGTGAAGCTCAGAGCATATTGACCAGAACAGCTGGTTTTCCCCAGGCTAGATGCATCCAAACAGTGGTCTTCCTCAGAGCCTGGGCCCAAGGAAGGACCTGAACACACAGATGAGCATGGACCAGCCTATAGTTTCCATCTCTCTGCCTCATCTGAATTAGTTGAGCACCCTGAAGCTCACCAGTGCATCTGAGGTTTTCAAAGATACTTCAGGAAAATACTTGCTCTCTCTGTGGAATTCAAAACCCAGCAAAGAGGAAGGGGATAGAAACGGTCTTCAGAAAAAGGCAGGGTTGCTCTCTTCACAACAGGCCTTCTTCTGGTTAGCCCCAGCTGTTCTCCTTCTGGCCTGCTAACCTCCCTAAACTGAGCTGCTCCTCACCAATGAACTCCTTGTCATTATTACACTTCTTTCCTCACCTGACACTTTGTTTGCCAAGCGGATTGCTGCATCAATTGTGTTTCCTTCCACAATTTCATCAATGATGCCCAGCTCCAGAGCTTCAGAAGCCAGCACTTGTTTTCCTGTAATAAAGAAATGAAGTGGCTTTAGCTTCCTACTGTCAGAGATTTCATTCCATCTGATAAAGCTTCCGTATTTGGCCTGAACTATATCCCTAGTTGTGATGCATTAGTAAAACCAGACAGGAACATGCACTGCTAACTAAACCATTAATTGGCTTTGCTGTGGAATGGCTAAAGCAGGCAGGCTGAGATAACACAGAATGGTGGGGGGGAAGGGGAGGCTACTGAAGGCCTGACACAGCCTGTTCTGTCAGTTTTCTTCTATTCTAATATACTGTAAAGTGTATATACCTTATATTTCCCCAGTTCTGCTCTTTTAGCACAGTTCATTTAAACTATCTGACTGTTCTATTATCTACAGGTTTCAGTAATCCAGTGTGTACAGACAAAATGGCAACTCCCTCCTATGTGAAAGAAAATGGTGGTAAAATATCTAGATGGAATGGCTTTGTAATCTCTTTCTGTTCCCCACTTAGACCACAACTGTTTCCATTTTTTAAAAGATAGATAGGTATGATTGCATGCACACACGTACCATATGGTGTTGTATACAAGCATGCCTTAGAGTGTTTGTGCATTCACATGTATATACACAGTCTGTTCTAACATACTGGTTTTGTCTAGACCAGGATTTACAAGTTAGACTCTTAGTTAGCTCAGTTGAACACCTTCAAAATCTCTAGTTAAGGCAAGACAATTTGTTTGGACTCAATGAGCTTAGCATGTTAAAATACAACTTGGCTGGTCTGACTGTAGTTTTAAAGGACATCCAGTAGACTGAGCTAGCTAATGTGATACAATGTCATACCTTTCCATCCTAGTCCAAGCCAAGGCACAGACATTTACCTGTGGTGATTATGTCAAGTGCAGCTGGGATCCCAATCAGTCTGGGGAGTCTTTGGGTTCCTCCTGTACCTGGAAGTAGCCCAATGGTAACCTCTGGAAGACCTACCCAGGCCTAGAATGGAGTGAAGTTAGACAGAAGATCCAGTTAAAGAAAGCCATAATTCAATGCTACATACAGAAGGCAAAAGCACAGCAGATCTACAGTCAACCCCATCTTTCTAAAAAGCTACTCTTGAAGCCAAAGAAAGGCATTCTGAAGAGGAAGTGTAACAGATCTTTGGAGCCATGTCTCATTGGCTACACAGCCCCACAAATCATATTCTCCAAATATGTATACATCAAAAACAAAAAGTCACTCCACATTTTCTTGCGCACATGACAAAAATGAATGGAATCATGAAAGATTCCATTCAGCTGATGTATGCATGAGTGCCAGCAGCGTCTAGCAAAAATGACTGCTTTTAAACATGCATAAATACATCCAATTAATATAGGTGTTCAACAAATTACTGAAGGCAGAACTGTGACCTAAGTTTACATCCCTACCAAATTTCAAATTTCTGACATTCTGTTGTGGCACTAGAGTTGCTTTCAAAGTTAATTATAGCAGAGTAGATGGCCACACCTCTGATTGCCAAATATTTTCCATTATAATCACCTACTTTCCATTGCTTATAATTTGCTAAACTTTAACCATTTGAACTGTAGTTTTTTCTTTTTTTAGTTTCAACAAAAATGGTGCTGATGTTCTCAAGAATTAGGTTAAGGGGGAATAGGCAGTTTTGCCCATGTTGAATTTTTTTCCTACCATATCTTTTGGTTTTCCCACTAAAATGGATCCAGATTTAGCAGTTTTAAGCTGCTGAAAAATTCACAATTTGCAAATATATCATCCAGCTTTTCAGAGGCTTGCTGTTAAAATCTAACGTTTTTGTCTGTACTGAGCATGCTCCAGTTCCACAGTATTGCCTACATGCCAACTACCCTGAGCATCTTCCTAGGCACACTTCAGCCTCTTGCAGTGTAAGTACAGACCTAGAACCCAGGCATAGCAGCACCTGTTGGCTAGAGGAAGATGTACTGGGAGCCAGGAACATCAACAATACCAGAAATAGACTTGCTTCTTTGCTTTCAGAAGCAGGGGAATATTCCTTATTTTCTTAGGCTTTAGGTGTTGCACAGGAATCAAAGAACTTGGTTCTATTCCTGGCTGTGCCACAGACTGCATGACGTTGGGGAAAACTGAATCATGATGCATTTAGACAAGGGGTCAAATCAAGGCTGTGCAGACAGTTGGAATGTTGTCCTTTCCTGACGTCCAGGTTGCCTGACTGAAAACTTAACATGCCTTAACATCATTTTTTGGTACCTGATATGTACTTCTAAGAGCAGTTGTTGTCCCCCCCCCCCACACACACACACACTGTATTTAAAAAGCTGAACAATGTTTGCTGAAACTAAGAAAAAAAGAAAAGAAAACTGGCTCTTAGCTGAAAACAAACAGGGGAACCTCCAACTTCAGAGAAGTGTGTCCAAACTATTAGATTTGTAAAAGGACTTTTAAACTGGAAACGTTAACTGTAATTTCATAACTTTAACTATGGTTGTTAGTATCCCTGCCACCTGTAATTTTCCTCATTCTTCCTGGATAAATCAGTACATGAACAACCAAAGGCTGCACTTTTCCCCACTAATGCTGAAATGCAGATGCTCTAACTGAAAGGACAGTGTTCTGAGGCGATACAGGATGTTTTGGGGGTTTCATTTAGTTCAATGGTGACCTCAGATCAGGGACTGTCAAAAAGCCACTATCGTGCTCGTCTGATGGCAAAGTTAAAGGATTTACTAACTGATTTAAATTTGACCCAAAAGCAAATCTGTATCTTTACAATGAAGTCCTGCTCCTCGAGTATGTATCCAGGAAACCAAACAGAAGACTAGTGAGGAATTAATCCCCTCCTTGTGGGACAGGCTATCACAAACTAGAAAGAGCTAAAATGAACAGCCTAGCAGCACCAAGATTACTTAGCACACATCAGCTTTGATCCTGAAATCCCTCAGTTGGAAGCAAGGAGTGCAAGCTAGATGTGTGCAAGGGTTAAAGGAAGCTAGAACGCCTCCACAAATTTGAGGGGCCAGAGTTCCAGGGCCCTGAAAAAAAGAAAAATCACCTCCCCTGGCCCAGGAGCTGCAGCCAGGCTGGGTGAGTTTTCAAATCTCCCACTCCGAGCATGCTCAGGGGTCAGGGAAGGGAGCCAGCAGGTGGGCAGTGGAGCCCAGGAGGGTTGGGAATCAGTGGGAAAGGGCCTGAGGGTCAGAGAGCCAGTGGGTGGGTGGGTCTGGGAAGGGGGCAAGGGGGTCAGGGAGCTGGCAGGAGGGTGAGGAATGCATCTGGAGATCGGGGACTGAGGGATCCAGCAGGAAAGGGGTCAGGGGGTCAGGGAGCTGCCCTGGTGGGCATTCTGGGGAGGGGGCCTTGGGATTTCAGGGAGCTGGCAGGGCAGGGAAGGGTTGGGGAGTCAGCAGGCCAGGGAAGCGGGCCGGGGAGCTGGCAGAAAGGTGGATTGGGCGTCGGGGAAGGGTACCAAGGGTCAGGAAGTCAGCAGGTTGGGTGACAGGGCCAGAGTTGGGATCCGAAAGGTAAGCAGGTAGGGGAAGAGGTCAGAGATTCAGCAGGTTCAGGAAGGGGGCTGAGGAGCCAGTAGGCGGGATGATTGGGGAAAGGTCCAGGGGTCAGGGAGTCAGCGGGTCAGGGAAAGGGGTCAGGGAGCCAGTAGCCGGGTGGGTCAGAGAGCTGGCAAGCGGGCAGGTCAGGGAAGGGGCTGGGGGATCAGGGAGTCAATGGGTTGTGAAGGGTCCCAGGGCTTGGGGCATCCTGAGACCTACAGGGGTGACAGAGGTCAAACATAGCAAATTATTTTTTTGCTTGTGCTTTGGTGGTGAATGACTCATGAAATGATTTTCTTTTTCTGGATTTTTTTTCTCCTGCTCTTTGCTCCCGTTTTGGTGACTCCATGTAACAATGATAATACCATCCTGGATGGAGATCCGCGGACTCGTGCACATTTCCCAATCATTCTAGAGACTAAAATGTGAATTATTTAAAATGTGTCTTGTTGCACAGTGATTATTTGCCCTGTATGTATATTCCACAGACTCACTCACTATTTATAGGACGCCACTACCAGTTTCTTCCTAAAATGTCTAACAAAGTGAAGCTTTAAAACTGCTCCCACTTTGGGGATGACCAAGTACAACAGCTATTTCTTAGTAGTTTAGCTTTTGCCTTTTTATTGTCCTGATTTTTTTTTAAATCTGGCCAAGGTGCCCAGTGCCCCATTGAAAGCAACTTATATTTTGGTGGCTAAGACAAGATGATCATAGAACCAGCAGGGACCATGAAAGGTCACTGAATCCTATCCTCTGCATTCATGCCAGGACCAAGTACCATTTGGTGTGTTGCAGGGGGCAGCTTGTGAGACCAGCTTGGGGGTCAGAGAGAAGAGGCAGCATGTGAGACCAGACTGAGGGTAGGGGGGCAGAGGGGGCAGCAAGTGAGGCCGGGATGGGGGGGGGGGCAAGGGGCAGTGTGTGAGGCCAAGATCATGGCCAGAGGGGCGGTGGAGGCAGAATGTGAGGCCAGGATTGCGGTCAGGGAGGTACAGAGATGTGGAGGGGGCAGTGTGTGAGGCTGGGTTGGGGCCAGTATTTTTATGGAATGATAACCAATGAGTATGGCACTGAGAAGTGGTTGTAAATGGCTATCTGCACTGGGGCCCACACATGCATGAAGGGGGCCCTGACAATACAGGAGAGGGGCCCAGAGATTAGAAGGGTTCTGGGGCCCATCAAATTATACTTTAACCACGGGCTGTGTTCCTGGGCAAACATGAGACTAGACTATCCATGCTTTGGATGGAGTAAGCACTGCAGCAGTTTTGCTCACTGAGCCTAATGTAAGCCCATGTCTATGTTACAAACATTGGGTGACACAAGTAAGATGTGTGTACAGGTGCTACAGTTAGCGTGTCATGCTGGTGCTTGTATATTTGACTGCTTGGGTTGATGCTGCATTTATTCACCAAGAATACCTGTGTCAATGCAGTGTGTGATGCATCATGAATAGGTATCCCAGTGTGCTGCACACCACACTCCAGTACAGGACCTTTCAGGAACGTTTTACAATATATTGTGAGATGGAAATGACATCTAGGGATCTTTATGAACTGAGGATCAAGTTCCCAGCATGCAATGTCCTCCATCCCATAATGCAGTTCATACCACAACATAATTGTACTTTTTAAAAGAAAAAAAAGTACATTTCCACAAACTTGCATGGCACTTTTCACTGTGTGCCATCCAAGCTCTGTGCTATACTAAGGAACTCTGTAAATACAGGAACCAAGTCTCCTGTATTTGCAAACCCACAGCAAGTACTGGGGAACATGACAATTCCTTAGAGCAGTGGTTTTCAAACTTTTTTCCCCCTCAGGACCTAGTTGAAAAAAATCATTTAGGCCTGTGATCCAACAATTACATCTTTCAGCAATGCATGCCAGTCTTTTGGTAGTGGCAGAAGGGGGGGGGCAACCCAGTATTGAGTCCCAATCCGTAGTCTGAAAATCACTGCCTTAGAGGACAGTGTGCTGAGGCACCCTGAAAAAAAAATTTCAAAGCTTCTAGTGGCTTTCATGGAACAGCTGCAGATGATGGGAGCTCTGCTTTGGGGCCTGAGAAACAAGCACCGACTGGTGGGACTGCATCATAACAATTTTGAAATGATGAACAGTGGCCCCAGAACTTTCAACTGTGGAAAGACATGTGCCTTCCTGGATGTGTGTGCTGAACTCACGCCAGCCCTCTGGTGCAGGAACACCAGCATGAGAGCTGCATGGACAATTAAGAAACAAGTGGCTATCATGCCTTAGAAGCTTGTAATGCCCCATTGCTACTGGTCATTGGGAAATCATTTTGGAATTGGAAAATCTACAGCAGGGACCATTGTTATGCAAGTATGTAGAGCTGTTAACCATCTCCTGCTGTAGCGGACTGTGACTCAGGGCAACACGCACAGGCCACTGTGGCTTGATTATCAGCTCTGGGGTCCCTGAACTACACTGCTGTGATAGGTGGCTGGCACTACCCCACAGAAAGGGCTACCTTTCTATGGTTATGCAAGCACTCATGGAGCACTGGGGATGCTTCACTGCTTAAAGTGTGGGCTGGTCAGAGAAGATGCATGACATGCACATCTTTAAGTGTACAACATGGCTCCGGCAGCTGCAAGCAGGGACATTCTTTCCTGGCCAGCAAATTACCATAGGTGACATTGAATACCAGTAGTGATTTTGGGGAACCCAACCTATTCCTGCTTCGCTAGCTCATGAACCCATACACCTGGCACCTTGACAGCATCAAGGAAAGATTCAGCTGTCAACTCAGCAGGTGTGGAAGCACAGCTGTTGGTAGACTGAAGGGATGCTGACAGTGTTTACTCACATAGCTGCCTGTGGTGTCCAGCATAAAAGCTGTAAGCCAAAGGGAGGAAAGCTGCTGCCTGGGGGAAGCTGTCTGCTGACTTGAACAGCCAGACACAAGGGACGTTAGAAAAGCTCAGTGTGGTGCTGTGTGGTAGAGAAAGGCTTTCAAAGAGCACTTTAATGTCACAGTTGCATTTTGTGCTGAAGTGATCTCTGGACCTTGGAGCTTTGGATGGTACTAAGAAATGGCTAGTGCTTGTGGTAAATTTATAACCATTCTTGTGTGTTTTACTAAAGGTATGTATCATGGCATGTTTGCAATAAAATTATAAATATGACTGTGTGTTCCCTTAAAATTTGAAGTTCTGGGGCTGTAAACTTACAAGAACTGCATGATTTGAGTACTGTATCACATTCTGTAATATGTGGTGCAAACAAACAGATAATTTTGTTTAAAACACAGAAATTTATTGAGAGGTAAAAACAGTGTAGAAAAACAATATGCAAACCACAACAGACAGTGTAATACAAACTTTTAACACACACTGACAGCATGGAACTTTACTTGGGAAGGCAGCAAACATACCTGTTCATTTCAATCCCTTGTGGTTATACATATACCAACTGCAGTTCTCATGGGTCAGTGCATGTGAAGCTGTGGTTTTTCTTGCTGTGCCTGCATGAGAAGGGTAGGAGCAGGATGCAGCCTGGGATGCCACATGATATCTTGATGGTGTGTAGAGAGCTGCTTGCATGAAGTTCTCTAAGGACAGGGAGTCTGGGACTTTGAGACTTCTAAGTCAACCAAGGTCTACAGCATTTGGAACCTGCAGCGTGTCCTGCCTAATCCTTTTCTTTTTTTCCTTCTCCTCATCAAGGTCAGGTGTTCTCAGGGTGCGGTGGGGATGCTCCTCCAGGCTGCAATGGCAGCAGCTGCTGATAAAAACAGAAAGATGTGTCACTGGATTTACAGTTGCAACAGAAAGGGAAAGAAGCCCATTTCCTTATTCCCACAAAACCTTTTAATAAGACATTCTTAGTGACACTTCAGCTTTGGAGCACCTATACATGGCACTGCTCTCCAGCCTCAGTGAAAATGGGGTATGGGCTCACCAGAGGTGAGGCGAGAGGAATGCAGAGAATTTTGGTTGCATGAAACAATAACATTTCTAGGCCTATTTCCATGGCTACAAGCACAAGGCAATGGCAATGAGTCTGAACACTATGGTAGCTGGCGGTTTTAGCTGATCTTATTCTGGATTGTCACAAAAGCACAGATAGCACAAATGCTGCTTGTGTCTTGAAGCTGCCCTGACCTACATGCTACTATCCTGTTTACTGCACTGTTGTCAGCCAAAGTCAATACAGAGTGGCATGGGAAACCATCCTACCACTAAGAAAGATAAAAGGCAGCCATCCTTAGAAGGACAGCACGGTATCTTCATGAAAGTTGAATCAAGATCTTTCACAAGGATGCAATGTACATAAACAAACTGCTCTGCCTGGTGTCTCCTGCCTAACCCTAAGGGAATGAAAACAGATATAAACTCAACCTGTTTTTGTACCTCTCCCTATTCCTGTACAAGTAAACACTGAAAAGTTGATAACTGTGTCTTGTGAATTTGGGTGTGGCTGGTCACCACCTTTAGACTTAAACCTTATAAAAAATAATGCATGCACACACTTACCAGAGGTTTCTGTCCCTTCACTGGTCTTGTCTTTGGTCAACTGGTGGGACTGGCTAGACTGTGATGGAGTGTTGCACAGGTGCTGGCTTATGGCATGGCTGGACCTTCCATCTTGTCTCCCCCACCAGTTCTCTTCCTTCACCACCTCCTTGCTGTTCATGGCAAGGGTCTCTGTTTCAAGCTTCTGAGGTGTCTGTGGATGCTGAAGGAATCTTGACCAAATGTAGCATTCAGCTTGTTGTAAAAGTAGCAGACTGATAGCTGGCCTCCCATGCCTTGTTGTATGTCTGTAAAGTTTCTTCACTCTGGCACTCTTGCTGGTCTGTCTTGTACCCATTTGTCCACACCCCCAGTGCAGTCTCTTTGTCAGTTTCCACATTTCTACAGGTGCTCCACAGATGTGCTTGCACAGCTTCTTCCCCCCCCCATAGTCCCAAGAGTTCCACTATCTCCTGTCTGCTCCAAGCAGGAGCATGTCTAGTATAGGCAGCTAGTACAGCTGTTGGTCAGTTGTTAGCAGGACTAGTAAGTGCTCTCACAAGGTGGGGAATCACAAAAAGGCATTTCAAAAATATGTGGGTGGCTCTATAAGGGAAGGAGGGCTTGTTGTCCCCGTTACCCCTGGGCAGTGGAGTTTATTGTTGAAAGGAGTGGGCATGATGGAACAGCTGCTGAAGACGTAGGGTCAATTCAAGTTTGATGCAGGTCACGTAGCCTCTGCAATCACACTACATCCATGCCAGTAGATCAACCACAGCTCTATGCCATTTGGGGAGATGGATTTCCTGTTTCATTGTAACAGGGTGCTTACAATGGCTGGAAACAAATTTAAGTGCAGGCACCTACACAAACTGGATGACTCAGGGTGATTTAACTTTGTAATGCAGATCAGGCTTAAGTCTCACCCTTCCTGTATACTGCTCCTGTAGAAAATGGGATTAGCTGGGCAGCTGTGATGAGCCAGAGTGCGGGCAAGATCCTCAGTATGCTAAGAGGCATCTGGTCTTTCTCCTGCCCCCAGGAAGGCCATGCAATAGCACTCTAAATGCAGCAGCAGGTTTACCATGGCCCCCGCGTCCAGACCTTCCTGTGCTCTCTTATACTTAGAGCAGCTCCATGCACTTCAGGCTATACAGGATCTTGTCTAGGAGGACATACCTTTTATTGGACTCTCTGTAGCTAACAGCATCTTACCTGTGCATGTGCAATCCTGTAGTGGCAGCCCAATGCCACTTCAAGTCCTCCTCCCAATGCCATGCCTTCGATGGCAGCCACCACAGGCTTTTCACTGCTCTCAATTAGATCAACTACAGGTCCCATACTGGAACTGTCTACTGCCTGAATGGAGGAGAACCCTTGAATGTCAGCACCTGAGGAGACACAAAATCTTGACAAGAACATGAAATGTCAGCAAGGCAAGGAGTGCTTGTCCTTGCTTAAAACGACCCTTCCTTCCAGATAATTAAGCATTAGTGCTGACAGACTGTGAACTCCTACTGAACCACGGGCTTGAAGGACAGCAGCCATGGTGCACAGACGTGTAGAGCACGTTGGATGTCGTGAAGAAAGCAATGAAGATAATCAAACCCACCCACAAGCACAGAAGACCCTTTAGAGGGAACCTGGATCTCAACAGTCTCTCTGGCCGTAGTCATAAAACCTTAGGGATAGGCAAAACACAAATACACCAAGGCAGCCATAATAGTGAGCATCTATGAGGAGTTAACATTGACAAAACAAATGTTTGGTTAAATGAGAGGTAAGGCTGGCAGCATTACAAACATCCCAACAAGTTACCAACTCTGAAAGTGAACATGGAAGAAGCCAGGACTTCATCTCCTACTGGGTTCTCGCTTTCCACAAGCTTCCCAGTATGTACAGTCTGCTCCTTCCCTAGCTGCTGGGGGACACAATAGTGCCTCATCTGGGAAGACATCCCTACTCCTGCCACCACAAGACACTTCTACCAGTCTGGGGCAGTGTCAGATCTGTATGTAGAAATAAAGCCACAGAGAGTAACATGACAGCAGTGCATCACAGGGAAAAGTGCATCAGCCACTCCCCACTTTGGCATATAGTAGCTCCTCAGTTCTGACCCAGGATCTGCCATCAGCCCAACTCCTGGGACCCCCCAAGGGCTATCAGTGGCCTGGAGTCAATGCCAGTCAAACTCAGAAGTTAAACAGTCTCAATCTGTAGATCTGTAAAACAGCTCTTTCCATTTCAGGACAGGTGGCAACCCTGAGATATGATGAGTCAATAGTGTCTCTCTCTCTTTGCAGGTCATCTTGATGCTGCTACACTTATAGCTCCTGCAGAGAGTGCCTCCTTAAGCTGACTTCCGCTCATGATGTGAGAGTTACCCCCCCCCATAACCCAAGGCCACTGTTGGCCTCAGTAGAGCCTCTGCCTATGGGCAGTGTATGAGATGCCCTCTAGGGGACAGCAAGAGACTCAGACTCGGCTAGGTCAGTGATAGCCAGACCTTGCTAGTTCAAGTGCCATATTAGCAATCAGCCTCACGTAAAAGGTTATTGGTTAATAATTAAATCACAGTCTTTTAATATCGTGCTGCAAAGAGCTGCAGGAGACACATTAAAGAGGCACTTTTGGCTCTTGAGCATCAGTCTAAGAATATCTGCTCCAGGCAAATGTTGTGGGACCCCCCTGCCCTTCGCAAATGCTCTGCCACCCAGCCCATTTCGTTGGACAGAAGATCCAGGCCAGGTCAAAGCTTCCCAGCACATATAGAATTGAATATAAAACAGGAAACACCATGCTGAGAATTCTGGATGCTGAGATTCTAAAATAGAGAAGTACAGAAGGATGAGAACAAACTCTTAGTTTAGCTGGAGGTTAATCTAAACTGGCAGAAAGTGTGATAGATGTAAAGAATTGAGTCTCTCCTAATTCCTTTAGAGCTCCAGTGGGATGAAAGAGATCTGTGGAGAAGATTTAAGGATTAAATAGCTGCTGCAAGGTCCTTTCTCCTAGAGACACAATCCCCTATTTTTCCAAAGGGAGGGTTTTTTCCCCCTCTGTATTTAAATTTTGTGTATTTATAAGACATTAGATTCAATGTTTATGCTCATATACATTTATATATAAAGTTTATATATAGTGTATATTCCTTGGCCATGTTTGTAACCACTGATGTAAGCAAATCCTATATTTAATGTTACACTGTGGGAGGGCTGACTACATCTGAAGATGTAAAAGGATGTGGGACACAGACAGATAATGAATAGTGGGTTGCTCACCAGTAACTGTCCTTCTTTGAGATGGGCTGCTCGGACCCAGTCAGTAATCGGTGTGTCCGTGCCAGATTGGTCAGAAAAATTTTGTCCTAGCCTGTCAGGAGAGGGTAGGCAGCCACCGCCCCCCCACGCCACCCAGTGGCTATATAAATGGCCGCCTCCAAACCCCTCCCCAGTTCCTAGGAGTCACCAACTCCAGATGCGGGGATGGAGGGGAGGGACCTGAATGGACCTGAGCAGCCCATCTCGAAGAAGGACGGTTACTGGTGAGTAACCCACCGTTCTTCTTTGAGCACTGCTCAGATGCATTCAGTAATAGGTGACTACTAGCCATGCTGACAGATGGCGAGTGGAGTTTGCTTTTCCGCCTACAGCACAGCAAAACCACCCCAGATGGGAAGAAGCCCAGAGAACAAGGTTCTAACAGGAGCCAAGAAACCAACTAGACTCTTGGCCTGGCGACGGAGAACCAATGACTGTGGGGCCAACCCAAAGCAGGGGGTAGATCCAATCCAACCACAGCAAAGCATGCGTAGGCCGAACGGACTAACGTCACCTTAAATCGGAGCTGAATCAACGCAACACAATTAACACGGAGGAAATGCGTTTAGTTGCTCTACCTGGAGGTATAGCGTAAGGTATGAGGGCCAGAGGGTAAATAACTGGCCATAGGGACCTCCAGTGTGAACTCACAAGAGAAGCACCGGAAGCCAAAGGGTTACGGGGATAGCCATGACAGCTGTGGCCTACGCAGATAACCATAAAAGGGATGAACGTTATCCCTTGAACTGACCACAACGAGGCCCGAAGATACATACCCGAAGAGCGTAAGAATTAGAGTATGTAGCAAGCATAAGGAAACAAGGACTACCGAGTTCAGTCAAGAATAGGGTTACCAGGTGTCAGGCAAAAGGAGGACATGTCCTCCTTTTTACCTTCATGTCCTCTGTCTGGCAGTCATTTTAATAATGCATGATTTTGTCTGGCTTTTTACTTACAGGGGTTAAAGTATGCTGGAATGCCCTGGAACACCCTATTTTTTAGGGAGAAGAGTTCCAGGGCCCCCTAAAACAGAAGAATATTACATTAATACTACATTTTCTCCACATGTCCTCCAATGTCCTCCTTTTCGTACTTCTCTGTCCTCCTTTCCAGGCTTTGGTATCTGGTAACCCTAGTCAAGAAGGGTCTAAGGAAAGACACTTCATGCTGGTGAAATGAGAAAGGAAAGCCAGTGGTGGTGTGATTAGCAGCACATGGCATATTGGAACAGATGACCCTAGGCTAGGAGTGTGCAGCGCAAGCTTCCAGCCGTGTATAGTGTAAGAACCCGGAGGGTTACCAATGGAACGGCACTTCAGACCACTGAGCACCTATGAGGCAGCATGATGGCCTTAGGAAGTGCTGTTGACTTTAGTATCTATGAGTACCTTGGTATGCGTGAAGACTCACGGAGAGGGCTGTCCTCTTGAGCCTTATATTCTCTTTAGGATTCCAACACCAGGAAGACTGCCTGGAGAACAGGGGGCAGGGGGGAGGATGGGAGAAAGGGAGGGTGGGGCAACGGAATGCAATGCCCCTGCTTGGCCACTTAATCGAGATGACCAAAGGGCTTATGGAGTTAGAATTATCATGATTGAGATCTTCGTGTGCCCGGGGCCACCGCCAGAAATGATATTGTCCCAACTATGCTGCACTTAAGTGTGCGCCAGAGATAAGGACTCATTAAAAAAAGACTACCTTTCTGAATGATGTGGGTTATAGGAGGAAGGAATGGTCTTCTCCCCGACCACCTGGGAAGTAATGCTACTCCTGGCAGGGGCATCACTGGCACTGGGTCCAGGGGGCCTGTGCCCCGAACAATGTTCCCTCTAAGCTGATGATGCAGCTGAACAACTTATGGATGCAACTGAGCAAGTTTCCTACCCGTTCCCTGTTCCAGGACCGGGCCCCTGAGCCACTGCCCATCAGCTCCCCAAGTGCATCCATAACTTGCTCAGTTGCGTCACCAGCTTACAGAGGGAACATTGTATAGATGTCTTTTTGTTCAAACTTTAGTAAATTAATAAAACCACAGTATTTCAGTTTAACATTTTTTATTAAACAAATATGAAGAAATGATGCTGCCTATCAAGCCTCCTCTATACCTGTTTTTGATGCCTGTCTTTGTCACGTTTCCAGAATGCATATACAGAGTCCAGGTCAACCTTGAATCCAGCACTTAGATATGACTTGATGAGCATTAGCATGTCTAGATGAGAAACATCCAACCTGTCGAGGCTCTGTCTTAATATTATTCATTAGACTGAAGCCTCTTTCAGCATCTACACTAGACGCTTGAAACGTACCACATATATCAACCAACTGGGCCAGGAATGGGAACCTATCTTCTGTCAGTGTATAGGTGATGAACGTCTAAGAATGTGTTCAGTGTACCAGCTATTACCTTTTCCAGAACAACAGACATTTTGGTTGTCTGTAATTTCAGCTCACCTTTAGAAGATGTGAAAATACATAAACAAAACGTATAAGAAATTACACTGATAAGAGCTGATGATCACAGATAGCCAATGCAATTCTATTATTTTTAGAGATTCCTAATGAATGTGCCAATTCTGACTAGATCTCACTCATTGAGCTAAATGAAGTCACCGTGATTTAGGCCTATATATTACCTGAGCTAATGTTAATTAAGGTCAATGACAGTTTCTCCACATTACTGAAAAAGTTAGATCAGGCTGCCTTCTCTCTCTGCTACAATCCCCATCTACCAGTTTTGTGTTGTTCTTGTCTGCAAGCTTTGAACTTTCCTTTACCAGCTTCCAACTGAAAACAGAGCTGTGCTAAAAATACATGGAGGGGGCACCTCCTCCTAAAGCCATTGTTTATGGCACTTGGTAAAGATAGCAAAATGGGAGGACATGTAGTTTGCCTATAATGTATTGTCAGGGCCATTCACTTAAATATGAGCACAAGGTGCAGTGAGCCGCTTGGATACCACAGAGCCAAGCATGTGTGAAAGCCTATTATAGTGAGCCATTAAGAGATCCTGGGATGGAAAGTGCTGTAGAAATGCTGTGTGTTAATAAAGTAACATAAGGTTCTATACCAGGGGTGGCCAAACTTACGGAACTCAAGAGCCGCACAAGTCGATTATTAAACCTTCAAGAGCCGCACTGAGACATATAACCACATATTTTTACCTACTCCAAAATTACTAAGCTTAAAATTAATTGCACACTTTAATTTTATCATAAAAATAGGGCAAATATTGATCCACTAATGTCAGATTCTAATAATTATTTAAGATTACCATGAAACTAGGCCTATACAGTAAAAATTTAGCTGTTGTTAGATGTAGAACACTATGGTCTTGTGGCAAGTTTTTTTTTTAAATCTGGGCAGTAACTTGTCAATGCAGCAGGTAAAAGCTCTGAGATGCTGATCTCTAAGTATTGCACAATGTTTTGAATTTCATTGTGGAATATGATGCTTCACAGCAGTGAGTTGTGCCAAAAATTGCAAGTAATCTACCTTCAGTTTTAAACTTTTCTCCTTTGTATTTTCATTTCTTAGTATTCCACATCATGTTTAGGACTTGTAAAACATGATTTTATTTTAACAACGAATAAACTGCATTAGGGCCTAAGAGAAAATCTAAACATGCTATGGCTTCTCTGACATCACACTTCTCTCCCCCAGCCCCCGTTGCCGCTTCCCTGCCATCTCTTACCATGCTGCTGCTGCTTCTCTGCTCTCCCCAACCATGCCGCACTTCTGCCTCCCACCCCATCCTGGCACCTACCATGCCCCCGCTTCCCTGCCAATATTTCTGCCAGTAAACTTGTTCACTAAAATACTCATGGACAGTGAAGACAAAAGGTCTGAGGACTCAGACACAATTAATTTTAAAATGAGAGTAATATAGTAAAGGAAAACACTGCTCACATCTTAATCCTGTGAAGAGATGCACAGAGGGACACCTTTTCAACTGTTCAGAATCACAACAGATCAATGAGAATTTATGGGGACATAAGGTGCAAGATCAGAGCCTGTTTCAGTAAGTGCTTTGGAGTCCATGCACAGAAGATACTATGGAAAAAATCCCATTGAGTTTATTCAGTTTGGGGTCAGGCCCAGTATAAATTCTAAGTATCATTATTTGGTTTTTGTAATACAAAGTAAAATTTTTATTGGTGAGAGATTTTTGTTCAGAAAGTTTACAACACAATTTTCAGTCCTCAGCCCTTCACAACAATTGTTCTTGTCTAATGGGCTCAGATACGCATTGAGTCATTCATGAAGACTGCTCTGAAATATAGATTTTGACTATAGAACCAAGAAGAATTAATGCATGTTGATTGCTATTTAATCAGTAGAAGTATAGTGCTGCTATTGAACTTTGCAGTAAATGTAAATTATCTTGGTAATTGACAGTTATATTAATTAAAATTTTCTTATAAAATAAATGTGTTAGCAGTTCCTTCTGCAAACAGATGACATACTGATGTCTCAGGGACACTTGTTCAGTGGACTTTAAAGAATTTTTTTTTCTAAAGCCAGTTTTCTGTAGTGGTGGTCTATCCTAAGTCTAAATCATTTTGCATGCTGAAAATGAACCATGATCCATAATAAGTACTTGTAACATTCTTTAAATAGGGGGTTTTTTAAAATAACCTTCTGACAGTAGTCAGTGGTTTTGGATGTAACACTTGTGTCAATTTTCAGTCATTTCTGATGATTCTTCTTTAATTCTCAAAATAGAAATATAAGAGAAATAATTTTGCATTATATTACAAAATGCCAGGTGACTTTTAAAAAAGAAAATTAATTTACAATTGCTTTTCAGGCTTAAATTGCTAATTATCATCACTTATCTGTAGTTCACTGTAGACTTGTTCTTGATCAATTCATGTTGCCAGTTTTAAAAATATTTACTCAGAAAACAAAGTATTTAAAAAATCATGCACTGATGTAATTAAAGACTATCATTATGCACACAGACAAGGAGGGTAGACATTAATATTGTGTGCGTAAACTGTAGAATCTGGAAGTTACTTGCTCTGAGTGCCTGTCTTTCCCTGCTGGCTCTCACAACGCTGCCCCTCCCCTCCTGGGTCTCACCACACTGCTTTTTTCTGCTGGTGGGGCTCTCTCAATGCGGCCCCTCCCCTCCCTTCCCAGCTCTGACCAGGCTGCTTGTTTCCTGCGGGCTCTCCCAGGGCTGCCCCTCCCACAGCTCTGACCAGGCTACTTTTTCCTGCAGCTCTCACAAGGCTGGTCCTCCGCTGACGGCTCTCACCCTGCCGCCACTTCTCTGCTGTCCCCGACCACTGCAAATTTCTCGCCCCTGGCTCCTGCCATGCCGCCCTTCCCTCTTGCACTCTCCCAGGAGCCGCAATTTTTCGTTAAAGAGCCGCATGTGGCTCGCAAGCCGCAGTTTGGCCACGTCTGTTCTATACAGTTTTCTGTGTTTATTCTGAATCTTGGGTGGAATTTGTGTGTTGCGTCTACCTATCTCACTGTTTCCCAACCAGTGTGCCACAGCACATAGGTGTGCCACAAAATTTTTTGAAAAACTACTCAAAGAGCTCTGGATTGGCTCATTGGCTCATGAAAATATATGACTTCATTTGGAAACTGTATGGCAGTGTGCCTCAAATGAATTAAAGGTAGCAAGGAGTGCTATGGCAGAGAAAACATTGGGAACCACTGAGCTATCTGGCAGCAATGACTTGAAAGGGAAACAATACATTTCCTTACACATCAACCCTCCCCTCCCCCCCCCCCGCGTGGCATGAGCTTATCCCCTGCTTCTAATCTGCCCCCAGCCTGGGAGCCCCGACCCCAGCTCCTCCGCTCCCCGCTTCTGCTCCCCACCAGCCCTGACCCTGGCTCCTCCACTCCCTGTAAGAATGGGCTTACTTAGTTTTTGCTGCTAAATCCTCTTTGCTTTGTTTCTCCAGAAGGGGGATTGGGAGTCTGGCAGGAGCTAAGGGCAGGGTGGGAGGAGGCTTCTCTGCTTTGTTTTCAGTTCACTTTGTTGTCCTCTCTTTGGCTATTTGCTGGGGAGGCAGAAGGCAGGTAGCCTGGCTGTCTGGCTGGGTCTGCCAGTTTGGTGTGACCCTGCTCACAGTACTGCACTGGCAGTCCCAGCCAGCCTGCTTGCTTGCCTCATGAGTTCACCAACTCCCCCTACCTGGATTGCATACACCTGGAAGCTGGGAGAGGGTAAGAGCCTTTTAAAATTTCCTGCCCTGTGGTATAAGCAGCCCAACATGGCAAATTGCAGCTGCTGTGATGCCACCCCTCCACTCCCCTGCTCCACAATCTCATGCTGCCATTCAAAGTGGAGGGCAAAGCATTACAGCAAAGTTCAGGGAAGGCATGGGCTCTATTTTAAAAGCTTGAGAACTGTAGCGGTAGGAGTCTTCATCGTGGGTCAGCAGAGTGTCATCTTTCATCTAGGCACCTAGATGCCATCCACTTCTCCAGTACCTGGAGAACCTAAACAAGTTGACTGGAAGTCCCAGGGATGGTCTGATCCACCACCCTCCCTCCCACTCCTATTTTCCGATCTCCCTGACTCCTGATGTTTAACAACAGAAACCTGTAGGAGATAGGGAATGATATGCCTTGTGAGAGGAGGAGAATTTTTATATGTCCTCCTCACACGGTGTGTGAGCTTTTAAGAGGATATTGCCAGCACCTTGATTCATTTGTAGGGAACACTGGAGGTGAATAATTGCTCATTTTACAGTTTTAATGCAGAGGGGTATGACGGAGTTGTTGTATCACAGCATGGCATGGGGCCTCTGTGTGGTGGGAGAGTGGTACAGAGGCTAAACACTCTGGACCAGGATAATCCATGGTAATCTACATGGTCAGACTGCACTGGTACCTCGACAGCTGCTGACTAGAAACTAACAACTTCAATCTTAGTCATCAGCTGGCATGGCTCCTGGGAGCATATTTCCTTTCAGAAACATCACATTTCCATGTTTCCAAAATTTCTATTTCATGTGGAACTTCCCCACTTCAAAATATTTCACATGAATTCCAGTTTCAAGTGGGGCCCAGGATAGGGATAGGGCCTGTTGGGTCATAGGGGGGAGAGGCTGTCTGTTGTGGGTGTGGCCTATTGGGGGTGGACCCATGACAGGAGCAGGGTCTAGCAGAGGTGGAGCCTGTGGGCCTGTGCCCCGGGTCTTTTTGCTATCCAGCAACGCCCCTGACTCCTGGGGTGTCAACTGTGGTGCTGCAGGAGTATATTGGATTTTAGAGAAACCAACAAGGGTGGTTTACCTCTATCAAGCTATCTTATCCAGGGCTGCAACCCACGTGAGGGACACAGACCCCTGAATTTCCAGGCACATTGGAAATCAGGTCTTCTTCTCTTTCTTTTTTTTTTAACCTGGGTTCCCTCAAGTGAGTGAAGGAAGCACAACAGCCTTGGTAATTGCCTTTGGCAAGGGTATCATGTGAAGATAACCCAACGGTTTTCGGCCTCAGGTCCCCCAAGGAAGGTGTAACAAGTTCGCCAGACACCCGGGTAGCAATGCCTGAGGCTGAGATATGAATGATCGTTGTAGCAACGTGGCTCAGGGTAAGTCATTTACGAACACCCCAGTAGAGGGACAGCCATGCACAGAATGCAGTGTTGCGCATGGAGCTTGTCAGTGAGCTGACGCCGTGGTTAGCTAGACGTTAGCATGGGACGTCTAAGATGGGTTCCCTTCCACTGCTGTTCACCTGCTTGGGGGAGAGACATTTTCTCCTCTCCCATGAGCTCTACAATCTGGTAGATTCCAGGTCAGGTATACAGAAGTTGTTACTTCAGGGGTAGAAAGAGAGAGAGAGAGAGAGGGTTTCACCACTGCTTCCTTGGTAGGGTGGGCCCTAGATAAGGACTCCCAATCCGGGATGTCCTGATAGAACCAAGAGTGTCCCAAAGAAGGGGAAGAGGTTGTTGTTTACCATCAGCTTTCTTTTTTTCTTTTTCCCCCCACTGGTGGGGGGGGGGATTAGGGCAGGCAGGGGTTGGACAGCTCTGCCTTGGCCTTCCCTGAGGCATAGAACCCCCTGTGGTAAAGAGTATGAATATCGTATTTCCACCTGGCAGGTGGGGTGGTGGAGGGTCTCCCCTACCGTAGAGATGTCTGAGGACCCAAAGGAGCCGACTTAACCCAGCACACTAACTGGTACGTTAGAGAGGGGAGGTGTCCAAGGTGTCCCTCCCCATCCTGGGAACGAGGATAGATCCTACCTGATGTAGGACAGGCAGGTAGGCGGGGAGGGTTCCATGCATCTGTGCATACTGGGAGTATCTGCAATCATGGCTTTGGCAAGGGTTGCCTTTGACGCTTACAAGAACAGGGATCGTTGGCTGAGGAGTACCTGAAGGGGTGGGGGGGACTTTCTTGTTCCCTTTCTCCAATAAGAGTCCAAAGAGTAGCAATGGCTAAGAATCGTCTGGGTGCTGGGGCTCAGTGTGGATGTCTTGATGGCTGGAGTGGGACCATCAGCGGCTCTGCCGAGGCAAAGGCCGGGCCGAACAGAGTATCTGAGGGAGGATCGGAGGACTGGACCTCCATCCTTAAGTGGGCCATGGCACGCCACAACAAATCAAAGTGCACCGATAGGTTGCCTGTATACGAGCCAGGTGCCGGGGACAGAGTGGTACCGGGTGTCCGCTGCAGAGGAGAAGGGGTTTCACAGGGGGACCATTCTTGGGGGTGGAAACCGAAGGGCAACGGTGCCGAGGTGTGGCGCCAGGGTCGTTTAGAGCCCCTCGACTGACCTTCCTCCGGGCTTGAGGCAGGAGAAGGACTTCTCGATTCTAAGGGCGGTACCGGCGACAGCAAAGTGATATGTTGCTGTGGGGATGGCCTTACAGTACCGGGGCCCAATGGAGGGCTTTGTGGTGAGGGACAGCGGCGAAGCCCATGATGGACCCAGACCTTGGATAAAAAGGCCAGTTTGCCCCTTCTCACTGGTGTTGGGGAAGGTGGTGCAGGCAGCAGGAGAAGTGCCCAAGCAGCCTCCACTGCCTCCGGAGCCGTCAGTATTGGGAGTGACTCTGAATGGGCCCGAGGTAAGTCTTTACCCAGGGAGAGAGGACTGCCTACTTGAGACAGTCCCTCCCCTGTCGGTACCGGGCTATGCCGAGCCTGCAGTCCTGGAGGTGACTGCGGTTGGTGCCGGGGTATGCCCTGCACTGACGGTACAGGGCCATAGCGGCCCTGCGGTGCTGGAGGTGACAGTGGTCAGTGCTGGGCGAACCCTGCACCGGCGGTACCAGACTATGCTGGGGTTGTGGTGCCAAGGGCGACCTTGAGCGGTGCGGAGGTGCTGAGGTGCTGGGTTGGTGCCATGGTACTGGGGTCAGTACCGAGGTCGTTCTTTGACGGCCACCAGCAGCACAGTGCCATGCCGGCTCTGGTGCCGAGCTAGGTCTCAGCGCTGGGCGGGAACCTGAAGCCTCAGGTGGAGAGTGCCGAGCCTGTTCAGAGGCTAGGGCATGGCGCTTTTGTTCCCTCTCCTTGATTGTCTGAGGTTTAAAGGACAAACATAGGGAACAGGCTGAGACCAGGTGGTCTTTGCCTAGGCACCAAAGGCACTTCCCGTGGGGATTGTCCTGGCAGAAGGCCTTGCCGCACTCGGAGCAGAGTTTGAACCCTGGCATGTTAGGCGATCTGCGATGTTCCAGTCTGACAGTGGAAGACTCCTGTGGTGGAACTACATCCACAAAAAGGTGTTCCCAGCTGGGCACAAAGCTCATAGAAAAAGGACAGGCTGCTTGCATTCACAAGCAGCGGATGTTGCAGATCTGACGCACAAGGCGGAAGAAATGAAACTGGGGAGGGGTCGGGAGGCGGCCGTATATATAGCCACTGGCTAGCGTGGGGGGCGGTGGCCGCCAACCCTCTCCTGACAGGCTAGGACAAAAGTTTTCCAACCAATGCGGCACTCCAGCATGGAGACACCTATTACTGAATGCATCCGAGCAGCGCTCGAAGAAGAATTACATTTACCTTTAAAGTATATGTTAATTAATGTTGTGTATATGTCCTTCAGTGTCATAAATAAAATAATTCTGTAACCCTGTGTAATAGACATTATAGCCTATGCCCAACAAGACTCCATACTGTCAATTTGAAACTCCTGCTTAAACAATGAACTCCATTTTGTACACTTGATGAAACCTGGTTTAGGCATATACTGTATATGTTCTTTTAAATGTGTGAACAAGGTGTGTGAATGAAGGGGGGGGGGTGAAGGGGCCAGTCTCAACTGCCAGCCTGTCCTGATGAACCATAAGCACCATCTAACTGGCTGAACAATGCAGACATCTCTGATTAAAGCAAACAGAAGGAGCCACCCCAGAAAGAAAAGAACAAAATAAAATCAAGTCTGCAAGTGACTGGTGACCAGTGATCTCACAGGAACCCTGAGGCTACATGACACAGCAAATCCCATAGACTTACATGAGGGCCAGCAAGTATAAAAGACGGATAAGAACAAGAGAACTTTGGGAGTCTCATTCTGCAACTGTCATCTTGGAGCACTGGATCGTGACCAACAGAGGCCTGGCTCCCTCCTTGTGCCCAGCCCAGTTGGCCACTAGGCTGACTCAAGCAACACATGAAAGGACTGGTAATTATATCATACCAGGTTGCAGAACTTCTTGTGTGCGCGCGCATGTGTGTGACTGCTTTTTGCTATTCTTACTTATTTACAATAAATGTGGCATATTGCCTTGTCCTTCTGAATAAGATCCTGCAGGTCTTTTCTTTTTATTGGGGGGGGGTGCTCTCTTGGGTGCCCTTTTTGGTATAACAAGGAGTCCTCTATAGCCTAATTTGGCCCATCTACGAGAAACACAACATTAAAGACACATCTGGTCACTGCTGATTGTTACTGTTAGACTACTGCAAGCATAGTCAAACTACAGCTCATGCTGCTGCTTTAAAGTACCGAAGGATTGTTCACCATGACACTTGCATTAACTGTTGCCAAATTCCCTGAGGATGCTGCAATAATTATTGGCTCACTGTGTTTGTGCATACTAGAGAGAGGATTCTTACCTGCACTGAATTTCCCATTTGCCCCACAAATCACAACAGCTTTCACAGCAGGGTCTGCCTCTGCTTTCTTCACTTCTTGCTCTAACGCCCGAACAACTGCAGCACTAAAACAAATCAGAGAATCTTTAGCCACAAAAGATATCTAGCCTCTTCCCTCCAACCCCCTTCTCTGTGAAGTCCCACATGTCCCCTCTTTTCCTCCCTTCTTTCCAGGTGATCTCATTGACTCATGATGACCACCTATATGCTGACAATTTACAGATCTACTCCTCCACTCTTGAGCAATCTCCCTCCATCCAGTACCATGCTTTGGTTTCTCTCTCTGCTCTCTCCATCAACATAACCCAAGAGGGCACTCCTGAACCTTCCTCCCAGACACTTCTCTGTACCATTGATAGTGCTGCCATCCCTCTTGTCAAACAGGCCACATAAGATACCTCTCCCTCCACCATGTGGGCTTGGGTAAAGAAACTGAAGGGAGGAGAGAGCCAGAGAGTGAAGTCAGTGAAAGCAGCTTGAGCAGGGTCCTTTGGACACTGCTGCTGCCATCAATATTTTCTAGTTTTGATGGGGCTCTCTCTTCCCTGTCCTGTTTGGCTGTTTGCTCCAAGCCCTCCTTTCACAGTTTTCCTCATCTTCAGTGTTTTCCTCTCCTTTCTCAGTCTTTCTTTCCATTTAGACAATCTCTTTCCATCAAAAATTCCACCCCCACCCCCAAAAATAAAAACAAACCGTGTAACTCTCATGGTATCTGTCGCTATTACACTGTACATTCTGCCAGGAGTGTCTTGTTAGAATGTCTGCTCTCTGGAGAAGGAGCGTCTGCTACTCTCTCTACAGTGCCTAGCACAAGTGGGCTCTGTTCTCAGTCTCTCCTTGTACACAAATGTACTAAACAAGATTAATATAAGGCAGGCTTAGGAGCTGTGCCTAAGAGCTGCTGATGTAAGGCAGGTTTAGGAGCTGTGCCTAACAGCTGCGGAAGTGGAGCAGCTAATCTGCATGGGTCCTGTAGGGTCCTGTATTAACATGGTATTTGCATACTGGATGCAAAGCACAGTGGGTAATGGTATTTGGGGTCAATCTACTCACAAATCTGTCAGTATCTGTAATTCTACTGAAGGGAAGAAATACAAAATACTGTCTTTTTGTAAATTGCTACTCTCTATTTTTTTCAAATCTGTCCGGATTAGTTAAATGGTAAAATCTACCCTTAGCTGAAAACAGGCTTGAAAGAAAGGTAACTGCATATTTCAGCCTGACAAAGACAAGAAAAGGGGTGAGGTTTCATATTACTTCCTTTTGTTGCAAAATACTGCAGGAATCTATCTCATTTCAGTCTTCCTGTCAAATGATAGTTCTAGCTAGGGCTTATTTGAGGCCCTTTGCTATGTTAAGGGCAGTAGGTATTTGCATACTACTTGATGTTTAAGAGCTGCTGTGAAGGGAAAAGGTAAATTCTCTGAGCTGAAAAGAACCCCCCCCCAGCTGAAATTTCTGAAGAGGGGCAGCAGATGGAGACAGTGGGTGGAGCTAGTGGATGGAGAGAGGGGCCAGCGGCGAGCTGGGTGGAGTGAGTGACTAGAGGGTGGAGCCAGCGGGCAGAGTGGCGGCAAGCTGGGTGGAGCAAGTGACCGAAGGGGAGAACCGGTGGACAGTGGGCGGAGCCGATGGACAGTGAGAGGGGCAGTGGTGAGCTGGGCGGAGCAAGTGACTGGAGGGTGGAGCCAGCAGACAGCAGGTGAAGCCAAGGAACAGTTCTATAGGATGGAGTGAGTGACCAGTAGATGGTGTCAGCAGAGAGCTGGTGTGAAAGACACTTCTTACGTACCCTAGGATTTGTTGGGAGCCTAGTTAATACTGATTCCACAGGTCAGTGCCAGTTTTCCCGTTAAGTCTTGTATGTTCTGTTATATAGTATGGGTTGTTGGGAACTTTGCTCTGTACTAACTAGTTAGATCACTACTATTTCTGTTATTTGGCCTTTTGCACTCTGTTTTGCTACTATTAAAAGTTCTGTTTACTACACTCAGTCTTGTGCATGCAAGCTGGGGAACCCTTACCCCTTTGGGGTGCCCAGGAAACAGTGCAGGATTCCCAGAAATCCAGGTGGGGGCTTGAGCTGGTTGGTGGTGCTACATTATTGGGAAACCCCTAGATATAGAACCCGGCCCTTGTTCTGCCGGCCTGCCCTGGCAGAAGGGTTACGTTAACAACAATCTCAGGTCCACGCTGTCTCCCACACGTAGGCAGTCTCTAAAGAGTGCTGTGGCTTCCTCCAGAAGCTCTCTCAAATCTGGCCTTTCTGCCCAGAGACTAGACAGCTAAAATACACACACAGGTCCTCATTATATTCTGCAGCATCTACCTCTCTGGTCTCCCCCATGCTTTATCATGTCACTGCAGACACAGAATGCACTGCTGATATCATTTTTCTCCCCGTCACTATGATCAAATTCTGTAAGTTTTCCATCATCAAGTGTCTGACGAAGTGGGATTTCTCCCACAAAAGCTCGGGCAATAAATATCATTGTTAGCCTTTAAAAGTGCCACAGGACTCCTTCTTTGTATCACCTCCTCTGATACCTTCCACATCATGTCCCTCTTCCTTCAAGCTACTTGCCCTAACCCTAACTGCAGACATACACTGCATCTACCTGAGCTCTCATTAGGTCCCTGCGCCGCATACATTCTGCATTCCCTACAATACTAGTCTTGGTCAAAGAAAAGATTAACGTGTATGTTTTCTCGTAGACATTAAACTAATAAAAGAGGAAAAACAGCTCAATGTGCTTGAGAGAGTACTTCAGGTCCTTTGAGGCCCCCTGCTGGATGCCTTGCAGTCCAAGCACACCCCACTCCAAGGAAGGAGCAGTGAAGATGAGTCTTCCAGGCCAGCCTAGAAAAGCTGCAAGTAAGGAACCAATCAGAGTGCAGCAGGCTCAGATAAAAGGAGCCACAGGCCTTAAACAACTCAATTGTTCCTGACTGGGAGGTGAGTGAGTAAAAAGGGTGTACTGCTCTGGCTACAGGGGCCAAAGAAATAACCAGAACTCAGCTTTAGCTCAGTTCTACTATCTGCATGGAGAGAGCAAACCTGCAACCTGTAAATCGAAGGGACTGGGTGAAAGGAAAGAAACTGGGGGGAAGAAACTCAGGGAAACAGTAGTAACCAATTGAATGTGCTAAGGGGAGGAGTGTGTGGGTGCTGTTTACAGGGTGCCTGGGTTGGGACCTTGCCTGGAGTACTATGGACTTCAGTTCCCCCACCAGCCACTGGGGAAATGGCCTAAGCCCCAGGAAGGGGATAAGGCTCATTTAGCAACCCATGGAAAGGGCTGGAATTTAAAGGGTTCAGGGATGGGGCTGCCAACCCAGCTAAGGGCAGACTGACCATCTGGTGTACAGCTGGTTACCCCCCTTTCCCCTTGACTAATCAAATCTTCTCTCCGATCTCTGTGGTCCTTGCTTCACTTCATCCAAAACTGAGTTGCCTAGATCATCTTCTGTTTCCTGCCACCCCGATCTACCCCACTCTGAATCCTGCAGTTGGTTCCCTCTTCCATAGCATCTTCAAAGCTTTCCATAACTCTGCCTAGATATTTGTGCTCACTTCCTCCTATACACTCCATGTTCCACTTATCTTTACAGTCCCTCTTCACTGTCCTGTTAATCTCTTTTGCTCACTTGCGGCACTGAGCCTTCTTCCATGATGCTTCATGTGACTCCGTCTCCAGACTAACATACACGTGCTCGCCTTTTGCCCTGAGAAACTACTAACCTTCCTCCATGAAGCATTCAAACTAGAACATCTATTCTCTCTCCTTACTTCACATCAGTTATAATATGCTTTCCTGTTTCTTAGACTGTAACCCATTTTGTGCAGTGAACTGTTATCTGTTTGCTACTATCCCATTAGTTGAAAGTTATGGCATCTGTGAAGGAGTATGCAACACTACTCTGGAACCAAAGGCATTAAAGGCAATACTGGGCCTAGGTAACCCTACACCTCTGGGCCTGCCAAGTGAGTGCTGGCTGGACAAATAGGTTACAAAGAGTTTAGAAACCCAGGTAAAGTAAAGGTGGACAGGATACAGCAGAGAGAAAAGATTTTCCAGAAACCCAGATAGAGGGTGGAGCCTGAGAGGGGGCCACAGAGTAGGTAAGGCCCATAGGCAAGGTCTTCTCCAGCCATCATATCTGATAAAAACAAGCAGCTCCTGCAGGGCTCTGCTCCTTTGGAATCTGCTAAGTGATGGGCTGTTGGGATCATGCTCCTAACTGCAGGGACATATAGATAGGAAGTAACCCAGTGCAGTGGGCTTAGACTTTGCTGCTGCAAGGACCCTGCTGGTTTTGCTTGCCACAGAGCAGTGGAGCAGCAGGGTCTAGATTCCCCATAACATGCCCCCTTTAAGGGCCAAAGGCCAGGTGCAGATGGAGAGTGAGAGATTCTTGGCTTAGTATCAGGACAGTCACCTCTATTGCCCTGACAGAAAAACAAGGAGCTAGAATCAGGTAGTGTAATACTTAACCACCAGGCTCTCCAAGTACCCAGCACACCATCTAAGGTACAGTAAGTAGTAACCAATAAAGCCTGGGCTACATTGCTAATGGCTCTGAAAGCTGAAACTTAAGATAATTAAACCAATTTTGACATAGTGCAAGTAAATAGACTAGGTGACTCTTGAAAGTGAGGTTCTTTTCAAAACATCCAATTATATGTAGCTGAGTTCAAACCTTCTTAATCCTAATCAGTCATTTCATTATCTCTAGGGGATTGTGGCTGGGCATCTGCCCCCACACCAGCTAGGAAGGGGTTAAGAGAGCCCTGGGAGTGACAGCCAATGGGAAAGGGCTGCAGGATAGCCAATCAGGGCCTGGAACTCCAGTATATTAAGGAGCTGCCAAGCACCATAGGGCCATCATGTCTAAGGACATGGGGGGGGGGAGAGACTAGTTGCCCTGCAGACTATGGGGAGACAGCACCCTGGGCTGAGCAGTGGCTGACTGCTGGGGCTCTGCGTGAGCTGGGGGCCTTGATACAAGGGAAGAATAGGTATGGGGGCTGTGGGGAAGTGGCCCAGGGATGACTGTGAAGTTGGGGAAAGAGATTGTGAAAGCAAGCTGAACCGAGGGTCCCAGGGCTGGGGCCTGAAGAAGTGGGTGGCCCAGGGTCCCTGCCCACCTCTCCCAGATTCCTAGTAAGATGGTGGTGGACTGCTGCAGCCACTGAAGTGCAGGGTGGAGCTGGGACTCTTGAACTTCTGCAGAATGGGGGCAGGGGAATATGGGTTGGGGCTCAGTTGGAGGGCTGAGCCCAGGGGATGGTGTAGTGGCTCCTGATGGCAGCAAGAAGGACTACTGGTGAACTCCAAGAAAGAGTGATGGAACACAAGCTGCAGATGGGGGCATTGGTCAGGATCACCAACAGGAGGCACTAGTCCAGTGGTGAGTGCTGCCAGTCTATTACAGGGATGAGTGCATATGAACCAGTTTTTGTATTAGACCCTTTGTAGTAACAGGTGCTGTGGTGAAAAATTAAGACCTCCAGCTATGCCCTGTGTTTCATCCCTACTCTACTCCCACAATATCTACTATGTATCATTTATCTCCTCTACTTGCAGATCTGTGGACATAGGAGTGCAAAACTCAGCCATTGGTGGACAGGTTAAACAGAAGAACAATGAAACATTACTATATTTTGTAAGTGGGATAGTAGGTGAGACCCAGGCATACCATAGATAGTGCTATTTTGCAAACATTCAATTATTCTTCTGAACACCCTGTGTAGAATAAATACAGAGAAGCAAAGGAAAAGGAATTTAATGTGCTCTAAACATTTCTGTGCCTGAGGTGTACATATGATCAACACTTAGCATACTAAATGTGCTCTGAAGTGTGGTAAACAAAGAGTCAATTTTTATGGGGGAGAGAGATTGGTGGCGGGGGAGGTTGTGGTTATGAAAGTGTTTGTTACAGGTTAGTACTTCTACTAAGCCTAGGGAAATCAGTCACTTGAAACCTATACTAAAGGGTTATTCTATTCCCTAATTCCCTCTTCCCTATCATAGCCCACCAGAACATATTTTCTCAGAGAATAACTGATATGTTGCAAGTGAAGAATATTTCCTTCTCCCTCACAGGTCATAGCTTTAATAAATGGGGTCATTCTTCTCTTAAAAAAAAAAAAAAAAAAAAAAAAAAAAAAAAAGACTTCTAGCAAGAAAACAAATGTTCAATGAAAGCAGAACAAAGAACAGGAGCAGCACCTAACTGCTAGCCTCTCATTTGTCAGCCCCAGATGTTTGCTCCCATGACAGATGCTACAAGCCCAATGTACAAAGTCATAATCATCCTCATCATAATGTGTATGCAAAAATATGTAACTTACAATGAAGGTTCCTAGAATAAATAATTATAATACACAAGAATCACAGTTGACAAACTTGAGCATAAGAGGACTAGAAGTGACCAGGTATATTTACACATTTATTTTATTACCAAGATAGCATGGTCATTAACTATACACATTCTAACAACTACATTTCTGTATAATATATATGACTGTACAAAGTTTATATAATGAGAAATAAGTTCAGCGAGAGCATAAGGATTTCATGTGGCTTTTATGTAGATATATTAGAAAACAGTCAATTTTTTCACAGCAGTACTGTTAACTAAGCATATGCCCCATAATGTAAAAATACTTATCAGGTGACTTTAATATAGTTTTCCACCTCCTCTTATGCACAGGGTTTTATTAATTGCAGTGATCTTTTTCTGTATTTTAGAAAAAGGTTTTAAATTGTGTTGTGATTTCAACTGTAAGTTTAGTTATGCTTTGAGCATGAACTTCCTTCATTTTGATTGTTAAAAAAACATAAGAAACCCTGAAGCTCAGCAAGGCTGCTGCTTTTAAAAAGCTTCACTAACTTTAGGAGGTTCCCAGCAGAAGGATTTCCCTACTGTTTACTACTTAACATGGGAAAGGAAGAATAGGAGGTGTGCATAAGTTTAGCTGTCCTCCTGAGAACTACTAAAGAGTGTGAGACACAACGTGAACTCACAGAGGCATAAAGTTAAAGACCAGAAAGGACCATTAAATCTTAGGAGTTCATGTCGTCTATGGTGATACAGGGAAAAATAAACTAACCTAGCTCCTGAGTATCACAGGCCCTCTTATTTTATGCTGTTACCCAACTAACCCCAATAACCTGTGCTTTGCTAATGCAAGTCTTCCACAAAGACATCCAGTCTTCAACTGAAGATATCAAGAGGAGGAGAATCCAGCACTCTACATATTTGTTCCAGTGACTAATCATCCTTGCTATTAAAAGTATGCCTTATTTCCAGTTTGAATTTGACAGGCTTCAGCTTCTAGTAATTAGTTCCTGCTCTGCCTTTCTCTGTGAGATTAAAGAGCCCAGTAGTACCTGGGATTTTCTCCACATAAAAGTACTTACTCCCTGTAATCAAGTGACCTCTGTCTTCTTTCTGATAAACCAAACAGACTGAGGTCTTTCAGTCTCACTCTAAGGTATATTTTCCAGCACCCAAATCATTTTCGTAGCTCTCTTCTGCACTGTCTCCATTTCATCAACAGCCCTTTCACAATGCGAACAGTAGTATCCCAGTATCAGCTGGGTAGCTATTCTCTTGTGGGAAAGAAGAGCTGGCTAGAATATTTTTTTGTGAGGATGATTTTCTGACAAAAACATATCCTTTTGGGGGAAATTAAAATGACAGGTCTCTGCTGCAAGCAAAAAGAGAGAGAGAGAGAGGTCTTCCATGAGAGATGCTAAAGCTCTGGGGCCAAAGAGGCACAGAGCCAGTACAATCAGCCTGCCTGCCAAGTACCATAGTTGGATAGGCAGAGAGCTGAGGTACCCTGCTCCTCGGGCCCCAATGCTGCAGGGATGGCAAGAGGTTCAGCATACTAGCTCTCTGCCTCTCGGGAAGCAGGCATGAAGGATCTTGTGAATTAAGTAAAGTTGACAAGAGCCTGCTGGGCAGGCAGCTGGTAAATTCCATTTTGATTCTCCCAAAATGATATCTTCCATTAATTTGTTTCCAGCAAACAGTTTGCATGTTTGATGTCTTGTCCTGGTTTGGGACAATTTTTTCCCCCCAAAAACTGTTAAGTATTGTGCAGAAATTTCTATTTTCTAACTAGCTCTTCCCTGAGAAACAGCGAAAAGTCCATTCTGCTGCAAAGTTCCTGAGCTGCACAGAAGAGGGCAGTCTTGAATTCCTGAGCTGAAAGAGAAAGGGACACTCAGGTACCTGATATTTATTAGTCTCTGTGGGGAAGACATCTGTCCATCTGAAAACAAACAAGGAATCCTGTGGAACTTTTCTAGACTAAAAAATTTATTTTCTGCATGAGCTTTCATGGGAGAAGTCCCACTTTGCCAGATGCCAGAAAGCAGGGAACCAGACTTACAATGGAAAAAACTTGCAGTATGGGAGGGAAAAATAAATCCTGTGATTACATTTCACTGCATAAAGTCAATTTACTTCAGCAAATCTAACAAATTGTAGATTTACATCAACCTACAGTTTCAGTAAAAACTTTGTAGATTAGAGGAATAATAAAAAAAAATCAAAATAAGAAGTTACCTCAAACTCCTTCAGAGTCTTACCATATTTAATTTCCAGACTACTGTGACCCGTAACAGGGAGTAGTATCTTTTTGGATATGAAACATTTATTTTTATCCTTAACAAAAAAAAAAAAATCTGAAACTTCACTTTAACTGAAAATCTCAGAGAAAACTTAGTTATGATGGTACTCAAGTTCCTTTACTTCTTTAAACCAGGTTCCCTCCCATTTCATACCATATCTTGAAATAAATAAATGAATCTGATGAAGTCTCCTCAGACTCTAGCTGTTAAAAGGCACTGAGAAACAGTTAACTCAGCCTTGCCAAATTTTACTTTCCTACTCACCCAGCAAGATTTGTTTAAAGGAGTTTTATCATAACTTTTCTATGAATGAGTCTGTCCACTTGGGCTCATGTTGGAAAGCTGTCTTGAACATTTTGCAAGGCTGTGTTAACCTAGTCAAAACTAGAAGATTGTCAAACTCTGAACTATCAGTCTGAAATGAAGCAGACTCTGTATTTTAATTTGGAGAGTGTTAAATGTGCCATCATCTCCATTCAGATCACACTCCCAAAAATGTGTGAGCTCTCCTACTGCTTTAGATCAAAGCAGAGAAGATTGGAGTTAATTTCATGGGACATTCTTTAGCACTGGCACAGGGAACTTTTTTTAACTAACTCATTGATGGTCCTGGCTTTATAAACATGCAGAGCTAGCTGTGTACACTTGCCCCACAGAAGAGGACAAAGTAGCAGGTCAATGTCCAGCAAAACAACCTGCTGATGTAGGGCGTTGCCAAATTTGCTGACGCCAGTGCCAGCATGTCTTTTAGGCAGGAGCCAGAGTCCAAGTTCAGTCAAGCCAGGAGTTAAAGTAAGCTGGAACAGCCCAGAACGCTGTTCTGGGGCCCACTATTTTTAGGGGTCCAGTATTCCAGGGCCCCTAAAAAATAGAAAATGGAGCCAGAATGTTCTTTTGGGGCCCAACATTTAAAATAGTGGGTCCTGGAACACAGCATTCTGGCTCCATTTTCTATTTTTAGGGGCCCAGAATGCTGGGTCTTCTTTTAGGGGGCCCCTAAAAAAGAGAAAATGGAGCCAGCACATTCTGGCAGGTTAGGCACTACTAGAGGAAGAGCCAAGGGGAGGCGTGCCTGCCCTGCTGTGTAGTGCCTGCTTGCTCCCCTGGCATATGCAGGCTGTGCTCAAGGCAGAAGCCTCAGGGTGCAGCCTGGATGGGGAAAAAGGGGCACAGGGACATCGTGGCCACTAGGCCCCCAGGGCACGAGTCCCAGGTCTCCCAGGCCGTGCCCTGAATGTTTTTCTCTGGCAGACAGTGGGGGAGAGCCGGCATCTGCTGGTGAATTGCTCAGCTGCCCCACCCTCCCACTGAATGATTAGCTGGGGGGGGGAGTTTAATCCTCTCCTGCGCCAGCAGACGCTGGCAGCAGCAGCAGCCCTGGCAACACCTGAGGCAGGTAAGTATGGGGGGGACCCTGAGCCTGAGCCAAGGAGGGAGCTAGCTGGGGGTCCATTGCTCCCCCCCCCAGGGCCCTGGGTCAGGCCAGCAGCTGGGGTGGGCAGTCTGGAGGACTTAGGAATCCAGGACTCTGTATGGTCCCTGGATCTTGCCAGGCCAGTGTGGGGCAGGTGGCCAGGGATTAGGCCCACCTGGGCCTTGGGTCATGCCAGTGGCCAGGTGTGTGGGGGGGGGGGGCTAGGGATCCAGGACTCTCCCTGTGTCCCAGGTCACATGCCTTGGGTCAGGCTGGTGGCCAGGTGGCAAAGCTAGTTGGCTGGCAGGGGTCCTGTGTGATTATTGATCCCCACCCATAACAGACGTGACTGTGGCCTTGTATGTTTTCTTTATGGTCTCTGGTGGAGCCTTCATGCTTTCCCCATCCAAGTGAAATGGGCAGGAGGGCAGTCACTGGGTCACGTGAAGGGGGTGTGGAAAGTTAGAAGGTTCCAGGGCCCACCAAATCTTCCTCTGACCCCTGAGTCCGGCTGGAGGAAGTAGGGTTACCAGACATCAAAGCATGGAAAGGAGGACCAGGAGGTACTAAAAGGAGGACATTGGAGGACACATTGAGAAAATGTAATATTCTACTGTTTTTAGGGGGCCCTGGAATGCTTCCCCCTAAAAATAGGGTGTTCCAGGGCATTCCAGCATACTTTAACCCCTGTAAGTAAAAAGCCAGACAAAGTCACATCTTTTTAAAATCACAGAATCATAGGGTTGGAAGGGACCTTATAGGTCATTTAGTACAACCCCCTGCCAGAGGCAGGACCACTCCCACTAAACTATCCCAGTCATGGTTTTGTCCAGCCGGGCCTTAAACACCTCCAAAGATGGAGACTCCACCACCTCCCTTGGCAGCTCATTCCAAGGCTTCACCACCCTCCTAGTAAAAAAGTTTTTTCTAATATCCAGCCTCGACCTCCCTAACTGCAACTTGAGACCATTGCTCCTCGTTATGTCCTCTGTTATTACCGAGAACAGTCGAGCTCCATCTTCCTTAGAGCATCCCTTCAAGTAGTTGAAGCTTGCTATCAAATCCCCCCTCAATCTTCTCTTCTGCAGACTAAATAAGCCTAATGCTTTCAGTCTTTCCTCATAGGGCTTGTGCTCCAGCCCTTTAATCATTTTGGTTGCCCTCCTCTGAACTCTCTTTAGCATGTCCCTGTCCTTTTTGTAGTGGGGAGCCCAAAACTGAACACAGTATTCTAGATGTGGCCTTACCAGTGCAGAATAGTGGGGAATGATCACATCCCTTGATCTGCTGGTAATACTTCTTTTGATGCAGCCCAGTATGCCATTGGCCTTTTTGGCAGCAAGAGCACGCTGCTGACTCATATCTAGCTTCCCATCCACCATGACCCCCAGGTCCTTTTCTACACTGCTGCTACTTAGCTGAATGTTTCCCAGCCTGTAGCGGTGCATGGGGTTTTTTCGTCCCACATGCAGGATTTTACACTTGTCCTTATCGAAGTTCATAAGATTTCTATTGGCCCACTGTTGCAATTTATCTAGGTTTCCCTGAATCCTGTCCTTGCCCTCCAATGTGTCTACTGGTCCCCCCAGCTTGGTGTCATCTGCAAACTTACTGAGAATGCAGTCTATTCCATCATCCAGATCATTGATGAAAATGTTGAACAGAACCGGCCCCAGGACCGACCCCTGGGGCACACGACTCGTGACTGGCTGCCAGCTAGACATGGAACCATTGATCCCTACACGCTGAAACCATTGATCCAGCCAGTTTTCTATCCACCTTATAGTCCACCTATCCAACCCATACTTCCTTAATTTGCCAATGAGAATGCTGTGGGAAACTGTATCAAAAGCCTTGCTAAAATCAAGTTATATCACATCAACAGTTCTTCCTGCATCCAGAAAATCAGTCATCTGATCATAGAAGGAAATGAGATTGGTCAGGCATGATTTATCCTTGGTAAATCCATGCTGACTGTTCCTGATCACTTTATTTTCCTCTAAGTGTTTGAGGATGGATTCTTTGAGAATCTGCTCCATAATTTTTCCAGGGATTGAGGGGAGGCTGACTGGTCTATAATTCCCCGGATCCTCCTTTTTCCCTTTCTTGAAAATAGGCACTACATTTGCTTTTTTCCAATCCTCTGGCACCTCCCCCATTCTCCATGAGTTTTGAAAGATAACGGCCAGCGGTGCTGCTATCTCGTCGGTCAATTCCCTTAGCACTCTTGGATGCAGTTCTTCCAGCCCCATAGACTTGTGCACATCCAGCATCTTTAAGCAGTCCCTAACCTGACCTTCCATTACCAAGGGCCTGTCTTCTTCTCTCCCATCTGCCACACCCATGGTAGTGGGCTGAGAGCTGACCCCACCCGTGAAAACTGAAGCAAAAAACGCATTGAGCACCTCAGCTCTTTCCTCATCCTCTGTGACAAGGATGCCTGCCCTATTCAGCAAGGGGCCTACACCATCCCTGATCCTCTTCTTGTTATTAACATACTTGTAGAACCCCTTCTTGTTAGCCTTTACATCCCTCGCTAGCTGCAACTCCATTTGTCCTTTGGCCTTTCTGATTTTATCCCTGCAGTCCCTACCAATATCTTTATATGCCTCCTTGGTCATCTGACCAAGCTTTCACTTCCTGTAAGCTTCCTTTTTATGTTTAAGCTCAGAGCAGAGTTCTCTGCTAAGCCATTCTGGCTGCCTCACATGTTCTGCCTCTTAATTGGAATGGCAACTTCCTGTGCCCTTAGCAGGGTTTCTTTAAAATATAACCAACTCTCTTGGACTCCTTTCCCCTTCAGATTAGCTTCCCAAGGGATCCTGCCCATCAGTTCCCTGAGGGAGCCAAAATCTGCTTTTTTGAAGTCCAGGGTCTTTGTTTTGCTTCTTTCCTTCCTTCCTTTAATCAGCATCCTGAACTCAACCATGTCACGGTCACTACTGCCTAGCTTGCCATTTAGCTCCAGGGGCGTCGCTGGGGCGGGGAAAGACCCAGGGCACGGGCCCAGCCCCGCCCCTGGAGGGCAGGCCCCACCCCCAGCCCTGCCCCCAGCCAAAAGGCCACACACCCCCCCCCCCCGGCCCGGGATGGGGCTGCGGCGGCTGCAGCCAGGCCCTGGATCCTCAGGGGGGGACGGGGCCGCTGCAGCCGCGGGCTGCTGGCCGGGCCCCGGATCCCCAGCAGGGGATGGGGCCGCCACGGGCGGCCAGCCGGGCCCTGGATCCCCAGCTTGGCCGCCGGTGGCTACGGTGACCCCGTCCCCCGCTGGGGATCCGGGGCCTGGCTGCGGCTGTGGCAGCCCCGTCCCTGGCCAGGGATCCAGGGCTGCGGCCACGGGCCCGGCCTCCAGCGGCCGCTTCTGGCCACACCGGGCCAGACTAGGCTGAGCCGTGCCGCGCGGCAGTGAGGGCTAGCTGGCGGCAGCGGCGTGGCCACCCCCTGGCCCTATCCCAGGCCAGGGCGCGGGGCTGCCGGGCGGCCAGATAGGCCCCAGATCGCCGGCCGGAGACGCGGCTGCTGTGGCCGCGGACCGCCAGGGATCGGGCCCCGGATCCCCGGCCTGATTGGGCTGGAGACCCGGGGCACCAGCGTTGGGACCCGGGGCACGTGCCCCGTGTGCCGGGTGTTAGCGACGCCACTGTTTACATCTACGTCCCTGATCAATTCTTCCCTGTTTGCGAGGAGCAGGTCGAGCGGTGCAAGGTCCCTAGTTGGTTCCTCTAGCATGTCTGCCGGACGGAGGACGCAAGGGTAAAAAGGAGGACAAGTCCTCCCTTTGCCTGACATCTGGCAACCCTCGGAGGAAGGGACCCGAGCCAGCGACAAGCGAGGCCAAAGGGCAGCGGGAGGCCGGCACCGCCACAGGCCACCGGGACGCACGGGCGACCAAGCGCCCCCGGGCCTTGCCGCCCTCCCCCGGCCGCGAGGGACGCGGCCCGGAGCAGGGGGGCGGGACAGCGGTGGCGCGGCCCCCCCCCCCCCGACCGTTACCTCAGCGTGTTGAGCGGGGGGTTGTTCAGGCGGATCACGGCCACGGCGCCCCGCACGCACAGCGCCATCCCTGCCCGCCGCAGCCGCCTCCCTGTTCCCAAGCGCCCTGGCTCCTACAGGCCCGGACCCGCCCAGGCCCAAGCGACACCCCCCGGCCCAGCCGGCGGCCACCTGGCACTGAGCTGGTTGTATGACGTCCCCTGCTCCCCCCCCCCAGCATATCGCCCTTGGACACAACCCGACCTCCCCCCCCCGCCACTTGGTACGTGCCGCCAAGTTCCAAGGGGGTCGCTCTCTTAGTCCAGTTCACTAACACAAGCGCGGAGTCGTGTGGTACTTAAAGACTAACACATTTATTAATTGCATCAGCTTTCGTGGGAGCAAAACGACAAAAGCTTTCGAGGCTCACAGATTTTGGAAAGGTACTTGGAGTATCACAAGATGCAAGGGGTTAGCTGAAGTTTTACTGGATCACTCTGCCTTCAATAGTCGATTAGAATCTGTGCTAAGTACTTATCAAACAATGTGGCTCCAAAGTTTGTCTCTCTCACCAACAGAAGTTTGTCCAATATAAGGAATTAACTCATTCACTTTGTTTGCATACAAAGCCCTAACATGCTGTTTCACCACCCAGGGCACATTCCGATCGGAACAGGCCCCTTGCCATTAGCGGCACTTGGGGTGGGCGCTGCAAAACACGCTTTTAAAATTAGCAGCTCTATTGAGCTGCTCCTGCACACCTGGGGCAAAGTCCGATTAGCTCCACAGTAGTTACCGTCCTGTTTATATAATACATGATTCTGCCATGTTTAATCCAATTTTCAATTAGAGTAATATACTGAAATGGAGACTAATGTGGAAGACTGGAAACTTTGGTTTTATATAAGTAAATACAAGTATTTTAATTTTTTACTTTGTTTGTGTCCCAAAGCACCCTGTATTCACACCCTACCTACTACTTAATAAGCTTTGTACAAAACGTGTGCATTGTGAGATCTCATTTGGAAACTAGTAACTCATTAGTCAACAATCTCATAGTGAAATATGTGTAGCAACATTATATGTAAAGTATGAATTCCCTCTATAGGTTGTTAGCACATGTTCAAAACCAGACAGCTCTACGTAGGCAAAAGTTGTTAAACAACTCTGTCTTAAACAGAGGAATGTATAACAAGTTACAAAGGAGTAGCCATCAAAAAAAGCAAGGAGTATTGTGGCACTTAAAGACTAATAGATGTATTTATCTCATGAGCTTTTGTGGAAAAAAATCCCGCTTCATTCAAAGCATCTGACAAAGTGGGAGTGGAACTTCCTTCACTAGCAGACTGAATCCAAGTCATCTTCCTAATAGCTTGAATGAACTTTAATTTGGGAAGTATCCTTCAGGAGAATCCATTTCAAAGATTCAATGGACTATAAAGGGGCAGTGAACCCTAAAGTATCTCTTTCACCAAAGAAGACAAAAGGAGCCAGAACCTTTAGGCCTCTGGAAGAGATCTTGAGTGAGGGGAGAGGCGGCCACCATCTTGCTGGAACACAGTGATCCCAAACTGTTGGGCGGACTTTCAGAAAACTGTTTTTTTCTATCTGTGTAGAATGTGAATTGTCTTTTAATATCCAGTGTGTAGCATTTGCTTATTTCTGTTGATGTGTGGTTGTGGGCAAACTACAGGTAAGTAAACTGACTGGTTCAAATGAAAATTTGATGCTACTATTGGGAGGAAAGTCAGAGGCGAACATGAGTACATTTTATTTTTGAAAGACTACCAGTACATAAAATGGTTCAAAAGCAAGCAGTTAAGTCACTGTCTTCTGGCAGAATTGATGTGCGGCTGGAAAGCCAGCTTTAGAGTAAGGTGTGGTAAGGAGCACATTGCTAGTGGCTCAGATGGTGATTCCATAAGTTTCAACAACTAAATTCAAGTCCTAGGAGTATAGTTTCCCTTATTTGATTATACAGCCCTTTTAGGTTCTTCACAAATCTGACTGTTGTATCATTAAAGAGTACAGAAGAGTTATTCAATAAAGATGGAAAGTGGATATTGCTGCCAAGTGGGCCATTATAGAAGAAACTGCTAACCTCTGCTGTTGCAGGTGCACCAGATAGTTCAGTACTGTATATGCTGGATAGAGGACTGCATCTGTGAGATTCCAGTTTGATGAGCCCAGATAGAGAAATGCCTCCATTTTGACAGGTAAGAAGCTCTGTTCGAGAGCTTTGTACTATTTAATGAAACATGGTGAACATGCTCCGAGCAAGACTGCACTATAGGATTTAGTCATGAAGTTTCTAGGCTGTTAAATGAAGGGGCCTGAAGGTTTGGGTGAAGCAGCTGACCATGGTCTTGAAAGATGCAGTCTGAATTTAATGTAAGGAAGACTGGAGTTGCCACTGACAGATTCAGTAGAGTGCGGAACCAGGCAAGCCCACACTGGGGCTATCAACATAACTTGGGCTTGGTTCCACATGATATTCAGTGGCAGTCTGGTTGGAGTGGAATTGGGAGAACAGCATAAAATAGATTACTTGTCCAGGGTTTTAGAAAAGCACCAGTGATACAGCCTGGACTCTGGCCTTGCAGGATGCAAAACCAGTGATGTTTTCTGTTGGCATTGTTTGCAAACAAGTCTCTCCAGAGAGTCTTCTACTGTTGGAAAATGCATCTGGCTATATCTGGGCCAAGAGACCACTCATGGGAACTCATAAATAACTTGCTTAGGCATTCATCCACTTTGTTTTGCACTCTTTGAAGGTAAGGGGTGTCAAGGTTGATTGAATTGGGTATGCAAAAGTTCTATAGTTGAACTGCTTCTTGACAAAGCATGGAGGAGTGAGCTCCTACCTGCCTGTTGTAGTAAAATATTGCGGCAATGTTTATGAGAACAAACAGCCTTTCCCCCTGGATATGAGGTAGGAAGGCCTGGCAGGTGAAGCAGACAGCCTTGAGCTCTCCAGTATTTCTATTAAGAGAGAAATCCCTTGAAAACCACAGACCATGAGTTTGAAGGGGGCCAAGCTTCACTCCCCATCCAAGAACATATGCGTCCAACACCAGCATCATGAAAGGTTGATGGCAGATGAAGGGAACACTCGCACAAACTCAGTGGGTTTGCCCATCCAGCCAGTGAAGTCAGTACCTGTGAGGGCTTAGATCAGGGGTCTTAAACTCAAATCACCATGAAGGCCTCATAAGGACCACACAAGGGCTGAATGAGGACTAGTACGTTAGCCCGAAAGCCTCACCACTGAAACCTTTTCATATAATGGTATTGATAATACTGGTAATGATAGTGTCATTGCATGCTGCAGGAAGTAAGTTTGGGGGCCTCATGCAGCCCACGGGCCACGTGTTTGAGACCCCTGGCTTAGATGATGGTGACTTGGAGAATAAATGGAGGACAGCCATTTAGAAGGGATCTGAAGTGCAGTCTGGCGTGTTGTACTCACATGTGCATAAAGCCATATATCTAATGAACCTCAGAGTTTTAGGCTGGTATGATTGGATAAACCTTATCACAAGAGATCGAATTCTTTTAAATCTTGTTTCTGGAAGGAAAGCTCTGGCCCAAAGAGAGTCTAGTACTGCTATGAACTCAAACCTCTGCACTTAACAAGAGGTAGACTTTTCTACCTTGATCTGTAGGCCTAGAGTTTTTAAGGGTAACTGAATGAATGGAATGCTGGAGAGAAACTGAGCCTTGGACTGGGCATTGACTACCCAGTCAGCCATGAAAAATAGATCTGCGTTCCTTGTCTCCTCAAGAATAGTGTCGCCAAGGTGACACATTTCGTGAAAACTCAGGAAACTGCAAATAGGCTGGAAGGTAGCACAATGAATTGGTAATCCACGTGCTTCACTGTGATCCTGAGAAACTTTCAATGACCTTGATTTACAGCCACATGAAAGCTAGTGTCTCTTAAGTGAAGAGCAGTATATCAACCCCCAGGATCCAGAAAGAGAATAATAGAAGTCAGAGTGGTGACCATGTCGACTTCACTTCTTTGAGGTGTTGAACTGACAGAAGCTCAAAGTTGATCTGAAATTGCCCTTTTCTTTAAGAATTAGGAAATGAGAGTTAGACCCTTTTCCTTTGAGATTGCAGAGCCTCCTCTGACTCCCAACTGAAAGAGAGACTGAACCTCCTGAATTAGGAGCCTGTTGGAAAGTGGTCCCTATAGAAGGATAAGGAGAAAGGATGGGGTAAAAATAAATGGTAGGGTATATCTCACTTCCACAGTATTTAATATCCAGCAGTCTGTGATAATGTGGGACCAAGCACTGAGGAAGTGAGAAGGACAGTTTGTAAACAAAAGGTAACAGGGTCTGGCATGCTGGGAATGGTAGTGGATCCTTTAATGCCCCAACAAAATGTCCACTTAGCACCACCAAATATCTAAATGGGGCAGGCATTGATGCAGAGGCAGGAGGGGCTTGTTTATGCCTATAGCTTGTATCCCTCTTTCTCTGCAGATCTTCTTGAAGAGCAGGGTCACAGCAACGGTGGTTCTTTTGCAGATGGAAATGCCTCCTGGAAGGGCTGTGGTATACAGTCCCAGAGACTTTAAGGTTGTTATGGACTCCTTCAAACCTGGAGCTTAGAGTCATTCGTGTAAAGTTTGTTGGGTGCCCTGCAGAAGTCCCAAGGACTGCAATCAGAAGCTCCTGTATGTAATCGCTGCAGAAGTCATGGAAGTCACTGACTCTGCTGCATCCAGTGCAGCTTGCAGCAAAGCACTTGCAATGGATGTCCCATCATCCCCTAACAAGAACTCCTACCTAACTTCTTCTGGCAGCGTAAGTCTCAATTTGAGCATGGAGGCCTGGCTGTGACAGGCTGCTTCCCACATTGTCTGGTGTGCTGCTGTGGCCCCCTGCAATTCTCACTCCTGAACCCTGATTTGCCCTGCTTTGCCAAGTGACCACACCCGAGTCAGTCGACTCTGGCCTCTGGCATGCAACTGGTCCCAAACAGAGGGTGTATGCTAGCTACTCAAGGATGGTCCCCCAGCAAGCACCACCAGCCCCAGTTACCCACCAGGAGCCACTGTCTACAGAGATTGGGGCCCACTCACAATCACAATATACTGAAGTCTGTCCATTTGACAAAGAAATGGATTGTGCCCAGTCCTCTTCACTCAAACCCTCTAAAGATCACACAGCTTTGGATAAAACAACTACAAATTTATTGATCAGATTATAATTCTAAGTGAGAATATGGCCCGTCATTGCAGAATCACAATACAAATGAGTCAGGAGAGACCACAAGGAAATAAAAGGTAAAACATGCATGCTAAACTAATATTGCTACTTAAACTAACCTTATCGTCCAGGTTTACACTCAAGGTGTTAGGCTGTCACGTGTTTGTACAACCAGTCCCTGTCTGTGACCAGGCAGCACCCAGCTCTTGCTTGAAGTTGTTTCAAGATGGAGAGTCCCCAGCCAAAAGCTCCAAAAATATTCCAGGCATCTCTCTTTGTTTCCCATTCCTCTCACCCTTCCCCTTCCAGGCAGAGGTGATCCCTTTGTCCCAGTCTAAGCCACCTCAATTAGCATATCTTTGTTGCCTCCTCCATGTGCTTGCTTGCTGCTGGGAGAAAACTCTGTCTGTCTCCCACCTCCCAAAGCCATGCTAAACACGCTACATGTCTGTGCTCGTGCATGAAGTTGTAGGAAACACTGTGTCATACTAATCATGTAAAATAGGTTATGAGCATCCATAAAGAAACATTGCATGGTGTAATTGGCAACAAATCATACAATAACAGTGCACAAGTGAACAGGAAAATCGTGTAGGTCAAAACCCAGGATACCCAGATGTGCATCCCCTAACACCGGCCTCCCTCCATTCAAATCCTGGCAGGCTAACTGCACCTGTGGGGTGACAATCTGAAATTGCAATGCCTCCACTAGAATGAATTTTTCTGTCAAACAAATCTGGTACTTTTTGAATCTTTTGTTTTGGGGAGTTGCACCTTGATTCCTCTATTGGTCCTTCTTCTCATTGGCCACCGGTGTCACCAGAAAGCTTGAGGAGGGATAAGAAAAGAGGAACACAGATCCCTTTGCTGTCACATAGTATTTGCACTTGGCCCTTTTAGATGTGTGGGAAGTGACCACAGTCTGTCACAGTGCCTTAATGGGGTACATAATTGCCTTGTTGAGAAGCAGGCCCAATCTGGAAGGACTTGCTTTGGCTAAAATGTCAGGTAGTGTGAACAGCCTTTCATTTCCTCCACTGGATGCTGAAGCTTAAGGCTAATACCTTTAATAACTGTTGACAGGCCAGTCATTTGGGGGAGGTGAGGTACCTGCTGAGGAGACTGCCTCATCAGGAGATGATGATAAGGCCAGCGCTAACTAGGGCTGCTCTTTCTCTATCACTTCTCCAGCAGGACCTTCCCTGAGTGGGATTTGGTGTCCAGTATTGGGCTCAGTGCCAGGCTCAGGTACCAGTAGTGCCTGGTTGGTAGGTGCATCATGCCTCTCTAAGACCACTGAATAGGAATGTCCATGGAGTATGATCTATAAATCAGGGAAAATGCCATGGATTCCAAAAAGGTATAGGTCCTCAGTGGCCTCCTGGCCACACACTGAATGGTACTCCTGCCACAGGATCCTCAGCAAGGTAGTAGAAGAAATATAGATCCACTTTAGATATGGGTGAATGATGGTTTTAAATTGAGTTGGGATATTAGCATGAGAAGTAGGTCTGATGCATGTGACCAAAAATAATGAGATCATGAGAAAGAAGAGGAGTTGGGTTAAATTTGTACGGATCCTTCCATCTTCAAAGCATCTGACGAAGTGGGATTTTCTCCCACAAAAGCTCATGCAATAAATCTATTTGTTAGTCTTTAAGTGCCACAGGACTCCTTGATTGTTTGTTTATTTGTTTTTCAAAATATCAGTTATCTTATGTAAATTTGGGCTGAAGTAATAGAAATAAAACACAGTTAATTGGGTACCAGGTGCAGTAAATAATTAGCTAGATGAGAAATCACTAGACATAACTTGTTTAATCAGTATTAGAAAGTACTCATTTTTCAAAATGCAATTGAAATACAGGCAAAGTTAAAATTGCAGAATGGTACTTTATGAGCAGAGCAAGCACAGCTTTTGGATTAGCCATGTAGTTTTCCAGAGTGCATCACCTCTTATCTGTGGTCGCAGTTCATGACTTAGTTCTGGCATGAGGCCTGAGCCTGCTGGCAGTGTGCAAGTCTTTCTTCTACTTTCCATTCACATTCCAACAGCCAGATGAAAAGGACCAACCAAATTTTCAAGCAGTAGCTGCAATGCTACATCAATCAGCACCATGATGATTCGTTCTCACCTCTCCCTTACACTGAGTTTGCCTACAACAAAGCAGACTGTGAATCTGTGAGTCAGAGCCCCTTGCCTTTTTAAACCAACTATGGGTACCACTCCAATTATCTTTACCCCCACCCAATCCAGCCACCTCAGACCTGGTGAAGTGGAGTTGTTGGGCCCAGGAAGAACTGAAGAAACACCTGGAAATAATAAAAGTGGATTACAAGAGGCATGCAAACCAGCATCTTAACTTCTGTCCCAAGACCGTGGAGCATGGCTCTGACCACTAGATATGAGTGCCCATGACCCAGTCATGACATTCACTTGCATGCATGTGTAGTCTGCAAAGATTACAGAGCACATGATTCAATAAAGAAAAAGACAAGAGAGTGGTTTGTGCAATCACTTTATGCTTGTCTGAGTTGTTGGAGGGAACATACGGATGCCAGTGCCCATGGTGAAAACTCTGCCATTAATGTGTCAGTTCAAACCTTTGTACAACTGTGAAATAAAGATTTAATAACTCATGTTGCTTGATACAAGTTGTCTAACATTTTTATTTTATACGGATGTTTACTGTGAATACAGCAAAATAGTTAGCAGTCTGTAAAACCAATATTTTTGTTATATCAGGTGGGAAGGAGCTGGAGCCAGTTGAATCTGGGTTTGGTATAAGGACAAAAAGAAGGCAGACACAGAGGGGGTGGGAAAGGATTATGGATGGTAGGCAAGCCATGGATTGGTTATTAGAGAAAATTTGTTTTACTAGCCTTGGTAGATGGAAGGATTCTGTGTGCATAAGCTGTTACTGCCTGATCTACTGTAGTGTCATATAGCATGGAGGTTTGGAACTGACAGCATGGGTACTGTGACCTGGGCCTCCTGGGATAACCACTTGAATATGCAAAGATCAGGGCAAGCTGCAAAAAGGAGAGCAGATTCTCCCAGCACTGGTAGGCTACCTTGAGATAAACTCTGCAGCCAGTCACAAACAATGCTTCTGATCCCCCACACTGGATATCAAGAAACCACCATAAAATATACTCAGCCCCCTTTGCTGCATGGCAGTCACTGGTCCCCAGGACAGCCACTAGGTCTGGTAAAGAGAAAAGTTGCTTAAAACTCCAAGTTCTTTACCCTGAAAGGTTTCTTCTGACCCCAAAGGGTCAGCTACATCACCTAGAACAACATAGGCTTAGATTTTACCCAAAATATCAGTCAATTCTTTAGTAACTAAAACTAAAGGTTTAATATAAAAAGTAAAGAAACAAAAAGAGAGATGTTATAGGGTCAAAGTGGATCACAGACATACAAATGATTTAAAGTCCATAGAAGATAAGTTCTTGAAGAATTTGGAGTTTGCAGGTCTTAGATATACATCCAATACCCAGATGGATTTAAGTCCTTGTTTCACAGCTTCAGTTGTTCGAGGTCCAGTTTACAGGAATAGAGACCAAATAGTCCAGGTGTAGAGTTGGTTTTAATTCTCCCATGAGAATTAGCAGGGCGGTTTCCAGGCCAGTGCTGGCTGGGATCTCAATCCTGCAGCCCAAACTTTCTCTGAGAGGCTTGGAACAGATGTGAGATAAAGGGATTATGTTCCCAACTTCCTTTTATAGTTGCACCAAGGTGGGCATTTGGAGGTCATTTCTTCATGTGGGCTTTAATGACAGATCCCAGGTACCTTCTTAAGTGGAGAGTAGTAATGTATATTGTCTTTTTAAGTAAAACCTTTACCTTCTGGGCACCACAGGTTAATAGCTGCATTAGCACCGTTAACAGACAGTTTACAATGCTCTGATTTGCTGTTACTTTATGACCTGATCCTATGTTTTACACCCCCTTGCATTTAGTTTCATTCCTTTCTGTAAGTTCACCCATCTTCGAAGCATCTGAGGAAGTGGGATCTTCTCCCACGAAAGCTCATGCAAAAAATAAATCTGTTAGTCTTAAAGTGCCACACAACTGTTTGTTGTTAGTTTACAATGGTACATCAAAGGTCCACTTTAGATGTTAATGTTCCCTTTTGACCCCTTCCAAGAGAACAATAGTAACAGATAGAAAAACAGTTGGCTTACCTTGTTAATGTCTAACAGGAAACCTGTGAACATTATCAAGAAACCACTAATGATACTCATGCACATCAAAGCCCTAGCCTACTTGTAACACTTCTATTGTATTTTCCAATAGTATGTCTTCAGAGGTTAGATTTGGGCATGTATTTTACAAGATGGCTTGGCCTTCCCAGGCCAAGCATGACAGGTACCTTGACCACTTAGGGAAAAGAAATGTACTGGGTTGCCAAGATGTGGATTTTGCACAATTCACGGATTGTGAGGTTGCAACAGTTTGCAGGAGATCTTGTAGTACACTGTGACGTGATTGCTGACTGCAAGCTGATTTGGGTGGAGAGGTGTTCTATGTTAGCATCACATTTTGCTCACTCTGTAATGTCTAACTGATGTCTTAAGAGATTGTGATCTACTGGACATTGTGGTGACTCACTGTGGGTGGAAACAATCTGGACCTTACACCTGGTGTGCACCTCATACAATGTCTGACAAGCAGATTTAGATAGCATCAGAGAGGTGTGTCCAGGAGCTGAGAGAATGTATTTGGTCTGATTGAGTGTTCAGTCAGTTGTTACAGTGACAATCTGAAAGCTATCGGTAAGCATTGGAAGCTCATTAATAAGGAAATTGGGGGTGTTCATGAATGATCAGAAAATTGGCATCAAAGCATTACAAGCTCTGATCCCATATTGTTTCTTTGAGATGGAGGAACAGAGTCAAAGCATCTTTCAGATGTAAAGCTATTAGTATATTGGAACAGAAAACCCTGTCTCTGATTTCGCTTGCTGGTCTGGTTACAAATTCCATTAGTTCTGAAACTTGACTCGAAACATTATTCCATTGTAAGATAGTTGTCCTTTGCCCCAGACAGTGCATGTGAGCTGGATTATAGGAGGGAGGAACATAACAGCAATAAAAACATTTATCTATGAGGGAGTTAGAACTTCATGAAGATGTAAAAAAAGCAAGGAGTCCTGTGGCACTTAAAGACTAACAGATTTATTTATCGCATGAGCTTTCGTAGGAGAAAATCCCACTTTGTCAGATGCTTTGAAGATGGGGGAATTTACAGAATGGGAGGAAAATAACTGCAAGGGAGCGTAAGACATGGGATCAGGTCATACTGTAACAGTAAATCAGAGCAGTTGTTAAGATTCAAACATTGGGAAATGGCACATAAAAGAGGGTGAAGTCAAATCACCTGTTCTAATGAGAAAAAAAGCCATAGTTATGATTTAATCCTGCTTTCTCACAATCAAATCTGAATATCAATTCTAATTCAGCTGTTTCTCTTTGAAATCTTGATGTCCCATTGACTTTCATGGTGATGTGTTTCCTATTTGCAGTAAATAGAGTGCCAAGCTGGGAGTGGGAAACCACAGTGAATGGTTCACACGTACAAATGGGGAGATGTGTCAAACCAGCACTGGTGGGTGAAGGGCAACTAGCTAGCTCTGTATGCAAATTGTAAGACATGATATGTACAACTGCCTAAATGATTACTAACTCTCTCCAGCACTTAAAACTAAGAAATTTAATTAGAAAAAACTAGGTTAACGCAGAGTTCATGTTGCTGGGTGCTATGTTGTCCACTTGCAGAACAATGAGTTGAGCAACACTCCAACTTCTGAAAACCAAGAAATGTGCAGTAAGGTTTCTTGGGCTGAAGTCAACCACTGAGATGGGTTTAACAAATTTTTATTAAGGCAAAGTATTCAGTAAACATTGATAAGTAACTTAAAAAATGGCAAATGTATTAGGATGGTATACTGTCTCCTAGCCTTTAGCATTGGACAACACATAGCTTCAAGCTTCCTTTGTTTAGGCTTATCTTTTCTTATACATTGGAAAGTTTTTCATTTTCATTCAGTCCTCCACCTGTAAGTACAAGCTTTGTGCTAACTAAAACTGGTCTATTTTTTAGCTTTACAGTAACTTTATCCTTTTATTTTCTGCAATACACAGACTACTTTAGATTTTCTTACACACGCACAACACTTAGCGCAATCACTGCTCTCTCTCTATGCACAGTTCTGCTTAAGCTGTTAAACATTATCAGAACAGAAGCTTATAAATCAGAGCAGGCTTTTGTCAGGCCTTACATATACTTCACTCCCAACAAGGTTGCCCATGAAACCTTAACTTTGCCTTTTTTCAGTGAAGCCCAATATGTCCTGTTCCCACATACCTTTACTCTGATGATTGCACAGGTGCTGAAAGCTCTTTATCAGTTTTTGTAATCTACTCACTCCCACTCTTAGTATTCTAGATGACACTATTAAAGTACACAAAGGAGGAAAAAAGTTGTCCAATTTTTGTGTGACCTGAAAACTTGATTAGTGATACTTTTCTATTCTCTTTGAGGACATTGACATAATGCTAAATGGCATTAGCCCAAGAACCAAGCCTTATGGGACCCTGATAGGAACCAGAACATGGACAGTACCACGTAGCTGTCAGAGCAGCACCAAGCCTAGTGCTTGCAACAGGCACTTGGAGAGGACAATGGAAGAAAAGTTGAGAGTCAGGGGTCAGGTGAGGTGACAAAGCCAAGTGTCAACTCAGAGTCAGAGCCAGGAATCAGACCGAGGGTCAGAACTGGGTTACCTAGAAAGAGGGAAGACAGGAGCAAGGCTGGGAAGAGCTGGTGGAAGGCAGGAGTGAGGTTGCTATAAGGCAGGAGCTGAAGCTAACATAGCCATGGGTGAATGCTTAAGCCAGCAAGCACCCTGTTGCTACTCTTAAGAGCAAGTTTGCTTCTCCCTTCAGTCAACTGGGCCAATCAAAGTTTGAAATCCATTAGTTAATGTGTTGTTATCCATATGTATCAGTAACTTTATATTCTAATTTTTTAATCAACATGTCAGAGTAGCAAGTCAAACACCATACTGAAATCTAGGTCAATTATATCAGCATGTTTCAAGTGTCTGATGAAGTGGGATTTCTCCCAAGAAAGCTCATGCAATAAATACATTTGTTTGTTTTTAAGTGCCACAGGAGTTCTTGTTTGTTTTACATCAATATTATCACCTTCACCAAACAAACATGTAACCTCATAACAAAGACACCAAGTTAATACAACAGGACTGTTGTACATAAGACAGGCAATAACTGTTCTACTTGGCACCTCAACAGTTTTGGGTACCACGCTTCCGGAAAGATGAAGGCAAATTGCATTATCCAGAGGACAGCAACAAACATACTAATGGATTTAGAAAATCAAGCCTCTTAGGAAAGGGTGAAAGACTTGGGCATGTCTAATTTAGAAGATGGTGAGGTGATATGGCACTTCAAGTCCATTAAGCGCTGTCATGAAGATGGTGACTGCCTGTTCCTATCCTCCAAGAAGACAGTGTAATCTGCAGCAAAGCTGACAGGTTAAACACAAGAACTTTACTGCTTTGAGGGAGTCAGGCCCTGGGCCAAGCTCCCCGGGGACAAAGTATCTGCAGCTTTTGACGTCAGGCTGCACAAATGCCCACCAGACATAGTCTGAGCTAGGGCTACGGCTACAACCCGGCTGGTATTTTGCCAGCCTAGCTAGTTTTTTTATGGGATTTGCCAGTTAGCAGAAAACTAATGCAATCTTCTGCATTTGCTACATGGGCCCGGAGATACGCCTTGTTCTCATCACCGGCTGGGCCAGCTCGTGGTGACTGAGGGAGCTCTCCGCCCCACGGTCCGCAGGCGGCGCGCGCGCAGGGCGGGCAAGGGGTGCTTTGGGGAGGCGGGGGTGTATTTCCGAGGTGCACGCAGGGTCGTGACGACCTCGGCCGGCGCATTTCACTCCCCACAGCGCGCGGCCCGAGGCCCCCAGGAGCCGGCTAGCGGGGCACAACCGACTGCGCGCAACCCAGCTGCCGCTGCCGCCTTGAGGGCGGTGGGTGGGGAAATGGGTGGAGCGAAGCGTCCTCCCAGCGCTGTGATTGGGCGACGCTCCACCGGTCAGGCACCTGGGAGCGCGGCCCGGGGGCTGGTCCAACACCCGCGCAGGGCTGTGATTGGCCGGGCAGCGCTGCACGTGACGGAAGGGAGCCGCGGAGCGGCAAGGTTCGGTTCGCTGCTTCACCATCCCCAGGGCGCAAGTGCGTGGCTCAGCCGCCTCTCCAGGTGTCCCGGAGGCGACAGTGACGCCACGGCCTTGTTGGGGGGCAGTGCCGCAGCAGCGTCGCTTTGCATAGCGGAAGTGACGTATCGCAACATGGCGGGGGCGGGGCTGTGGCGGCGCTGAGAGGGTGGCCGGCTGGATGTTGCCGGTGCGGTCCGGGTCCCGGCCAGGTAAGCGGGCAGCCTCCATCGAGCCTGGGATCGGGGGGCGGAGCCAAGCGGGCGCCTGGGGCTGGGGAGCGACGTTGGACTGGCGCGGGCAGCTGGGGGCGGAGCCAAGGGCGGGGCGGGCAGGTGTGCGGGGCGGGGGCGGAGCCGCGCGGCGGTGTGGGGAGCAGGGCGCTGCCCCTCCCCCGCTCTGCCCCCCCACCTTCTCGCCGGGCCCGGCCCATAGGGGTGCGTGGGGCCAGCGTGGGCCCTGCCCCGGGAAGTTTGCGCTGGGGGCGGTGCAGAGGGGGCTGCGGCCGGCTGTGAGGGCGAGGCGGGGCGGAGCGATGTCTTTATTGTTGGTAGTGCTGTGTGACCCAGCGCGGCCCTTTAATTGTGTCTCGCCCCGCCTGCTTTTTTCAAAGGGATAGCCGTGTTAGTCTAGTCCAGCCAAAAAACAAGGAGTCGTGTGGCACTTTAAGACTCACAGATTTAGTTTTCGCATGAGCTTTCGTGGGAGAAATCCCACTTCGTCAGATGCTTCTTTGCCCGCTGCTGCCCTCACCTGCACCCGCCACAGGGACTCTGGCGGAGGAAGAAGATTTTAAAAGGGATAGCCGTTAGTCTAGTCCAGTGAAAAAACAACAAGGAGTTGTGTGGCATATTAAGACTAACAGAAGAAAAGCCTGCGAGGCGCTGGAGGAGACGCTCAGGAAGTTTCCTGTGCAGCCCCAGTAGGGCTGGCTGCAGCTGTGGAAAAGGGGCCTTCCTAGGCCGCCCAGTCCCTTATCCTTAGAGCCCTGCACTGGTACAAATACAGGAATCTCTATCTGATCTGCCTCCACAAGAAATGGTCCATGGATATCCATGTTGTATCTGATAGCCACATATTTGCAGGGGTCTAGTTCTGTGACGATAAAAATATGTGGAGCTGTATCCAATCTGCATCTACAAGAAATGATCCGCAGCTATCTGTGTTGTATCTGCAGATGAGGATATAATGCCGATATCTGCATATTTGTAAGGCTCTCCTTAGTCTCCTCTCAGTCCCTGTGCCTCCTGTATCCAGTCTGCATCCGCGAGAAATGATTTGCGGATATCTGTGTTGTATGTGCGGATGCTGATATAATGCAGATGTACACATATTTGCAAGGCCCTACTTATCCTCCCTCTTGGTCCCTGTGTCTCCTGTATCCAGTCTGCATCTGCAAGAAATGGTCTGCAGATCTCCATGTTATATTGCGGATGCAGATATCCTCGGATATCCACATATTTGCAGGGCTCTACTTATCCTCCATCCCTGTCCCTGTGCCTCCTATTGCCTTTCCCTGGGCAGCTGACACTTTGTTGCACTCCGAAGTCCTGTGTAGAATTGAGGTGAGATCGGAGTTCCCCATGTTGTCAAAGAGGAAGTGCTGAAAAGCAGGTTTAACTCAAATAGCCATTAGCTGCTGTTATTTGCTGGGACCTTGTCTAGCTCCGCGTGCTGCCAACCCTATTTCAACTGAACCAGTGTTTGCTCTGTCTGGCATAGTTTGTGAAGTTCCATGATGTAAATATAATCTTCCCTGTTGCTGTCCTATTCTATGTCATCTTTGGCTCTGAAATCTGATTTGTGAATTTTGATTTTGAAGACCACTGCTGTCTTGAAGTTAAATCTAAGCATGCAAAATTTGGGTGAACTGTGCTTTTTTCACACGATCTATCTCATTTCACCGATCTATAATACACTGGTACTCTGTAAATAGTTTTGAGATGGTTAGAGGAAAGGCACTGAATATACATAGGTTTTCACTGATTATGAAACTCACCATCGTGGTGCTGGTTTTATTAAGATGTAGCTGGGCTTGGAAGGATGAGATGCTTATTGATAAATTCCAGGGGCATAGCTGTGTTAGTCTAGTTCAGCAAAATAAACAAGGACTCCTATGGCACTTTTAAAGACTATCCAATTTATTTATTGCATGAGCTTTCATGGGAGAAATCCCACTTCGTCAGATGCTCTAATTCCACTTCTTCAGATGCTTGAAGTGTCTGACGAACTGTGGTTTCCCCCACAAATGCTCATGTGATGGATAAATTTTTTAGTCTTTAAAAGTTCCACAGGGCTCCTTGTTTGTTTTATTGGTATATGTTGATGTCACCGTATATAAGCAAATCAAAAAATATTTCCTTCAATGATTCTCACGATGTACAGAAAGGCAAAGTAAGACAGTTCTTCTTGAGAACTTATTAGAATTTGGTTTAAGGGTATTATATAGTTTTTTGACATGTGATGTTAACAATTTATATTTTAATAGTTATAAAGCTTTAATAAAGCTTTAACTTCTTTGAATCTCAACACCTGCTGTCATTAAATAATTGTCTGCTCCCCCTATAATTTTCTGCAACTATGACAATTCAAGTCAATAAAAATAGGAAAAAAAAATTAAGTAAATGTTATCTTTTAAAAAACTATTACAAAAATCAAATTCTGCCGGAATTAAGTATTATACAAATGAGCACTGCGCAAGCTTTAGCTAAACATTGTAATCCTTTCAAAGCAATTTAGCTCTGAGCTGAAGCACACCCTCCTTAATCCCTTCCCATCAGCTCTCCCAATGTACTTCATATGTATTTTTGGTAAATTTGAATCCAGGTTTCATAATATCAGGATAGATTGGGAAATACTTGTATTTACTAGAGCCCTTGAAATGGGCTTCACTGCAGTTTTTGCACATGGCTGGAGTTCGTGTTAGCAGGTAAGGGCTATGTAAGAATCATTCTGGGATTTTGAGTTTCTTGTACTTTCATTATCATTAACCTTTCTGTGCAAAATTTTCAAGATATGATCTGTCAAAGGTAAATTTCTTTAATTTCTTGTGTTTTTCTTCAAATGTCCAAATTACAAGAATAAGTGGGAAACTTGCTTTTGCCATTTTATGTAGATATAATTTTTTTTTTTAAAGTAAGGTTGTTGTGGTTCTATTTTATTTTTTATTCTGTACGTCGGTAGGTTAGGACATGGACATTCAGCATGGAGATAGATGCATGTTTGACCTAGGGATGTTTTGTGGTCTAGTGAAAATTATTTTGATTTGACTGACAACATAGAGTGAACAAGACTTAATTCTTCTCTCTTGTGCAGTACGATACAGTACTTAGTTATATGCTCACATGGTGATTCCTACAGGACCCTTCTTTTACTGACTCCTGTTTCAGTCAGGATGCAGGTTGAATGGTGCACAGTGAATTAGATGTGTTCTGTAAATCTGTCTGTGTTTTAAGCAAAATTGCTTTTTTATTGCCATGGTATAAATCTAGTGATTTATTTCAGATGTATAACTTACTAAAAACAGAACTGAGCACTTCATTCACAGGTCTGATGCTTGACTAATGAGACAGTGAAGTAGTCAGATATCCAGAGAGTTTCTGGCGTAACTGTACATTCTTTTGTGACTAAAAACCTGTATAACTAACAGCATTCTCTTGTAATGAATATTTCTTACAAGAAAGATGGCACCCACAGCCCAGGGGCAAAGCCTAGGTGAGAAGCCAAACCTATTGCCCAGCTTATGCAAAGTGCTATCCCTTGGGGACTCTGGTCAGGGATTCATCTTTTGTATTAGGCTCTGTCTAGTAAATTCATACCAGATTTGAAGCCTTCTGTCCCCTTTTCAAGAGAGAGCATTCTGTGCCTTGCTCTCTTCCAATGGAGAACCCTCCTGGCTGTTATGAGGCATGATTTTGTTACTGTGCCCTCTTCCCAGTGCTCAAATAATTTCCTCCTCTTCAGTTAATGTCTCCAGTACCTGCCCCTGCCTTGCTTACAGGTAATTTCTGGTGCTGGATTTAGTCTGTAATCAGAAACAAGTACTTACCATTATAGTCCTGAAAGACAGTCTTTTGATATGAACAAGTTAAAAGAGAATTAAAATGAAACGATGCTGGAAAGTCTATGGCATGTTGTTTCCTAGACACTTAACAGTTATTAGCACTTTGATGAGCGCCTTAAAAATACGTCAGCTGTAGCTAACATTGATGTAGGGCACTCAAACTTTTTTCTTGGGACCCAGTTGAAAAAAAATCATTTATGCCTGTGAACCAACAATTACATCTTTGAGCAATGTAGTCCAGTCTTTTGGTGGTGGCAGCAGGGGGCAGCACAACCCAGTCCCTGAGGGTCCACGATCCAGTACTGGGTCTTGACCCCAAGTTTGAAAGCCACTGATCTAGTGCTCTGCAATCTGGAAAGGCATTTGACTGTCCCCTTGTGGCTCCAGGGTCTGGACCTCATTTCCCCAATGGGGGACCCTGCAAACAGCCTGCTCCTGGTTCCAAGCTCCCCCTGCCCCTGACCATCAGAGGACCCTGTGGATGACCTGTTCTTGGGCCGAGGCTCTCCTCCCATCATGGGACCCTGCAGCAGGCACCCTGGCCCAACTCCCAGCTCCCCGCACCAGGAGGCTACACCCACTGTGGCTCTCAGACCACTTGGTTATGGAAGGAATTTAAAAAAAAAAAAAATGGCTCTTTTGGGTTGCTGATCCCTGATATAGATCCATATAAGCAACACACTTCTAGATTCATAAGACGGATGAACTAAGTTCAGGTGTTTACTATCCTTCAGGCCTCTTGCAGTTTCAATGTAGAAAAAGTGAAACTTAAAAAAGCCTGTTCTTTGAGATGTGAAAAGTGTACTGGAAAGGCAAGACAATGGGTTTGTGCACTTCTTTAAAAAACTACTATCTGATTGATAAAGCTCAGATGAGGCATCAAAAATTCACTTGTCAGTGACAAATAGGAGGCTTTCCTGGCTGAATAGCATATATTTATGTACAGTCTACCATGTAGTTTGAAAATTCAGTTATGCTTCTAGCTCTTATGAAGGTGAAGACAACCGTCGAAAAATGAATCAAGTGTAAACTGATGCATTATCTTCACATGCCTCTACTGCTGCTTTGTGCTCACCTGCAGAAACTGACGGTCAGGATTCACTGCTGCTATGGGGACGTCCCTCCGCAAAAGTGAAAGGCGGAATCAGGTCAGTTTCCCAAAGCTACAGTTTGTCAAGAGTATGAGGAGCCTCTTAGATGCTGAAACATCACTGGAGCCCAAAACCAGGCTGTAGGCAGGATTGAGTGGGGAGACTTCCTTCCATAACTAAGGCAATCTGGAATTGGAGGGGAAAGATGTGAACAACTCCCACCTTTCACTTGTCTGGGACATGAGCACTTTAAACTGGTCAGATGCCTGCTGATGGAAAGACAGACCTGCTGATTAAGATCCAGTGGCAGTGCCCTTGTGCCTGGGTTGAAGTGAGAGAAACAATGTTTTGTGCAAGTCTCTCTCTCTGTCTCCTCCCCCCCCCCGGGTGAAAATTATTACAAGTTCTGGGTCACACAGAAGCTAGTTACAAATGTTTATTTTTCTCTTTTGATTTTCATTTTTAGAAGGTGGTTCTGGGTACGAGAGGTCACTTCAGTCTGTTAGAGATGGAGGTGTTCATTTTAGGGCAAAAGAGTGGTCTTGTTTTTGGCATAAGGCTGTGTGGTTGGAGGTCCAGATTTTATTCAGTTACTTGCACAGAATTTTTGTGATCTTGAAACCATTTCCTCAGAGAGGCTTAATTCATAAATGTTTAGGAAAAGAAATGCTGCTCAGTAAGAATGCTTGATGGTCATGGTGGGTTAGGATTTCTGTTTTCCAACACACTTCATTGTTCTCTTCATTTATCAACAGTCTGATTTTGTGAGCTCAGTTCCATAATGTGATGGTTATCTCCACGTATCTCTGTGGCCCAGTTCTGCTCTCAGATATGCAGGCACCACTCCAGATGAAATCTAGTGAGTTTTATTTGGATCTCTGAGGTCAAGATTTAGCTCTTGGTTTGTGACTTCTTCATAAAGCTGAGGTGCTTAGTCTGAGAGGTTTTCTGAGTAAGTACAGGGACTGAAATCTCACAAGATTTTTTTGTGAACTAGTGGTCAAGGATTTGAATTACAAATGTATTAATTACTATTTTATGATCGTCATCTAGTCCGGTGGTTCCCAACCTTTTCAGTAACGTGGCACACTTCAATGAGCCAAACAGATCCATGGCACACCAACTTTTTTGAACTGAATTGGTTGCTCATAATCATCACATTAACTAACTTTTACTATGGTTATGGTCTTACTAGAGAGGTCTGCAACATAGTGCAGACAGCAAGCTAAAGAAAGATCAAATGTATTAATATTTCAAATCCGCCAGAAAAAAAGACATATCCTCTCAATTTTGTTTGTTGGCCACCTGTGTTTAGAATGTTCATGTTTTAAAGTTGAAAGACTGATACCTCACTTTTAATTTGACGATTAATTTTCACAAGTTTTCCGAGTTGTAATTTTGGTTGGAGAGAGTATTGTTGAGATGAAACAATCTTTGTTTTACACTGATTTTCATTACTTCTGTACAAAATTTCCTGGCGCACTTGGACAGTTCTTATGGCATACCAGTTGAAACCCACTGATCTAATCTGACCACTTCCATAAAACGGAATAAAAATAGAGTTTTAAATAGTCTGACTTAAATATTCCTTCTCCTCTCAGTGACACTTAGGTTGTACACGCTCTTTGTACTTGTGATGTGGTATCGCTAGTTTTTATGTTGCCTTTAGAGTTCTTCAGGAAAGTCAGGGTAGCAAGAAGTGACTTTATAGTGTAAAAATTCAAGCAAAAGGGAAAAAAAATTGTCTGATGAAGTGGAGGATGAGTGTGGAGAAAAACATTTAGGTCTCTCTTGTACATAATAAACAAAGAAACACAATTATTTCCTTTGTTACCTTTAATCAGGGCCCTGTGTATTCCATGATTCTGCCCTCACAGAATTCACCGCTTGCTGCAGAATTATGCTGTAGAATTTCCATTTTAAATAAAAAGACTATTTCTAGCCTTCTGGCTGCAAAAGAGAACCCTGAAAATTTTGACTGACAGAAGTATCTTCCTGGTTTTTCCATGTAACCTGAAACGTGTCAGTCGCCCTTTATCTTAATGGAATGCTAACTCTGAAACCTATAAATGGCAATCAGCTGCACGTTGAAAACAAATTCTGGGGACGGTAAAAGGAAATGTGATATTCAGGTAAATATCACAAGAGTTGCTGCACTGACTATGTTAATGACTGTTTTATATTTAACACATTTAAGATCCTTCATCAAATAGGTATTTGAATTTTCCTTAGAACTCCCAGCAGCAGCAATTGCAGAATGCTGGGTCCTTGCTTGTTAGACTGTAGATCTGCTTTACTGCAAAATGCCAGGGACCTTGATTTGAGCAGCTGTGACTGGCTGAACTACAGCAAGATCTGCTTCAGCTTGTGAAGATAAGGACAAATCATGTTGTTACCGTGTTAAAAACAGTTAATTAGCCCTAGTGAGGGTCCAGTCTGAAACCTAGTGTAAAGCTTTTTAAACAACTGTTTGTAACAGTGTTTCCACAGACAGATTAAATGACTGTCAATTACTGAGTTATTCTGCCTGGCCACCATGGCTTTGTGCGAATGTACTCCTACTTGGTGACATTCAATACTCTTTTATTGGGAGTGGAGGCTGTTTTTGCTGTCAGTAGTGTTGTCAGGAGCAGATAATCACAGGGGCTTCGGGGGCTTAAGCCCTAGGCTTCAGCCAAAGGGGGGGGGGCAGGCTCCAGCCCCTGAAAGCCCTGCAATAATCCAGCCTACATCTGCTGAGTGCTGGCAGGGAGGAGCTCCACCCGGCCCCTAGGCCAGCTGTTTTGAGTGGGGCTGGGCAGGCTAGTTCCTCTTCCACCCTGGGATAGGGAGGGCCAGTGCTGCAGGCAAAGTCTCCACAGGGGCCTTTCAGGGCCTGCTGGCATGCTGCCAGCCGCTCCCACTCCCCCTCCCCCTGGACTAGAGCAGGGCTAGGGCAGGAGCGCCTGTGTGGTGGGGCACATCGTCATGGGCAGCTTGGGACCTCTGCATTGGGGTTGGGGGGCCCATGCTGGAAGGGGGGACAGCCCAGGACCCCTGGACCTGTTAATTCAGCTCTGATTGTTGTAGTTTCTTAACACTACATATTCTATAACTTTGTTGTGCTATCCATGTTACAAATAAAGGACAATCACCATGCAGCATGGTGGAAAGTAGTATTGTCTAGGTTTACATGCTGGCATGATAAGATTTAGTCTAGGTCAGTGGTTCTCAACCTTTTGTGGGTCACAGCATGCTTAGTGGACACACCAGCCCACTCTGCTCAGGCTGAGTCCAGCCATCCCTCCAGCTCTCCATGACACACTTACCACTATGTGGTGACACAGTAAAATGTCCCAACACGGTGGTTGAGAACTGCTGGTCTAGGTGACCCTAGAAAAATCAGTTATTCAGCAGTATATGAAAATGTAATGTACGAAATTTAAAAGCTAAACCCATGTAAATTTAATTGTATAAAACATGAGAAGCAGCAAGGACGGGGGTGGAGGGCAGTCTTGGACTAAAGGTCTATTCCTGGCTTTTTCACTGAACTGCTGTGTGAGCTTGGGTGAGTCCCTGCCCCCCTCCCTCCTTTTTTGAACTAGTAGAATGTACAGTATTTGATGCAATGGAGCGCCAAGATCAGTTGAGACCTCTGCATGCAATTATAATACAATAATAATCAGGTATGCAAACCTAAAGTTCACAATGTTTTTGCCCTGGTAGATCTCTTGTTCTGAGCTGAATAAATGTCCTCTTTGATTTGATTTGAGATGCACTTTAATGGAGCCAATCAGAAAGCAGGAATGGTGCAGTGTGTATGTAACAGTTCATGTTTCATTGGAGATGTGGACATTTAATTGGTGTTCTTTTCAGATTTCCAGCATACCAATTTTGGGGAGAAGCCTCGAACAGACTTAATCATCAGAAACACATGGACCATTAAGTCTCCCAAAAATGAGCCAATTCACTCTCTTCTACTGGAACCGCCAGTGTCTTGAAGAAGGTAAGGAATTATTTTTGTTCGTTTTTTGTGGCAAATGAGCTCTTCAGCATCTCAGGGTTCTGATCATGTGGTGTGATTAGGATAGGTAGACAATTGCATCAGTGCGTCTGCCTTTGGCTTGCTGATGAAGTGCAGGTTGAAGACGCACTCATGGGCCTATGGGCCTTGGTATTTGAAGAAGTAGTTTTTCAATGAATAAGATATATTTTGCTTTTTTTTAATGTCTCCATGGTTGTTCTTCATGATTACTGAATTCTGAAGTGTATTTAAAATGTTTTAGATTAGAAGTAGCATTCTGATCCCTGTATTGATGGTTCTTGAAGAGTCACACCACTGGCAGTACTCGTTGCAGGTGACAGATCACTATTCAAGATTGCACATCCATTTCCCTTCAATACAGAGCATAATATCTGAGCACATTAAGTTTAATACTGTTTTGTAGAGCTTGTAGTTCCTTCAGTGCTATACTTCTGGTCAATCTTTTAAAATCTCAGAAGCTGATGGTTAAACACCCATTTGAAATCCTTAAAACTGGGGTCTAACAAACAAAATAGTAAATCAAACAAGGAGTCCTGTGGCACTTACAGACTAATGAACATATTTATTGCATGAGCTTTCCTGGGAGAAAATCCCACTTCATCAGACTCTGGGAAGATGGGGGAATTTACAGAATTGGGAGGAAAGAAATGCAGGGATTTCCTCCCATTCTGTAAATTCCCCCATCTTCAAAGCATCTGACAAAGTGGGATTTTCTCCCACAAAAGCTCGTGCAATTAATACATTTGTTAGTCTTTAAGTGCCACTGGACTCCTTGTTTGTTTTACTGAACTAGACTAATACGGCTGCTCCTTTGAAAATAATAAATGTTAGAGTGAAGGGTTTCTATTGAATTTTGAAAGAAAAATCAAGGACTTTAACAAGATGATTCCAGAAAAAAGTTAAACAGATAAAACTAAAATAGGGCTTTTATTTTTCTGTTTAAGTTATTCAAACAAATAAAATCAGATATGCACCTGTTTAGATCTAGATTACCCATTCAATAAAGTTCATCCAATTTTCTTTAGAAATGTTTACTCTTTGTCTATAATACTCCCTTATAAAAGGCTATCTTATATTAGCCTACAAGTACTCTCCTCTTCCATTAACTACTCTACTGGGAAATATTTCTTTTCTTTTTAATAATATGAATAAATGTAGTTCTTATGGCCCTCAAAGACTAAAAGCACTTATATTAGCTATGCAGAATTTTTGAAGGTATTTTAAAAGATTCATCCTCACAGCTCTGAAAATGTACCACTCTTCTGGTCTTCAGAATCCCACTGTTGTAGTTCCATGACATCTTTTGAGCAGAGATTCCATGGTGTGGTTTCTTTTGATGAGACAATAGGGCCTGGATGAGAACATAATATGAGCCACAATTTAAAGTAGGGTTTCAGAGGTGAAAGGCACAATCATACTGAACGACCGGATCACTGTTACTTATTACTTACATTTTGTTGGCGCTCATAGACTCTGCTCAAGACTGGGGTTACATACCCTTTGCTGTAGAGTATCTCTTTTAAAACTAGTTTCTAACACATTACATCCTTCATTCCACCCTTTGGAGTTTTTCTGTTTTCCTCACTATCTTCGAGCTTACTGGCTGATTATTTAGTGTTGAGTGGTTCAGCATGTCTCCTTATAAGGTGTTTAAAAACTGATTTTAAAACAGAGATTCTTTAGGGCAGAGATCTCCAAACTTTTTCACCTGAGGGCCAAATCTGCTTTTACATAATTACTAGGGGGCCAGACTATCCAAAAATGGTCAACAACAAAGGATATTTGACATCGTTAAATACTTTTTGTTCTATAGAAGTTATACATCACTATAAAAAAATGAACGATGGCAACTTTCTGGTTTTGAACTATTTTGTCTTTATTTGCAACTGTTAGTATGAAGAGTGGAACTGACGCTTTCCTGATGAAATCAAGTCCAACTGGGGCTCAAAATTTATGCTGCCTGTCACTAAAAAGTAATTTTAAATGCTCATCAGACAAGGATCCCCATAGTTAGTCTTCACAAATTTCATCCTGGAAGATGTTTTTTGGCAGATGTAAGTTGCAGCAAACATGAGAATAAAACCCTGAGCAGAGCTTCTCATATGGGGACAGTGTTCCTTTGGCAAACATTTATAGAAGTTTATCAAATTTCCCTCTTTGAATTTGTCTTTAAATTCATCACATGTAGTCAGAACGAGGCAGTGCATTGTTTTGGACATAAAAAGGCAGTGTGTGCATGGACTTGCGTAGAACAATATCCAGCACTGGATGCATATCCAGTGCTTTTTTTCCCCTAAAAAAAAAAGCCTGTACATCAGCAGGAGAAAGGAGACCCGTTCCTTTCCCCTGCTGATCCCTGGCCCCTAGGGCTGTCCAACCTTTTTGGGCAAGGGGCCACATTCCAATTTTCTAATCCTCCTGGCTCCACCACTGTTAGCCCCCAGTGGCCTTCCCAGGCTTCCCAGCATGCTGTGTGCCTTCCTTCATCCACTGGCTCCCCGACCCACAGGCACTTTCCTTGACCTACCCACCAGCTTCCCCCCCCCCCCCCCAGCCCATTCCCTGCCAGCCTGCCGGCTCCTGGATCCCCTGGGCCTTCCTCACTGGCTCCCTGATCCTCCAGGCCCCTTACCTGACCCTTCCTCACCAGCTTCTCAACACTCCCCGGGACCATTCCCCCTTACCTGGCTGGAGTTGCAAGGGTGTCCAAGTTGCTCCGTGGCGAGGTGGCTCCCCAGCCTTTCTGTTGCTCCCTGTGGGCTGGATGACTCTGCTTTCCGGGCCAGATGCGGCTATAGTTTGGAGAGCCCTGCTCTATTGTATGCCATCACTAGAATGAGAAGATGAGCAGGAGGAATGGGTAGCAGAAAGGGCTCGAAACCTTGAAGGACAGTGACCAAAACCAAGAAGACATTCAGGATGGGGGTGGGAGGGGGACTCTGGAGGTATGGTTTTATGTTCAGGTGTTGGTGGTTTTTCCATGGATCTGTAAGTCTCATCTGCTTTTCTGAAAGTCAGGTGGGTGGGTGTTTATGAAGTGCCTTTGCAAAGCTGGTGTGTTAGTAGCTCTTACTATCACATGGTCCCTGACAGGTTAAACTTAAACTAGAGTATTTGTGAGGAGTGGAGCTCTGGGTTCAGGGGCAAAAGCTTCTGGGGAGGCTTGAGGATCAGTACTGATCTTGGCCTCCACATCCCAACAAAGTGTGCCAGACGTGGAATGTGCACCTTGAGAATGTGCTGTTGAGTCTGGAATTAACAGCAGAGCCTGGATGCAGCTCCAACTACATTGATTTGAAAGCATGTGGAGTGCAAAGGTTGGATACAGTACATCAGCATGACAGCTCTCCACAAGGGAGAAAATTCTGACAGCTTTGTAACTGCTGTTCAAAGGGGAAGATTCCTAAGTTCTGTCAGTGATTGATTTACACGCTGAAGAAAGTTTTTTTCCTTTCTCATGTAACTGTTGTTCTTGCTATCCATATATAAATCTTACCAAGCTCTTGTCTTGAACAATAAATCACACAGAGTGAATATGCATAGGTTTCAAAAATAATTATGGGCACAAGTGTTAGTGGTAATGGGTATAGAGAAGTTCAGGAATTGTTATTTTGGCTACACTAAATGAAATTCCTAACTACTTTTCAAAACAGTAGGGATGTTAACTAGCAGTGCCTTGGCCAAATAACAGCTTCATAACTGCATTCTGCTTACTTGCATTTCCCTTTCTCCTTCAGTTGGACATGTTGGTTGAGAGTTAAGACACAATTAAATGGGAGTTGCTGGATGCTGAGCACTTTTGAAAATCCCATTATTTTGGTGCCTAAAATATGGACTTAAGATCCCATATTTTGAAAATTAGCCAGTATTCTTCACTTCCTGTCCTAAACTGTGTTAAATGTTCATGTACTGTTTAAACAGTAGCAACATCTTGCCTAAAAAATAGGCTGTGTTTTAGTGATGGCTAAAGGCATATAGCTCATTGGGATCTTTGAGAATGAATGCTGTTAAATGTGGTACTATTTTATTATGCACTTATAGACAAAGCATAGAATGGTTTTCTAATATTAGATTTTTAAATACTTTGCACCCCAAAAGAAATAAGGCAGTTGTAGCTTCAAAACTAGTAATTCACTGACTTCTGAAGTAAATGTTGATGATTACTAAAACATGAATTAGAAACAGATGTTAAATGTTTGCCTGGAGATTGTTTGATTTCTCAGCACCCTGCATAGTTAATACAGAGCAGGTTAACAGCTAGGATAGAAGGATCTCAGAATAATTTTCTTTGTCCCAGTTAAATCTAGAATTATTATAACTGATAATAAGCTCTCAACAAGAAGGACAAAGGGTAAAGGAAGTTTCTGTCTACGTTTGCTTGTATGAAAGGAAAGGGGCGAATTTGCATGATTGCACCCATAAGGCAGAGCTTGACACTTGAGAAGTAAATTGTGAGGTGTTAAAAATACCACTGGGGAGACAAACTAATTTAAAACGTATAGAAAGATTAGAAATATGAAGAGCAGAAGACCTTACCCCCCCCCCCCCCAAAAAAAAAAAAAAAAAGATTCAGCTTGGAAAAATCTACCTGTGGAAACAGTAAATAATGATAAATACAAAAGCTAAAACGTCTGTAAAACAGTAAGATTGAAAGAGATGTCAATGAAGAGCAAATGATACACAAGTTTGCAGCAATACATGATAGTTGAAAAGGTGATGCAATTTTCGGTCTGTCATGCATGAAAGCATCACATCACAGAGTCAGAAAGACTTATCCTCCTTCCTGGCTTCTGTGTGAAGACAGCTGTAATGCTGTTTTGTACACAGGCTTTGAGTCTAGGACCCTCACTGCCATACGTAGACTGATAAATTAGAGTTTTGAAACAGAAGAGATCAGGGGGCTGGAGAAATTTTTAAAAAAGACTACAGATGGGCTGAGGACTGCATACATATTTGGAAGCTGTAAACAAAAGAGAATGAAATAGTTTGAGAGGGCATCATTAGGAGAATGAGAGAGAGAATTTAGGCTGAGTATCATGGTGAAATGTATCTGACTGACAGTCACGTCTGTATGACTGAAATTAGTCTTTCAAAGGAAGATGTGGAAACCTTATTTTGGGGGGCATAAGTAGAGTTATACGAGGCAGGATGATAGAGGGAGATGCTCTATGAAGGCTACCAGTCCAATAGCCAGGAGCTTGGACTACAGAAAAGGCCTCCCACAATTCTGGATATCTGGCTTGTTCTCCTTTGCAGCTGATGGAGGCAGATTAACATTTTGGCACCATTTGGTCTGATCACTCTTCCTCTGCTCCCATTTGCTGCCAGATTCTCTGCCCCTGCATCCTTCTTCCTTTTATCTTTTATGCCTAGTTTTTTGGGTAGTAGAAGCACAGTTCTCCCTCCTCAGCATTATTCCTCCTCCTCCTCCAAGGGTCATTTGACACCTGTGTGAGCCTCCATTATACCATCTTCCTGCTAGTTCTTCCATCCCTTACAGGCATGGCAGAGCAGCCAATAAACATGACATCAAATCCAAGCAGTGTGCTATATGTGAGGCAGTCTACTCAGACCCAGCAGACAGTAAATTGTGTCCAGTTTTCTGTCCCCCATTCCATAAAGTCACCTGTGAGCTGGACAGGCAGATGGAGTCCCCTACTCACTGAGAAGCTGCAATTCCAGCAGTGGAAAATTGGACCAGGAGAGCCAGTGCAGAGTAGAGAGAGGCTCTGAAAGCATGGAGCATCCTGACTACTTGGCTTGGGAGTGAGTGCCAGGGACAGCTGCAGAAGAAAGAGGAAAAACTTGACAGGGTGACATCAGTGCCAAGAAAAGTTCTTTGATTCCATTCAGGAATTTATTTTCTTGCTCCATAGGTGAAGGAGGCCTACTGCTGTACTGCACCTCTACCCGCTATGACTTCTGGTTGTTTGCACATAGGGATTACTCTGAAATCTTCAAGCCTTCATACTACAGGTGTGGGACCATTCATGGAACTGTACAGAGTTGCCAGGTGTCCAGTTTTGAACTGAAAAATCTGGTCAAAAAGGGAACCTGATAGTATCCATTCAGATCTCCCAGAGTTCTACTCGCTCAAGATGGCTCATAAACCAAAGGTTCAATATTAAGTGGAATCGTTACCATATAACGGTCTTCCTTAGGTTATGGTACATAATATATATTTCAGAGACAATAAAATAATTAAGAATGATGTTATGCAAGTTTTATGGCTTGAGAATAACTCATCTAGGAGAAGAGGGGAGTGGTAGCCAGCCATTGGAGTGTCAAAACGCTGATCTGTCTTCATGAACTGCTGAAAGGAAGCAGGCCAAATATCTGAAATTGTGGAAGAATTTGGTACAGAAAAGAAATTATTATTAAGAAATTTTCCATTTCCTCTGAGATTGTTTGAAAGTGCATTTTAAATTTTATTTTCATTGTCCCACAGTTTTTTTTTTTTTTTTTTTTTACTTTAAAATTGAAAGGTGTTTTGAATCCTAGTGAAAGCTGTTGAATCAGCAGTTTTGGAGACCAATGTTCTCAATCTGCTTTAAGGATTCATTTTGACTGTTTGGGACTGAGGAGGCACATATTCTGCTCTCAGTTCTGCAGTTGACTTGCTGAGTGATCTTGGGGAATTTACTTGGCATATTTCTGCTTTATTGTCCCCATCTGCTAAATAAGCATAGTAACACTACAAAGAGCTTTGAGCTCCACTAATGAAAAGTACTGTGTAAGTGCAAGACATTTTCATGCCTCTGCTGGGTCTGCTGTCGCTGTCTGAGGATGAGACCAGGACCAGTGCTAGCCAGTTTGCTTCCTTGAGCATGGTATACTCTTTGTCCTTACAGGGGACATTGAAATATGGCCACATCTTCGTTCTTCCTATTGCTAACGTTAGGGAAAGCAGGGCTAACAGTGTCACTCCCTTTTCTGGGAGTCAGGAGTTGAACCTTCATTGCCACAGAAATGGATGGGAATTGACTGGGCTTGCTTCTCTCTCTGTCCTACTTTCTGCAGAGACCAGGGTGGTGCCACTTTTCCTTCAGTTGCCTTGGGAGTGACAGGTGTTACAAACATCACTGTGGGGGAGGGAACCATCTCACAAGCGCTCTGTAGTTCAGTCTGGCCTGAGGGGCCAACTGCTATTTGATATATTTAGAACCAATGCTCAGTTCACAGCTCAGCATTTCCTGGCCTGGCAAGGTGAGCTGAGTTCCAGTGCTCCATTGCATTACCCATCACAGCATGCTTGGTCTTTTTTCACTTCATGGTGTTAAAGTTCCTCAAAGAGCTGTTACAAAGTCATCCACCAGTTGAAGAACCCACTCCTGCCAGGTACTTGTCCTTCTGAAGCTCATGGATCCTCTTTTTGAGTGGGTTTTAAAACGTTCCCTTCCTCACTTCAATCTGAAGTTGGTCTTCCTGGTAGCTATCACTTCAGCCACAGGAGTGAGTGAGCTTCTAATACTGTGACCCAATCGCCCGTGAGACATTCCATGAGGACAGAGTAGTGCTAAGACCTCACCCAAAGTTTATTCCTGAAGTAATCTTGGAATTTTGTCTGAGCCAATCAGACCAACTGCCTGTCTTGTTACCGAAGCCACAGTATATTCTGGGAGGAAAAAAGCTACAGTTCTTGCAGTTGCCAGCACTTTGCTTTATTATATTGACAGGGCCAACCCTGTCACAGCATCACGCCTTCTGTTTGTTGATGTTCTAAAGGTTCATCTAGCTCTTCACAGAGAACATCAAAATGGATAACCCAGCATATCTCACCAGCTGCGTGGCACGTTTCTCCCATTGCAAGTTACTCCAACAGAACTCAATCTCCCCTGCCCGCTTTAGGAGGGTGCCAGTGTCTGAAATCGTCACGTGGAGTAACCTGTTGATCTTTGTCAGACACAACGGCTTGGACTTAGCTGCTGGATCAGATACTGTGTTCCTGAGAAAAGTACTTTGGTTACTGTTTGATATAACTGGAGCTCCTCATTTCCCATTATCTTGAAAGGATGCTGCTCACCAGTTGCTTACAGTGGGACCAGCAGTGACTTGTACTGGAAAAGGAAAGAAGTTGACTATTCTGTGCAGTAACTGTGGTTCTTGGAGATACTGTAATCAGTGTGGGCCCATAACCTACCCCAGTCGCTGTGTTTGAGTCCTTGGATGCTACAGGCTTCAAATTGTGAGGGAACTGAGCGATAGTCAGAAGTCCTGTGCCATTACATGCACCTGTAGCAGGACCCACACTGTGATTACAGCATTTCAGTGAACCACAGCTTTACTGTAGGGTAGGTAATCTTTTTGCAGCCTACCCCACTAATATATCGCCGTGGAAACAGGAACAAGGGGTATATATTTAAGTGCAATACTACCTTTGAGCTTTGCCTCTGCTGGAATTCCCCTGTTAGTTCAGTAATATCTATTCGTGGCATTTCGATAGAAACTGGCTTCACATGACCTAATCATTCAGGCATATCAGCAAGTGTGTATTTGTGTACCTTAACCTTTGGATTTGTGCCAGAGAGATGCACAAATACAGTAATTCACATCAGGAAGAAAAAAAAAAGCAGGTATTAAAAAGGTTGGGTTGAAACAGGTTTACAGAAAAGTCTGTGTAAGAATATCTTCTTGTAGTGAAAGCTTGTGGTGAACAATTGGAAGTACCTATATCCCTTGCTGACTGAAACATTTTGAGTTCTCTGAATGAAAAAATGACCAACCTGTTCTTGTATTGTCTCCACTCCTGTAAAAAGTCTGTTCAAATAAACAAGAGGGGTTTTTTGGCTCATGGTGGAGAAAATCCATAAAATATAGTCCCTGACATAGGGATGTTGATGGTTAAGGTTTAGTAAGTATTCCTGTTTTAAAAGAGCCTTTCACTTGTATGTCACTTTCACAAGTTGCACCATTTGTGTTAAAATTGACCGGTTGCTCTCAGCCTGTATGGAGTACCACTACCTATCTGATGGATTTGAGCTAGCTACTGCCTCAGTTTTCCTCCTCTTGGGCTCCTGATAATTTCATTTTAGGCTTTACTGTGTTGAGTAACACTCCCTCATGCAGTCTGTTTTTATTAACAAAATTCAAAAGAAAACACAAGAACTGTCCCCAGCCTTCCAAGTTGTCTCTCAACCCTTGATGCAAGGTTTTTGGTCCTATCTCTGCTGAGGCTTTCCACTAGCAGGATCCCCCACTATCAAAAAGAGAGCCTCCTGCCTGAAGTGCCCCTTCTCTTACGTCTGGCTCTACGAAGGTTTCAGTGTTGTTTTCACTCCAGAAGGCTTGTTTTAGCCACATGAATAGCCTGTAACATGATTTTGCTTGTTCTTTCTGCCTGTAATTGTGTTACAGGTGCGGCTGGACACATCCCCCCTTAAAGCAGCCAGGATCCTTGTGCACTATGTCTTTTGGTTTTGTGTGGCAATTTTTACTGATTTGATTGGAATTTGCAAGGATTTAGAGGACCTTCTTCATTCACATGCTATGGTTTCTGTTCAAAACAAGGATCTTACTAACTACCCCAATGTTCATTCTGCACTCTGCCTACAAGCTCAGTATAGCCTGGAGAAAACTCTTATTGTGTATGACTGTGTGTAGGGAATATAAGCTGTGAGTGTGCTCATAGAATAAGGCAGGGCTCTGACTGAGAGCACTGACAAGGTTATAATGGAAGCATCTAGGCCTCTTTGTATCTGTCAGCACATTCCAGCTATAAATTCGTGTCTGTGTGTTTCTGTTCAATTCTTTGCTAGACCATTCAGGTTGCAGAGTAACTTCACACTGTTCTGGAAATGTGTGTGTTAAGGTTACCTGTGTAGGTGTAACTGTTGTACTGTGCATATGAATTATTATGAATTTATTTGTAGGTGATCCCTGGAGAGATGAGGATGATCACTTTTGGAAGTGTTTATTTAATATGGATCATTTTAGTGACCAAGGAGTCTAATCCTTGAACTGCAGACTCATTGGCATATGTTGCAGGTGGTGTTGGAAGAGCAGGTATCTCAAGGATTGAGTGGGCCCAATCAAGGGCCTGGAGGTGAGGCAGCCTCTGTTCCACACTGGGGGCCTGGGGGTGAGGCGGCCTGAACTCTGCTGATTTGGTGGCTCTGAGGCCCTGCGCCCCAAAATAGCAGCTCGTGTCAGCTGCTCTCCGTCCTCTGGGGAGAGGCAGCTGGCTGGGAGTATGCAGGGCAGCAGCTAGCACTGCTCTGTCCTGACAGTGGAGCAGAGTGAGGGTGGCGCAGCCTCTAGCTCCAGCTACCACCCCGCCAGTGCTAGGGTCCACGGCATGGCCACTTGGCTGCTTCTGGCTCATGCACTGGGAGGGTGAGGGTGGCCCTGATGCTGTGGTCAGCTGGGAGTCCTCTAATTTGGCCCTAATGCTGGGGTTGGCCCAGTGTTCCTCTGCAGCCCGGCGTTCTGGGAGCCACATGGCAGCAGTTAACGAGCTGCATGTGGTTCCTGGGCTGAGGGTTGCCGACCCCGAGCTAGATCCAGCAAACCTAATTAAACTTTTTTTGAGAAAGACAAGATGCAGCTCTTTTAAAGGCAATTAACCCCCTTTCTTCTTGAAACTGGGTTTAGCCACCAATTAATTCAAATAAGGAATCTGCAAAGGTATTTTAGGAATGAGATTCAAACATGTACAGCATTATTTTGTGATGCAGCTGATGAAAAACAAGCATTTGATGATAAAGAACTGATTGAAAACACAAACTTTTTTTGTGAGGAGCTTGTGGGCAGAAAAAAATTTATCTACAACAAGACTGGATTTGAAATACCACTCTTTGGTTCATATAGGTGTCCTAAGCAGGAATTGGCTCATCAGGAAATGGATTATCATAGGTTTAGCTTGTTTTTTGATGAATACACGAACATTAGATGAATTCTGGTTTCAGGTCATTTCATATGGTACCTTATGTAGCAATGCATTCATTTGTTAATATGCTGAAGTCAGCCGTGGTTTCTTTGATATGGGTCTTGAGCCTGAGTCAAACCCAGCAACTAAGACCACAAGAACTGGAGGTGAAGGAGAAAAAGAACAGGGAGGAGAGGGGATTTGTTCCCCTGTTGGCGTCTCTGTTAAATTGTTTTAATAGTTTTTGTACACCGACTGCTGTGTCATCTGGGCATACAATGTAAATTAAATGCAACCGGATATTACTTCTACAACAATTTAATATTAAAACATTTTAAGTACTCCTCTCTCTAGTTTTCAACCAGCTGATGGTCTAAAGTCAACAGCATGCTTTGCCAAGAGGAAGTGTCTTAGCCCACACCCTAAAAGTCAACAAAGTCAAAGTTGCATTGAGTGCTAATGAAAATACGTTCTGCATAAGCTATTCCTCAGACCCCAAGTGCCACAGCCAGGCTTTTTCAACAAAACCTTTCTATTCATCACTTTTATATGGATAAAATACTGTTACATCTTCTGTGTCCTAGAATGCAATGGATCATGACCTCTCTTAAGGACCCAGTCCCACACTCATGGCAATCAGTACAATAACTCCCAATAATTCCAGTAGGAACTGTATCGGGTACTAAATAAGTCCTCCCCCCCCCCCCTTTTTTTTTTTTTTAAATTGAGTGGCAGGAACTCTGATCATAAGACTGTGTTGCGGTAGTAACACAGTTATATTTCCATGCTGGGTCAAAGTTGAGGATTTCAGCTTAGTATCCCACCACTGGGAGGTTGGCAGAAACTGGGACTGCAGCAAACAGAAGCTCCTCCCAAGTTAGAAGGAAGCATTTCATGTTGCTTCCTAGTAGTGGCTAAAGTTGTCCTCAAGGGTACGGCTAGTTATCTTTGAAGAGAGCTGCATTTTGGTTTTCTCAGGCAGACTGTGACTGCAGAATAAGGTTTTGGAGTGTGGGGAAAAACGGGATTGCGGACACTCATAAGGAGCATTATAAGGGGAAGAAAAAACATTGGGATTCACGGGATTGCTGTGTGTTTTCTTTGCATCTCTTGCTCTGCAAATGTGTTGAACTCGACCTTTGAGAAGTTACTGATAAACTGTTATCATCCAGGAGTTAAAATAACAAACCCTCCCACCTGGTGCAGTTGGATAAAAACTCCCCAGGTTTCTGAGGCCAAATGACTGTGTACAAATGTTATACCAGTCCAGGCACGACAGCCTGGCCAAGGACAAAGTTTACTCTGTGAAGAAATCAACTGAAACTTATAGTTCCACACTGTTTGTGCAGCCTGTCCCCATATTGTAAGTATTTCTTTTTACATAGAATATTTTCTTTGGACCTGGGCGTGATATTGTGATTATGAAACTATGTTCATACCCTTGTTGGAAAGACATCATTAAAACTGAACACTGGGGTGAAATGGTCTTGTGTGAAATCATTGGCAGGAGAGCCAGGATTTCACAATATGTCTCATGTGGATCTTTTGATTTCTCATTCCATTAAGTCCATGCACAAAATTCTGTTTTCAGGGAACAGTATTTTAGCCCAGACAGTAAAGTTCTGAAAACATTTTATTAAGACAAGAGATGCTAGAGTGAAATAATTTTTAAAAAAATTTCACAATGGAATAAAAATTTCAGTCAGCAAGTATGTTGCATTGGCATCTATAGAATGGTTTTTGTTGGTTCCAGTTTATAAAGCTTGGAGTTAACTCAAATGTTACTTCATGACATGTTTGCTATACATGAACATTGTAAGCAAATTTGTGTTAATTAAATATCTTAATCAGTTGACCAAATTGTATGTATTTGTGCTTAAGAACTCAGTGCTGAGTTGTGTGCTCTTAACTCCGTCTAGTTTGAATAGGCATTGGAGATGCTCAGCATCATACTGGATTGAGGTCTAAAAGAGGCATGTGTAAAGTAAAGGGTAAATCAAAAGCTGGAGTGCTGGTATAGAGTGGGTTTAATTGACATGCTGCTACAAATGCTGAAGACCATGAAGTCTTCTCTGCTGTACGGTGCGTGCGGCTCTTAACAGAGTGTCATAACAGTTCTGTACTGACTGTTTAAAATCTGTTCTAGGAGAGGATTGGTGTTTACGTAAAAAAACTCCAGAGGTTTGTTGCCACTTTCGGACACTTATATTCTCCATTCTTTTCAAGAATGTTTTTACAGGCTACTGCTCTAAATTTTCTACATGCATGTGCTGTCTTTTATCTGAATTTAGAGCTATACTGAAATCACCCGTCACTTGTCCCTTATTATTGTTATTTATTTATTTTAATGTTAATTTTGCTTTTGTATTTTTTGTTTACTTTCTGAGTTTATATTTTGTGGAGCAGTAAAATAAAGCTCAATGTGTATATTCCATTTTCCCTCTGGTGACATTTAAGTGTGTGTTCTGTCATAATCACCTGTTCTTTTTTCTTCTCATTGAGTAACAACTTTTCATTGTAGAATTCAGATTCTTGGCATTTTTAGATAAACAGATGCATTGACCTTTATGTTTAAATTACTGTCTTATAGACCTTTCTAAATGCCATTTAACCCACATGAGCTCATTAAAATATAGTAGTGTACATTCTGAGTATTTCACTGTGGTTCTAACTTGCATTTTCAAGAAACTCCATTTGCAAACTCCTGATTGCAGTTATTGCTGTAACCCAAATTATAGTGATACGATCTCAAAACTTTTTATAGTTACTTAATAAGCACAATTCTTTACAGTGAAAGTTAGGTATATTAATATAGGAAGTATAATCAGCATTATCTCAGTAACACAAGTCCTGTTTTTCTACAAGTATTTGGTCTTTATTTATTTATTTTAACAAAGAGTATGAGTTGAAGACCCTGGTGAGATCTGTGGTTGATAATCTCCTTTGAGTGGTGAACTGACCATCTTCTCAAGAAACTTGCATGTTATTGTCTTGTTGTTAACTTGTGCTTTCCCTTGGCTGTTTGTGGTAGCTACAGTTTGTCTCTCATTTTATACTTGGATGTGAATTAAAATGGATTTAATTAATGTTGTGCAAATCTGTGTGTGATGAGTCTAACCCAGTTTGTTGCTGACTGCAGCCACTTTTATTCCAAAGTAAGGGTCTCTAAACACAGACTTACACCAAAATAATGCTGTTTTAATCACACTTTTTGTTATGGTGTGTGTGGTTGGGACTTGTGGATCTTGAAAACTGTGTTGTGTGGGTGTTGTTCATCATAGCAGTGGAGTTAAGACTGCAGGTTTTGCATCTGCAGTACTTTGAGATGGTGTGCCCTTGTCTGTGGAGAGCTTACTTCTGATGAAGAGCTTGGCCATGTTATAGGGTGGGGATTGTTGGTAGGCCAGAAGAGGGGATTCTGGAAAGATTTCTTTCAGGAGGTGGTCCCCATTGAATATGGGTTGAAATTGTTGGATGATACTGCATACAAGGTCCAGTGTGGGATGGTAGGTGACCAGTGTGGGTATGTGGTCAGAGGGGATTTTATTTCTGTTTTGAAGCAGGCTCTGAGTGTTCGGGTGGCCTGTTCCATGATGAGCTCTGTTTCTCTGGAGTGTGCTTGGTTGGTGAAGGTGGTTTTAAATTTATTAAGGTGCTTATCCTTGTCTTTCTCCTTGGAACATGTTCTGTGATATCTGACTGCTTGAATATCCCTAACAGATTTCTTGATGTGTTAGGTGTGATTACTGGGTCTATGTAGGTAGGTGTGGTGATCCATAGGTTTCTTGTAGATAGCTATCTGTAGGGTTCCATTGCTGAAATTGATTGTGCTGTCCAGTAAGTTTGATACTGGTGTGCGAGCGTTCTAGAGAGAGTTTAGTGGATGGCTGTCAGTTGTTGATGTGATGGAAATCTGTGTGGGATTTTAAGTCTGTCATCTGAAAATATCATCAATGTATGGTTATTGAAGGAATTTTTAAAATGGCTCTTATCTTTTGGGTTGCCGACCCCTGATCTAGTAAATATTTGAGGCTCCACTGCTATAACGATCAACAAAAATGTTAAGATCCATGGATCCTACTCCTGCCTATCACCACATGTGGTGTACCTCATTCAGTGTCCCAGTAACAAATAGGTGAAATGAAACTAAACAATCATTACGTTCTTGAATGAACTCACACAGAAAAATAAGATGAAAACACTGTATCACCTGTGATTGAATACTTTTCAGAGTGATCATTCTAAATGGGACCTCTGTCCTTAGGCGCAAAGGAAGCTTTCACAAAACCTTCAAAAAACAAAGCTGGGAACTTGAATTCATAACTTTACTAGATATTAAAAATCGTGAACATGATTGGGATAACAGAGACGTGGTGGAATAGTTTGCATGACTGG